>LR738714.1:138558395-138783138 GCA_902687465.1 Secale cereale
GAGGCAGCAGGGCGACACCCTGGACGAACTCCCGTCGGCGACGGCGCGAAGAAGGAAGGAGGCCCAGGAGGCGGCGGTACGGACGGAGGGAGGAGGGCCCGAGGCAGAGGAGGCAGGGCCCAGCCGCGGCGCTGGGGTGGCTTGACGACGACGAAGGACGGCGCGGAGGGGGCGCTCGGGGCGGTGGCGGCCAGGGCAGAGGGAGCCGCAGGGAGGATGGCCCCTGGCCGCGGCGCTGGGAAGGGAAGGCGCCGGCCTGGGGCGCGGGAGCCTGCTCCGGAAGGAGCCGCGCCGGAGGGAGCCGCCCGGGGACGGGTCTTGGGCGCGCTGCTGTTGCTGGTGGGCAGGAAGCTCGAGGGACTCGACGCACGCGAGCCGGCGGCGGCTGGCGCGAAGGGCTGAAGCCGCAGGGCGCCGGCGAAGGATTCTGGGCCGGGGCGCTCGGCTGCGAAGAGGGGAGAGGATGAGGGGCGACGAGGGAGAGAGGCTGTGAGGGGAGATGCGGTCGAAGGGGGAAGGAGATCGGGGCGAGGCCAGAGGGCTCGAGGGAAGGGGTTTGCGGGCGGCGCAGAGGGAGGAAAAGGGAGAGCGAAGGCTGGGAGGGAGCGAAGGAAGAGACTGCGACGCGCTTAGGGTTCGGTGGCCGCGGGCAGGTTGGGCCAAAGTGGGCCTGATGGGCCAGGGAGGAGGAGAAGGAGGCTGGAGGCCTGGGCCGAAGTGGCCTTGGGCCTAGAGGAGGCGCTGCACTTTCTTTTATTTCTTTAACAGAAATAAAAAATAGAGAGAGCGCAAAGAAAAAAATAAGAAAAGAGGCCAGAACAGAAAATAAAATATGGAACATTTTTATAAGGCTTTACGGGATATTACCAACCCAACAAAAATAGTTCCAACAGAAAGGGAAGTGCAAACTAAAAACATTTAGCTTGCAATAAAAGGAGTTTAGATTTTGGAGGAGCCTCGAAACAACGGAAAGAAATTACCGGCAAGATTTTGAAGGTGAAACTCGAAGTGAAAGACATGGGGAAAATTATGCAAGTGTGTTAAGGTGATTCCGAAGCAATGGAATATTTATTAATATAGCTCCATAATATTTGGAGGATATGTTATAAAGAGAAGTCACCTTCCCTCGATTTAAATGGACCGAAGGCCCACACGGTTTGTTTAGGTTGAGATGCAAAATAAAAATATGACATGATGGCATGATGACATGATGCAATGCGAAAATAAAAAACACAAGCACAAAAGAAAACACAAGGGGAAACCCCGGAACACCTGGAATCTTCGGGAAACTTCTGGAATCTTCTGGGACGTCGGTCTCGGGCGTCACAAGCTAAGCTGAAAGAAAAGACCTTGAATGCTAGAATGAAACATGACCCTGCTTTTGCTACTTCACCTATTTGTGTTACTGATAAGGATTATGAATTCTCTGTTGATCCTAAGTTAATTACTTTGGTTGAATCTGATCCTTTCCATGGCTATGAGTCTGAAACTGTTGTGGCACATCTTACCAAGTTGAATGATATAGCCACCCTGTTTACCAGTGATGAAAAGATTCGTTATTACTATATCCTTAAGCTATTTCCGTTCTCGTTAAAGGGTGATGCTAAGACTTGGTTTAATTCTCTTGATCCTGGTTGTGTGCGTAGTCCCTAGGATATGATGTATTACTTCTCTGCTAAATATTTTCCCGCGCATAAGAAACAAGCTGCCTTACGGGAAATATATAACTTTGCTCAAACTGAAGAAGAGAGTCTCCCACAAGCTTGGGGGAGGCTTCTCTAGTTACTTAATGCTTTGCCTAATCATCCTCTTGAGATGCATGATATACTTGATGTCTTTTATAATGGAACTACCGATGCTTCCAGAGACCACCTGGATAGTTGTGATGGTTGTGTTTTTAGTGAAAGAACAGTGGAATTTGAATAATATGCTAGCCAATGAAAATAATTGGACACTTCTTGAACCAGCCCCTAAGCCAACTCCAAAGAAAAGAGGTGTTCTATTTCTCAGTCCTGAACACATGCAAGAGGCAAAGAAATCTATGAAAGAAAAAGGTATTAAAGCTGAAGATGTTAAGAATTTACCACCTATTGAAGAAATACATGGTCTTGATAACCCGACATAGGTAGTAAAGTTAAATTCTCTTTATAGATTTGATGAAGGTGATATTCCTTGCTATAAGTCTGCTAGCCAATGCTTAGATGAGTTTGACAATTTCATTGTGAAACCAGAAAACTTCAATGCTTATGTTGGTAGACAATTACAACACAATACTCATATGATTGAACTTGAGTGATTATCTGTCTAGTGCTAAAGATGAACTGAAACTTATTAGTAAACGTGCTTCCATGGTCACCACTCAAGTAGAACAAGTACTTAAGGCTCGGAATGATTTGCTCAATGAATTAGATAGTAAGAATAATGACTATGCTGTTAGAGTTGCAACTAGAGGTGGTAAAATGACTCATGAACCTCTGTATCCTGAATGACACCCTAAGAGAATTGAGCAAGATTCTCAGAGAGCTAATTTAGATGCACCTAGTTCTTCTAAGAAGAAGAAAAAGAAAAATGATAGGACTTTGCATGCTTCTAGTGAACCTGTTGCTGACAAACCTGAGAGTCCCAATGATATATCTGTTTCTGATGCTGAGACACAATCTGGTAATGAACATGAACCTAGTGATAATATTAATGATGATGCTCAACCTAGCAATGATAATGATGTAGAGATTGAACCTGCTGTTGATCTTGATAACCGACAATCAAAGAATCAACGTTATGACAAGAGAGACTTTGTTGCTAGGAAGCACGGTAGGGAAAGAGAACCATGGGTTCAGAAACCCATGCCTTTTCCTCCAAAACCATCCAAGAAAAAGGATGATGAGGATTTTGAGCGCTTTGCTGAAATGATTAGACCTATCTTTTTGCGTATGCGTTTGACTGATGTGCTTAAAACAAATCCTTATGCCAAATATATGAAAGATATTATTACCAACAAAGGAAAGATTCCTGAAGTAGAAATTTCCACCATGCTTGCCAATTACACTTTCGAGGGTGGTATGCCTATGAAATTAGGAGATCCAGGAGTACCTACTATACCTTGCTCCATTAAGAGAAACTATGTTAAAACTGCTTTGTTTGATCTTGGAGCAGGTGTTAGTGTTATGCCTCTCTCTTTATATCGTAGACTTGACTTGAGTAAGTTGGCACCTACTGAAATATCCTTGCAAATGGCTGATAAATCAACTGCTATACCTGTCGGTATTTGTGAGGATGTACCTGTTGTAGTTGAAAATGTTACTATTCTAACGGACTTTGTTATACTTGATATTCCCGAGGATGATAGTATGTCTATTATTCTTGGAAGACCTTTTTTGAATAATACAGGGGTTGTTATTGATTGCAACAAAGGCAATGTCACTTTTCATGTCAATGGTAATGAGCATACAGTACACTTTCCTTGGAAACAACCTCGGGTCTATAGTATCAATTATATTGGAAAAACTTCGACTATTACTATTGGAGGTTTTGAGTTTCCTATTCCTACTATCAAGAAGGCATATGACATACTTATTGTTGGGGCCATACATATCCCCATTGAGGTAACATAGTGGTATTCGAAAATTCTCCGGTTTCATGTTACTCGGAAAGAGTTTATTAACAAGACCTGATCAACCTTGTTAATGGATTCCTTTTGATGAGCATGGGATAGGTGAATCTAGATAGCACAATCTTCTGTACCCTCCTTTTACTTTCTGTTAATTAGGTTAAATAAAAGAAAAAATAGCCTTATCTGTCTATTTCCAGACTTGTCCGTGCAATAAAAAAAATATCCCGAAAATAAAAGTTCTCCAAATGCCATGAAAATGAAATGTGTTTTTTCTAGAATATTTAAGAAAATATGGCACTGAACACACAGCGAGGGGAGCCAGCACGTGGCCTCGAGGGCACAGGGCGCGCCCCCCTTCCCAGGGCGCGCCCCCTGCCTCGAGGGCCCCACGTGGCCCCCCTCCACTTATCCTTTCACCCATGCTCTTCTTCTTCCTCCCAAAAAAATCCCCAACCAGCTCAAACCCGAGTTCTAGCTCATTTTGCTGCCATTTTTTATCTCCTTGCTCAAAGCACCATTCACCAAACTGTTTGGGGAGATTGTTCCTTGGTATGTTACTCCTCTATTGGTCCAATTAGTTTTTGTTCTAGTGCTTTATTTGTTGCAAATTTATGCTGCTGTGGTGACCTTGTTCTTGAGCTTGCATGTCAAATTTTCTTGGTCCCAAGTAGTTCTAATGCATGATATAGCCTCTAGGCACTTATAGGAGTCATTGCTATCAATCTTGTTGAGTTTGGTTAACTTTTATTGTGAGTCACTAAAAATTTCATAAAATTTCAGAAAAATGTGTAGGAGAAACTTCCAAGGTGGTCATTGAAGGAAGCAAGAACCGAGGCTCGCATTCCGTGAGCCGGACGATGAACCACCAAGGGATGCTGATGTGCGGCCTTGCGAATGGCCGTCAGATGAATTTATGGGTCAAGCGGGCATCAAAGATGAATTTTATGCATACGTGCGTAACGCTGACCTCGAGAACTTCATGCAAGGTAAGTGTCTCCAATACCGTGGCTTAACTGATAGCTTTGTGAAAAGGTTTAAATTTTCATCTTCACGTAATTCTCACACTATCCTGTTTGACTTTTATGATAAATCTTATACAATGGACTTAGAAAATTTTAATGTTGCCTGCAAGCTCCCACAGTGGGGCAGTATGAGTGATCCTCGTAAATCGGAATTTAGAGAATTCCTTGCTAGTATTACAGTGGGAGAATCAAGGGATATCACACAAGCCACCACGGGGAGCATACATTTTCCTGCCATTCATTACTTTGCTCTCTTTATCGGTAGATGCATAAATGGTAAAGATGAGGCTTGTCACATGTGCGTCCCTGAGCTTAGCGTTCTCAGGAGTGTTGTACTAGGTGATAGGCAATATAACTTAGGAGCAATTGTTGGCACGTAGACTACACCATAATGGTTTGTATGGAGATTTATTTGGTGGGATCTATGCTACTCGCATAGCCCACTATCTTGGTGTGTCTGTGCACTCGTATAATGAACCTTTACCTCCTGCTTATTTAGACTGTAATGCTATGGCTAGTCACCGGTTTATAGAGTGGGATAATCAAACTCTCAAATATCGACTAATCTTTAACCGGCAGCATGCCATCCCTATTGTTCTTCCTGCCCCTACTTTGTTTAACTTTCAGGAAAAGGGGAGATACACTATAACTATGGAGGAGGCAAATGCCCATTATAACATGACGGAGGCAGCCTGCCTTTGAGCTGCAGCTCAGCAGGCAGCATCTGCTGCATTTCAGTACGACCCCAACTACAACTTTGATATCTGTCAGGCCCATACTGGCCATATACCAACTTAGGCCAAAAGCCTAAGCTTGGGGGAGTACGTGTTTCTCACCGACTTTACATTCATGTTCACACACTTATTCTAGCTGTCGGTGCTCACACTCTTTCACTGTACCATCCATGCTTAGTTTCAATTTCTTTTTCTTAGTCTTTTTCTTGTGTGCTAGAAAAACCCAGAAAAACAAAAAATATATTAGTTGTAGCTTCTAGCTAGTTTACTTTCTTTGCTTGTAGTAGTAACTAAAAATGAAAACCCAAAAAGATTTACCATTCTTCTTTTGCTTGTTGGGAGCTTTCCTGTGTAAATAGTTTTTACTTTAGGGGTTAAGAGTAGAAGACCATGATTAAAATGCTTAGTGGCTCTCAGATGCTTGGTTGTTAATTTAATCTTGAGCCATATTACCTTGTCTTCTCTCTTGTATTAAATGCCTGCAGATTCCAGCGTAGTCCAATGCACGTGCACTATTATTATTATCCACACCGTTCGGTCATGCGAGTGAAAGGCAATAAGGATGATATATGATGAACTAATTGAGATAAGAAAAGCTGGTATGAACTCGACCTCTCTTGTTTTTGTAAATATGATTGCTTATCTTTCCTGATTCAGCTTGTTATGAATGAAACATGCTTGCAATGACAACTTGAGATCATAGCTACTTATGCCATGCTTAATTAGCTGAGAGTTTATAATGGTCTATCTTGTGTGCCAACATGATATTAAAATGGTTGTGATGTGGTATGATGGGTGGTACCCTCCTCTAAACGATTTAAGTGACTTGACTTGGCATATGTTCATGCATGTAGTTGAAACAAATCAACATAGCCTTCACGATATTTATGTTCATGGTGATTTATATCCTACTCATGCTTGCATTCATTGTTGATTAATTTTAATGCATGTTCATGACCGTTGTTGCTCTCTAGCTGGTCGCTTCCCAGTCTCTTTCTAGCCTTCATCTGTACTAAGCGGGAATACTGCTTGTGCATCCACTTCCATAAACCCCAATGTTATTCCACATGAGTCCACCATACCTTCCTATATGCGGTATTTACCTGCCGTTTCAAGTAAATTTGTACGTGCCAAACTCTAAACCTTCAAATGAAATTTTGTTTAGTATGCTCGAACAGCTCATGTATCAACTAGGGCTGTCTATATCTTCCATGCTAGGTGGGTTATTCTCACGATGAGTGGACTCCGCTCATCATTCATGAGAAAATGGCTGGTAACCGGGATGCCCAGTCCCATGCTCAAAATCATAATAATTAAACAAAACTCCCCCAGGGATGTTGCTGGTTTGGACGATACCCGTTGTTTCGGGCTAGCCGTGAAGTGTGCTTGTTGGTGGTTGGGGAGTCTAAACTTTACCATTCTGTTTGGGAACCGCCTATAATGTGCATAGCATGGGAGATATCGAGATTATTGGTTGTTATGTTGACAATGAAGGTATACCACTCAAAATGTTATTGATCTCTATTTAAAAATTGAGCTCTGGCACCTCTACAAATCCCTGCTTCCCTCTGCGAAGGGCCTATCTATTTCCTTTTATGCAGAGTCATCACCCTCTTATCAAAGAGCACCTGTAGGAGATCACCTCTGTCGTTCCATGTATTACTATTAATTTGCATTGAGTATGATCATGACTGGATCTCTTTTACCATGAATTACAATGTCTAGTCAGTCCTTGATCTTTAAAGGTGCTCTTCATTTCTGTTTTGCGGTCTCAGAAAGGGCTAGCGAGATACCATCCTGTTATATCATATCATGATTATTTTGAGAAGTGTTCTCATCCGAGGTTTATTATTATTGCTCGCTAGTTGATTATGCTATTGATGTGAGTAGTCTTGAGACCTGAAAGTTATTGTGAATGTGGTTAGTTCATGATCTTGTTGAAAACCTGAATGCTAGCTTACATATTTATAACAACAAGAGCAAACAAAGTTTGTCAAAGTTTTTCTTTATCACTTTCAGTTTATCAACTGAATTGCTTGAGGACAAGCAAAGGTTTAAGCTTGGGGGAGTTGATACGTCTCCAACGTATCTACTTTTCCAAACCCTTTTGCCCTTGTTTTGGACACTAACTTGCATGATTTGAATGGAACTAACCCGGACTGGCACTGTTTTCAGAAGAACTGCCATGGTGTTGTTTTTGTGCAGAATAAAAAGTTCTCGGAATCGACTGAAAATCAATGGAGAATTATTTCAGAAAATATAAAAAATATCTGCAAGAAGACCGGGGGCCCACGGCCTGTCCTTGAGGGTGGGGGGCGCGCCCCCTGCCTCGAGGGCCCCCGATGCTCCACCGACGTATCCCCAGGTCCTATATATTCCGTCTCGGGGAGAAAAAAGTCAGAGAGAAAGAATTATCGCGTTTCATGAGACGGAGTCGCCGCCAATCCAATCTCTCTCGGGGGGGGGGGGGCTGATCTGGAGTCCGTTCGGGGCTCCGGAGAGTGGAGATCGTCGCCATCGTCATCATCCACCTTCCTCCATCACCAATTCCATGATGCTCACCGCCGTGTGTGAGTAATTCCATCGTAGGCTTGCTGGACGGTGATGGGTTGGATGGGATCTATCATGTAATCGAGTTAGTTTTGTTAGGGTTTGATCCCTAGTATCCACTATGTTCTGAGATTGATGTTGCTATGACTTTTCTATGCTTAATTCTTGTCACTAGGGCCCAAGTGCCCCGATTTCAGATCCGAACCTATTATGTTTTCATGAATATATGTGTGTTCTTGATCCTACCTTGCAAGTCTATAGTCACCTACTATGTGTTATGATCCGGCAACCCCGAAGGGACAATAATCGGGACCACTCCCGGTGATGTCCATAGTTTGAGGAGTTCATGTATTCACTATGTGTTAATGCTTTGGTCCGGTACTCTATTAAAAGGTTGCCTTAATATCCCTTAGTTTCCAATAGGACCCCGCTGCCACGGGAGGGTAGGACAAAAGATATCATGCAAGTTCTTTTCCATAAGCACATATCACTATATTCGGAATACATGCCTACATTGCATTGATGAACTGGAGCTAGTTCCGTGTCACCCTAGGTTATAACTTTTACATGATAAATTGTATCCAACGTAATTTCCCATCACCGATCCAATGCCTACGAGCTTTACCTATATTGCTAGTCGCTTATTTACTTTTCCGTTGCTACTATCACAAAAACTACAAAAACACTATCATTACTTTTATTGCTGCTACCACCACTATCATATTACTTTGCTACTAAACTATCTTGCTGCAGATACTAAGTTTCCAGGTGTGGTTGAATGGACAACTCAGCTGCTAATACTTAAGAGTATTCTTTGGCTCACCTTGTGTCGAATCAACAAATTAGGGTTTAAAATTTTACCCTCGAAAACTATTGCGATCCCCTACACTTGTGGTTATCAATACACTACATGTGTGAGTAAGCGTGACGGTCTCTTTTTGAAGGGGTTTTTGGAAAGTGAACATGGCGGCGTTATGCATGAACATGAGTAGCTAGGATCACTTATTGATCATCTTTGGCGACCGTTGGCACATATCCTCATCCCGCTCTGACTTCGTAAGCTAGTTGCTTAGTGCTTGCTGCAGCCACTTTATTACCTCTCCACACCTAAGGGCTTGTTCGGTTGGAGGGGATTCGAAGGGGATTGGAGTGGATTGGGGGAGGATTAGACCCCCTACAAGTCAAAATCCCCCTCAATCCCCTCCAAACCTCTCCAGGAGAGGTTTAACCAAACAAGGCCTAAAGGGTTTGTTAGTTTTGATACCCGGGAATGGGATTGCTGAGTACTTGTGACTCACAGATTACCACACGTGCCAGGTGCAGGTACAATGGAGTACGACGCAGGAGACGGGCAAGAACTTCACTGGGAGTTTGATGAAGAGCGTGGTCGTATGTATGTGATGTATCCCGACGATCAATAATGGTTCCTACTAGGGGCGATCAGGACTTGTGGTTGTGGTATCTTTTCTCATTTGATTTCGTCCGTAGCCGGACCCTGTGTTATTTGGATGAATGTATGAATGTTGAATTAATTGTGTGACGTGGCGAGTGTAAGCCAACTATGTATCTCTTTTATCCTTGTTCATTACATGAGTTGTGCAAGGATACCACGCTTGCAATCATTCCAGAATGCGATTATGTCTCTAACTCATGCCTCGACACGTAGGAGCTATAGTCGCATCCTGGGCATTACAGCGCAGGTGGTGCCAACTTGCCGGTGTGCTCAGGAGGCCGTGCCAACGTGTTGGTTTGCTGAGCAGGAAGTGCTAATGCATTGGTATGCTGATCACGCGCCTATAGACCAACGGACTAATGAGCAGCCAGTTCTGAATCTACAGACTGCTTAGCAGGCGGTTCCGAAGCAAAAGACTGCTTAGCAGTCTATTCCACCAAGTTGGTCTGCTGAGCATATGCTGCAGCTGGGTCTCCCCCCCTCCTGCTGCTTCAGCGGCCGGCATCTGAACCACTAGTGAGTCATCATCAGTTGTAGGCCTTGCCACTGGCTGCTTTGGGGCGGAGGATGACATGGCATGTACACCACAAATTCGGGGTGGCTGATCACCGGTTGATGCATCAGCCCACGAGAGCTAGTGTGGCAAGGAAAGCGTCACCGGTTGAGGGGCGACAGTGGTTGCTCTTGGCGGGGCTTCAGGAATCTCATCGATGAACTCTATTTCCTTTCGTGGCCACTGGATGTGATGTAAAAGTGTTTCTCCCAAGGTCCTTTGCTCATTGAAGTCTCCTAGGACATTATGCAGGGAAAATTCATTGAATCCAGGCTTTACTTCAGTCATGTAGCACTTCACACAGCCCGGCTTCAATGGCACATTGTCCTAGAAGAGGCCATCTTCCAAGAAGGGTGGGCAAACCCAAGTTGTTGCACATTTTAATGTACCTTCATAATGTGTAAGCACACCCTTCAGTCTGTCTTCCATTCTAGATAGATCAGATATAGAATCATCACGAGCAGCTGCAGTCTCAGTGTCACTAGGGTCAGCTGATGCACAGCTACTCTTGTGTAGTGTTGTCACGCAATAAGCAGCATCATCCATGCCCGCCTCCCCTCCCATCTGATAGCTATCTGTCACTGTTGAGTCTTCTACATCATCATTGACTCCTCAACATCCTTTCAAACAGCCGGATAAATCTCCTTCTTCAACTTTTCAAACAATGGATTTTGCTTCATTTCACTCCTCGCTTTTTTCATGCCGAGCCTCTCTTCTTTGCTAAGTGTGAAAGCCCTCTTGTGCGGGACATTAACACCTATACCCCTTGCACGGCCAGGGGGCTCTTTTGTGTCTAGAGCAATGGATAGGATGTCACATGGCCCTGAGTTCCTGTAGAACCATCCAGGGATCTTGGAAGCCTCTATCATCACTTCATACAGTTTGGCATCAAATGCATTTTCAAAGTAATAAGTTCCTTCATCACGCCTCTTTGCACGTGCCCGCAAGTAGTCTCTGGCGCGTTCGCCCTTGATTCCACTAAAGGTCGGATTCCAAACTACCGCTACTGCTTCTTTGTCCTCTTGTTCCCATATCAGTTTCATGCCGTAGTATCCTGCCACACCCATACGGTGGGGGTGTATGTTCTTCTTCTGAAGTTCCGATTGCTTGAAACTCTTTGCAGCAAACACTGGAGTTGCCCTGACCCATTTGAATTCTTCCTAGTTTGCCTTTGTAATTTGGGGGTATACAGGGATTGGGTCCTTGCCTTCACTCAAGTACTTCTTGTACAACACGTGCTTCCAGTTTCTCCAGGCATCCCTAGCCTTCTTCAGTGCAGCGTGTTCCACCTGCATCCTCCACTGCTCTGGAACGTTAAAGTGATCCATGATCTCCCGAACTATCCTTCGCCGTGTTTCTGTGTCAGCCTTCCGAAACCCCGACAGATTAATGTTGAGCCTTGCCCTGCCAACAAATCCACACACACTCCTGAACCTCATGCGTGCTTTATCTAGTTTAGTTGGAGCCCAGGACTTTAAATCAATCTCAGTTACTTCATATACACCTTTAGGTTGGTGTGTGGGCTTCCTTGGAGCGTTCCTCCGTGTCCTGACCGGAAGGGTAATTGCAGCAGCTCTATCCCATTCAAGACAACTTGATCCCTCACAATCTGTTGAAGACCTACGATTGTCGGAACCAGATGAAGATACATGGCCTGAATGAGTGATGTCGCTGCTACTCGGCATCTATAGAGAACACGTGCGAAACTCAGGAAAGGAGGATAAGCATAAAACTAACAACTTGGTATCAAGCTTTCTAAACATGCCATGCAATAATTCAAAAAATGTACGGCTAATTTGTTAAGTTTGTGTGACTCGGGCGCCCGCAATCTGTAAATAGGCAGTAACTTATTGGAACAAATACAACTTATATGTAGTAAGGAAGGTAGATAATGAACATATATACGCTCTACGTTATTTTATAGCCAATTTGGGAACATACAGAACGGAATTGGAAGAGGGATTGCGGGTAAATATGCCTCACCGCGATGGAGAGCAGTTACTAACAGGCTTCTTAATGCAAACCCGGCCGGACCACAGGAGAGGCTAGGGTTACTGCATCGATATGCTCGAGGGTGGCTAGCGAGCAAACTAAGATGGTGAGGCGCGGGCCACCGCGTGTTGGGAACGACAATAGAGGTAGGCTTGACGCTGAAGAGCGGGCACACGGCCGGGGTGAGCACGGCGGCGTCGGAGAGGGTTCTACTGTGGATCTGGGGGGAGGGGGCGCTGGCGAAGGAGATTGGGTGGACTAGTTGAGTGAAACGCGGGTGGCTGGTGGGGGGTGTTGGCGGCCTAGGTTAAAAGGGTGAAAAATATCCCCGGTCGCCGCACGCGCGGAAAGGCCTATGCAAACGGTTGCCTCTAAGCGCTCATGTGCACAAATAGAATAATTTTGTTTGAAATGAAGACGTACTAATTTTGAAATGAAGACGTGAGTTCATCATTTCCCCTCAAAAAATTTCGCACGTAAACCAATAACAATTTTACCATGGTTCTGATTTGCTGGCGCATTTCAAGTCTCGTGTGCTATATGTAAGACATTTTTTGGCATTTACCATGCATGTTGGCATATAAATCAATTCCTAGACGGACTGCATTTCCTGTCGAAAGGGATGAGGATTGTCGTTCAATCTAGGAGCATCAAACGGTGCAGACGTATGATCCGTGGGGTTTTGGTTCTGGCCAATCAGAACGCACAACTTAGATTGCGCGCGCAGCGAGGGGGGGCATCGGCCACGGTTTGGTAGGCACACGGCTTTCGTGTGGGAACCGTGTGCTATTTGAAAACATTTTTTGGGAGGGGCTACTTGAAAAATGTACATGTGTTGTCGAAAGGGATGAGGATCGCCGTTCGATCAAGGAGAATCCAACGGGGTAGACGTACGATCCGTGGGGTTTGGGTTCCGGCCAATCAGAACGCATGACTCGATCACGTGCGTGCCAGAGGGGTGGGGGTGCATCGGCCACGGTTTAGTGGACACACGGCTTTCGTGAGTGAACCGTGTGCTCTTTGAAAACATTTACATTACCTAACATCATATTTTTGTTCGAATGAAAACATGAGTTCATCGTTTCGACTCCAATTTTTTTCCACGATAAGAAATCATGAGTATAGTGGAGAGTGTCATATACTAGTATCATGAATATACAGTACATACAATACTGCCTTTAATTAATTATAGCGCATAGTATAATACATAGAGTATATATAGTATCATATATAGATCATATTTATTGCCATGCATGACACAATTAGCATCGCGTTTAGCATGATACGGTATCTACCTACTATATGTTACTCTAACCCTCTTTATATATATTTAATTCTTTGCCAAATCAGCATACTTGCTATTTCCGAGTGCATGACATCGTCGGCTATGATACCACCACTATGGCATGCCGTATATAGTGGGGAGTATCATATAATATACATATATAGTATCATGCATATGATACTAGTGTGTGATACAACGTACGTACCTTCATAGTGCATATATAGTATCATGGAGTAGTACTAGCTCCCTCTGTAAACTAATATAAGAGCGTTTAGATTACTAAATAGTGACCTAAACGCTCTTATATTAGTTTACGGAGGGAGTATATATCATAGATGACCCTATTTATGAATTGAGCCCTATAAGGCTGGTTGTAATGGGGAGTATTACATATATACTAGTAGTATCATGCATGCATGTATATGATACTGTAGGTAGGATACTACTTCCGTAATGCATAGTATCATAAGTTAACATCTTAGGTTGCCTTACTAATTGTCATGCATCACACAAATTAGTAGTACAACATTTAATATGACATGGTATCATGATATAATACCACATCCTCTCTTGTGTGCCACATCATCCAGAAAGTCTAGTTGCCATGCATAATACGCTTATGATAATACCATTACAACCAGTCTAAACCGGAATGGAGGGAGTATGAGACTAGCCACAATGGAGAGTAGTATACACTAGTAACATACAAATATCCCTAGACTATATATGTTACTACCTTCATAATGGGTAGTAACATAAGTGTAGTGTCATTCAAAGCTTCATTTCTTAGGTTATAGACTCATATTGCATTGGGACATGAGATGCTACAGTAACCACTACTAGGAAAAGGGCTATAGATGATATGGCCACTAATGGCGCACCAGACACTTGGTGTGCCACTACTATATAGTAATGGCGCAATATAGTTGGTGCGCCATTAGTGTGGTAGACACTAATGGCGCACCAGACCCACGGTGCGCCATTAGTAACAAATGTTTTTTGTATTTTTCCAAAAATACTAATGGCGCACCATGGCAGAGTGCGCCATTACTAGTTTAACTAGTAATGGCGCACCTCCAACACAGTGCGCCACTACTATATATTTTTTTTTTCAAAACTACTAATGGTGCACCTCAAGCTGGTGCGCCATTAGTAACCAGGGTTACTAATGGTGCATTTGTGGGTGGTGCGCCATTAGTAACCTGGGACCAGCTAGATATTTTGGACAGCCACACCTACACACTCACTTTCCCCACTTCATTCTCTCCACCTCCTCCTCCAAGCTTGTGTCGGCTGCCTCCTCCTCCTCACCTCATTTGCACCATAGATTCATCAAAATTAAGTGGTTAAATTACCTTTTTTGGTAGGTAAGTAAGGGGAAAGCTATCTTTATGTTGTAGATCTACATTTTTTCTCCCTCGAGCTCCAACAACCATGCACATGCACTTTTTATAGCCTAGCTAGATCTATGTATGTTTGTGGTGTTGCATATGTTTGTGGTGTTGCATATATGTTTGTGTTTGCAGGTACCTGTATTTGAAATGCGATAGTTGCCAATATTTTGCCAAAATGTTGATTCATTTCCGTTTTGGCGAGAATTTTGGCACTATGCATTCTTTTTTGTCCTATTTTTAGGGAAAGTCATGCCAAATTTTTTCTTGGTTCTAAAATATCGTTTTGCTCTACCCCGTAGGTGACCATGGTCCGCACGATGACCGAAGGCATCATGAATAGGTTTTTGAGCTCCGCGAAGGCCGAGATGCTTCAAAAGAACGAGGCGGAGATAAGATGTCCGTGTCGAACATGCAAGCTGAAGAACCTTATTGCGGACCCGGATTCCGGGCAGGTGCGGGACCACCTGCTCTTGCGTGGTTTCATGGATGGCTATCGGTGGAAGGGTGATTAAGATGACTATGAAGTCGTCCATGGCCGGGCAAGAAATGAGGAAGGTCAGCAAGACAACCACCACGGCGAGGGCGGGCGAGAAGATAAACAATCTCCAGGAAATGATCACGACGGTGATGATGTACACAGTCATCATGTAGAAGATGCCGGACATGATGATGAGGAAGATCAAGACGAAGGGCATGATCATGATCTAGATGAAGATGCCGGAGAAGACGATGATGGAGGCTGGGTGCAGGACCCTCATATTCAAGAGCTGCTTCTCAAGCAGACGGATAACGCAAGAGCTGCCGCCCGAGAGAAAGCCAAGCTGGATCAACTGGAGATAGACGCGGTTACTCCATTGTATGAAGGATGCAGGCCCGAGGATACCCGCCTGAAAGTAGCGCTCATGGCTCTGGAGATGAAGGTAAAACACAAAATGACTGACGCATGCTTCGACGAGAACATTTCATTCTGGCACGAACGTCTACCCAAGGGGAACAAGTGTCCGACCAGTTTCGAGGAGGCGAAGAAAATCATGTGTCCTCTGGATTTACCGCATGTGAAATACCATGTGTGCATGAACAATTGCATCATTTATCGGGACGAGCACGCGGAGTCTACCATATGTCCAGTGTGCGGCGTCACTCAATACAAGAAGAGGAAGAAAGCTCCTCGAAAAGTGGTGTGGCACTTTCCGATCACTCCTCGTCTGCAGCGGTATTTCACGGACCCTAAGGTAGCAAAGCTCCTACGTTGGCACGCGGATAGTGAGGAGAAGAAGCGAGAAGATGACAGAAATGATCCAGAGATAAATAAAAAATACAAGATGATGAGTCACCCTAAGGATGCGAGCCAGTGGCAAGCGTTGAACTTCGAAGACCCAGAATTTGGGAACGATCCAAGGAACATCATGCTGGGCGCGAGCACGATGGAGTCAATCTGTTTGCCAACCAAAGAAGCACAGATAGCACCTGGCCTGTGTTTGTGTGGATGTACAACCTTCCCCCTGGTTGTGCATGAAGAGGAGTACATTCACATGAGTATGCTAATTGAAGGGCCAAAACAACCAGGGAAGGAAATCAATCTATATCTGGGGCTGCTGAAAGAGGAGCTAGACACGTTGTGGAAAACGCCAGCCAATACGTGGGACGCCGCAGAGAAAGAATATTTCCCTATGAGAGCCGCACTGCTCACGCCGGTGCACGATTATCTCGGTTACGGATATCTCGCGGGGCAGGTGGTCCACGGATTTTCTGGATGCGTCAGGTGCATGGATGACACAACGTATCGCCAGCTAGATAGAGATCCCAGGTCTTTGAAAACCATGTTCATGGGACATCGAAGGTGGCTTCGCGATGATGACCCGTGGAGGAAACGCAAGGATCTGTTCGATGGTGAAACCGAACCCCGAAGACGCCCGCGTACGAGGAGCGGCGAGGAAATAGACGAGCTGTTGAAAAATTGGAAAGATTGCCCACTCCCGGGAAAGAAGCAAAAGGCGACAGAGCCGAGAAAGAAGCGAAAGGCGCCAGAGCCGCTGCTGAAGGTATGGAAAACGAGGTCTGTTTTCTGGGACTTGCCGTACTGGAAGATCCACCGTGTGCCTCACAGCCTTGATGTCATGCATATCACGAAGAACGTGTGCGAGAGTCTCCTTGGTACCCTGCTCAACATGCCAGAGAGGACCAAAGATGGGCCGAAAGCAAGGGCACACCTGAAATCAATGGGCATCAGGCAGGAGCTTCACGCTAATGATGATGATGATGATGACGCGAAGCAGGACACGGAAAGTCGTCGCAAAGGCAAAAAGGCCAAGAAGACCGGAAATGACTACCCTCCCGCGTGCTTCACTCTAAGTCAGGAGGAGATCGAGCAGTTTTTCACTTGCCTCGTAGGAGTAAAACTTCCTTACGATTATGTGGGAAAGATAAGCACATACCTAGACCCAGCGAAGCAGAAGTTCAGCAGGATGAAGTCTCATGACTGTCACGTGCTGATGACGCAGATACTTCCAGTTGCAATCCATGGGATCATGGACGCGCACGTCCGTGAAATGCTATTTGGCATATGCAACTTTTTTGACGTCATCTCTCGGAAATAGGTTGGCGTGAGGCAACTCAGAAGGCTACAGGAAGAGATCGTGGTGATACTATGCGAGCTTGAGATGTACTCCCCGCCCGCATTCTTCGACGTTATGGTGCATCTGCTGGTCCATATCGTGGAGGATATCATCCAACTCGGGCCGACGTTCCTGCACAGCATGATGCCGTTCGAAAGGATGAATGGTGTCATCAAAGGATACGTTCGCAACATGTCACGTCCAGAGGGAAGCATAGCCAGGGGCTTTCTGACCGAAGAGTGCATCTCCTACTACACGAATTATCTAGGCATCAAGAACCCCGTTGGTCTGCCCGTCAACAGGCACCTCGTCGGGCTCGCTGGATGGGGTCACCGCGAGGGTCGCCGCAAAATGCATGTCGACTTCGAGGGTCGACTCACCGACTTTGAAAGAGCAAACCTAGTCGCGCTACAACACATAGACGTGGTCGATCCTTGGGTGGTAGAGAACAAAACCCTTATTGAGAAGACGTACAATGACCGAGGACAACAGAGGACGGACGGAGATATAATCAAAGAGCACAACTCATGTTTCACGCGTTGGTTTAAGCAGAAGCTTCTATTGTACCCTTTACATGAGGATTCTTCCGCGGAAGAACAACTCATATTCGCCTTGTCATAGGGCGCCGAGCACAACCTGATGACTTATGAGGCGTATCATATCAACGGCTACACATTCTACACCGAGGACAAGGACATGAAGAGCGGTGGTTATCAGAACCCGGGGTAACGATGGAATCCTACACCGGTAACGACAAGGACAGATACTACGGAAGGATCGAGGAGATCTGGGAGCTGAGCTACGCTGGAGAGAAGGTCCCGATGTTCCGTGTCAGATGGGACAAGAGCGTCCTAAAAGAAGACCGGTATTTCACCACCATGGTTATACTCGAAGCCAAATCCAAGACCGTGGGCGCAAACGTCACCGCGAAAAATGAGCCATGGGTACTGGCTTCCCAAGTGGACCAATGCTTCTTCATTACCGACCCGTCAAAGCCCAGTCGTGTTGCCGTGAGGAGAGGCAAAAGGAGGATCATCGGAATGGATGGAGTCGCCAATGAGCAATACTTCGACAAGTACGGCGACCCGAAGATGGAACATGACGACGACGATGAAGTAGCAGCATACACCACAAGAAGAAGCAGGACCACCCTACCTAAAGGACGTCCGTTCCACAGAAGAACTCCATTTGCGAAAAAGAAGGGCAAGAAGATTGTGAACAGATAGCTAGCTAGCTAAGATCGATTGTATTTAAATAGTAGCCTTCATTTCTCGATTGTATTTCATGGGCACTTTTTGAACTATCATGACTATTTTTAAATTTCATGGGCACTTTTTGAATTCATGAAAAAATATTGAATATTCATGAGGACACTCGATCTCAATCCGCCTCCATCTCGATCGCTATCCACCCTCGCCAGATCCCCCTCGCCGCCGAGCAACCCCCGCACCCTCCCCCGCTCCACCACCACCGACGACCCCCGCACCCTCCCCCGCTCCACCTTCACAAATGAATGCAACTAAAAATCCAAAAAAATTGATTATATTTTCAAATAACAAATTTGATGGTATTTTCAAATAACAAATTTGATGATATTTTTTATATATTCATAAATATTTTCAAATAACAAATCTGATGATATTTTTAAAAAAATATTACTATTTTCATAAAAATTTATTACTATTTCATATTCATATTCATTTTCTAAAAAATTATTAGATGCAACAAATAATAATAATAATAATAAATTACTTATGGCGCACCGCTGGCTGGTGCACCATTGCTATTTAAATTTTTTTACTTATGACGCACCGTCCCGGTGGTGCGCCATTGCTATCAAAAAAACATTGTAATGGCACACCGCGAGGGGGTGCGCAATTAGTAATCTTCCCCCCTATAGCTAGTCGCCCGATCCCTTTGACCCTCCCTCGCCAGATCCACTTCCCCTCGCATACTTCTCCAACGCCAAGTTCGTCCGACCCACTACGTCACTGTCGCCACTGCCCCGACCCACTGCGCCGCAGCCGCCCACGCGCCCCGCCGCCTCCCTCTACCCATCCTCCCCTTCCTCCCACTCCGACCCCACCCCGACGCGTCTCCGTCTCCACGCCGAGCGCACCACCCACCCCCTCCCTCCCAACGAGCGCTGCCTCCTCCCCGAGCCCACCACCGGAGCCCTTCCCGAGCGCGAGACCTAGGGTTCAAGCCGCCACTGCCGGCCCTCCGCCGTGGCGCGCCCAGCCGGCCTAACCCTCCGCGGCCTCTGCGTCCCCGTGCGCGGCCGCCGCGCGTCACAGCGGCCACCGACCGCCCCGTGCTCCGTCCTCGTGCCTAGGAGCTGCGCCATGCTCCGCTACGCCATCTTGGAGGATCCTCGCCGTCGTGGGTCCTGTCGCCCCCCACTTTCCAAGGTGCGGCTCCCCCCTCTTATCGCCCCACTCCAAAATGTTCATCGATCAGATGATGTTTATACCAGGAAGATTGTAGCTTCTGCCCTCTTTTTATTGCCTTGGATTCTTGCATTTGGGGAGCAAATAAAGTAGGAGTAGATAGTTTTACTCTTCTTCTTGAGCAATCAAAGTAGGATTAGATGCAATATGTTGTGTGGTCAACTCAGTGATCTTACCATGAGTATTTGGGTGCTAGTAGGAAATTTCTGCAATTAAGGTTAATATCGGGCATTGTTTAGGCCATTGTCATCGAATAAGCTGAATGTGTATGGTATGGTAGACACTTGATGAGGTAAACAACTTATTCTTGTTCATGCCACTTCTGTTTTAGATGCTCAATGTGGTTACTGCATGAGTTTGTTATGTTCTTTATTCAAAGCATATTATTTTTCTTGGGAATGGCAGTTTAGGACATGCTTATCGCTGCAATATTTTGAGCTCTTGCAACACTACAGTTTATATCTATGATAATGTGATACTACTTTTTATATCTAATCAAGAGCTTGTGATTTGGAGTTCATGTCATACCACTGCTTATCTCTAATCAAGTGCTTGCACTGATGAAAAATATCTGTACTAGTTAAGATGAAGAAGAAGAACATTGTGTGTGAAGGTCCTCTGGCAGGGTGTAGTATCTGTACTAGTCAGTCCATGTAGTACAATGTTTGAGACGTGAGCTGAAAGCGATCTCAAATAGGGTGGTTGTTGGTTACTTGACATTTGTGATGTAGATGTTCACTTGCTAGCAGTCCTTTTTTAGTGTTGTTTGTGTTCATAGCTCGGCTTAGTTGCAGAAAGTGTTGTTAGTTGATCTTTTAGCCTAGTGATGATCTTTTGTCTTGTCTGTGGCCTTAGTGTTATTTACAGTGCGCAAAAACATGCAACCATAGTGGCAGACACACTTCTACAAGTGAACCAACCTATTTGCTGTTGAGTTGTTTCTTGTTTGTAAGATGATGCTCAAGAAGAGCTGAAGTTACTAGCAGTGCTTTGTTAGTGATCAGAGAACGAGTTTTCTATTGTTTCGTGTGTATTTCATGAAATCTCTGATGATGTGCCGTGTCTCCAGTTCTGGAGACCAACTAGGACAAGAGCAAGTGCCAGCAGTAGTTCGACAACTACAAGGAGTCCAAGAAGAGAGAGGTTCACCTTTGTTTCCCCAATTCTCTCTAGCCCTTTTCTGATGGTATATGATGGATGGCTTCCAATTCATGCGCCAATCTGTTTTTTGTCTTGTAACATGCGTTTGTTTCGTGCACTTGCTAAATGTTCAAGGGGGTCGTGGCTTGTGTCGGACAGCAAGTGCCAAACTTGGAACTGAAACTTGTTTGTAGTGGACCTAGAGCTTAGTTCTTCAAGTATAACCTTTTAAAGAAAAAGTCAATGCACCTTACTGTTAAATTTTTTGTTTGGCCAACTGTTTTAAGAACTGTTGGTACGACATGAACTGGACTTCTTGTGCCAAAATATGGGAACTGCGTATTTTTACATTGAGAAAGACTTGTAAAGATGATGATTTTGCTAGTTTGCTGGGTTTTGTCTCCGACCATCGTGTCGTGATGATTTTGCAGGTAGCCTGAGAGGCCCTTGAGTTTTCCAGAATGTCGATTAACTTCCGTTCCGGCAAATTCGGGTACTCCATATGTCCTATTTTCTGTTGGGGAACGTAGTATTTTAAAATTTTCCTACGATCACACAAGATCTATCTACCAGATGCATAGCAACGAGAGGGAAGAGTGTGTCTACGTACCCTCGTAGACCGGAAGCGGAAGCGTCAAGTGACGCGGTTGTTGTAGTCGAACTTCTTCGCGATTCAACCGATCAAGCACCGAACGTACGGCACCTCCGCGTTCAGCACACGTTCAGCTTGATGACGTCCCACGAGCTCTTGATCCAGTTGAGCTTCATGGGAGAGTTTCGTCAGCACGACGGCGTGGTGACGGATATGATGTATTCACCGGCGCAGGGCTTCGCCTAAGCACTGCGACGGTATGACCGAGGTGTGTTTCTGTGGAGGGGGGCACCGCACACGGCTGGAACAATTCAACTTGTGTCTTTGGGTGCCCCCGTGCCCCCGTATATAAAGGAGCAAGAGGGGAGGGCCGGCCGGCCTCCTATGGTGCGGCTAGGGCAATCCTACTAGGAATAGGATTGCAATCCTATTCCTAGTAGGAGTCCACCAAGAAGGAAGAGAGGGAAAGGAAAAGAGGGAGAGGTGGCGCCCCCCCAATCCTAGTCCAACTAGGATCCCTAGGTGGGGCGCCGGCAAGCCTCTATGGGCTGCCTCTCTCCTTTCCTCAAGGCCCACTATGGACCATCCCCCTTCGTAGGGGGTTCCGGTAACCCCCTCCGGCAATCCAGTTAAATCCGAAACTTTTCCGGAACACTTCCGGTGTCCGAATATAGTCGTCCAATATATCAATCTTTATGTCTCGGACATTCCGAGACTCCTCGTTATGTCCGTGATCTCATCCGGGACTCTGAACTACCTTCGGTACATCAAAACTCATAAACTCATAATACCGATCGTCATCAAACGTTAAGCGTGCGGACCCTACGGGTTCGAGAACAATGTAGACATGACCGAGACTCATCTCCGGTCAATAACCAATAGCGGAACCTGGATGTTCATATTGGCTCCTACATATTCTACGAAGATCTTTATCGGTCAAACCGCATAACAACATACGTTGTTCCTTTTGTCATCGGTATGTTACTTGCCCGAGATTCGATCGTTGGTATCTCTATACCTAGTTCAATCTCGTTACTGGCAAGTCTCTTTACTCGTTCCGTAACACATCATATCGTGACTAACTCATTAGTACTTTTGCTTGCATGGCTTATTATGATGTATGTTACCGAGAGGGCCCAGAGATACCTCTCCGACAATCGGAGTGACAAATCCTAATCTTGATCTATGCCAACACCACGAATACTTTCGGAGACACCTGTAGAGCATCTTTATGATCACCCAGTTACGTTGTGACGTTTGATAGCACACAAGGTGATCCTACGGTATTCCGGAGTTGCATAATCTCA
The DNA here is from genome assembly GCA_902687465.1 of Secale cereale. NCBI lineage: Eukaryota > Viridiplantae > Streptophyta > Magnoliopsida > Poales > Poaceae > Secale > Secale cereale. The sequence goes on from LR738714.1 coordinate 138,581,093, forward strand.
TAGTCATAGGAACATGTATAAGTCATGAAGAAAGCAATAGCAGTAAAACTAAACGATCATAGTGCTATGCTAACGGATGGGTCTTGTCCATCACATCATTCTCCTAATGATGTGATCCCGTTGATCAAATGACCACTCATGTCTATGGCTAGGAAACATAACCATCTTTGATCAATGAGCTAGTCTAGTAGAGGCATACTAGGGACATAGTGTTTTGTCTATGTATCCACACATGTACTAAGTTTCCGGTTTAATACAATTCTAGCATGAATAAAAGACATTTATCATGATATAAGGAAATACAAATAACATCTTTATTATTGCTTCTAGGGCATATTTCCTTCAGTCTCCCACTTGAACTAGAGTCAATAATCTAGATTACAAAGTGATGATCCTCACACCCATGGAGTCCTGGTGCTGATCATGTTTTGCCCGTGGAAGAGGCTTAGTCAACGGGTCTGCAACATTCAGATCCGTATGTATTTTGCAAATCTCTAGGTCTCCCTCCTTGACTAGATCGCGGATGGAATTGAAGCGTCTTTTGATGTGCTTTGTTCTCTTGTGAAACCTGGATTCCTTCGCCAAGGCTATTGCTCCAGTGTTGTCACAAAAGATTTTCATTGGACCCGATGCACTAGGTATTACACATAGATCGGATATGAACTCCTTCATGCAGACTCCTTCATTTGCTGCTTCCGAAGCAGCTATGTATTCCGCTTCACACGTAGATCCCGCCACGACGCTCTGCTTGGAACTGCACCAACTGACAGCTCTTCAATAAAAATACATATCCGGTTTGTGACTTAGAGTCATCCGAATCAGTGTCAAAGCTAGAATCGATGTAACCGTTTACGACGAGCTCTTTGTCACCTCCATACACGAGAAACATATCCTTAGTCCTTTTCAGGTATTTTAGGATGTTCTTGACCGCTGTCCAGTGATCCACTCCTGGATTACTTTGGTACCTCCCTGCCAGACTTATAGCAAGGCACACATCAGGTCTGGTACACAGCATTGCATACATGATAGATCCTATGGCTGAGGCATAGGGAATGACTTTCATTTTCTCTCTATCTTCTGCAGTGGTCGGGCATTGAGTCTTACTCAACTTCATACCTTGTAATACAGGCAAGAACCCTTTCTTTGACTGATCCATTTTGAACTTCTTCAAAATCTTATCAAGGTATGTGCTTTGTGAAAGTCCAATTAAGCGTCTTGATCTATCTCTATAGATCTTGATGCCTAATATATAAGCAGCTTCACCGAGGTCTTTCATAGAAAAATTCTTATTCAAGTATCCTTTTATGCTATCCAGAAATTATATATCATTTCCAATCAGCAATATGTCATCCACATATAATATTAGAAATGCTACAGAGCTCCCACTCATTTCTTGTAAATACAGGCTTCTCCAAAAGTCTGTATAAAACCATAAGCTTTGATCACCTCATCAAAGCGTATATTCCAACTCCGAGATGCTTGCACCAGTCCATAGATGGATCGCTGGAGCTTGCACACTTTGTTAGCACCTTTTGGATCGACAAAACCTTCTGGTTGCATCATATACAACTCTTATTTGAGATATCCATTCAGGAATGCAGTTTTGACATCCATTTGCCAGATTTCATAATCATAAAATGCGGCAATTGCTAACATGATTCGGACAGACTTAAGCATCGCTACAGGTGAGAAAGTCTCATCGTAGTCAACTCCTTGAACTTGTCGAAACCCTTTTGCAACAAGTCGAGCTTTGTAAACAGTAATATTACCGTCTGCGTCGGTCTTCCTCTTGAAGATCCATTTATTTTCGATGGCCTGCCAATCATCGGGCAAGTCAACCAAAGTCCATACTTTGTTCTCATACATGGATCCCATCTCAGATTTCATGGCCTCAAGCCATTTTGCGGAATCTGGGCTCATCATCGCTTCCTCATAGTTCACAGGTTCATCATGGTCTAGTAACATGATTTCCAGAACTGGGTTGCCGTACCACTCTGGTGCGGAACGTACTCTGGTTGATCTACGACGTTCAGCAGAAACTTGATCTGAAGTTTCATGATCATCATCATTAACTTCCTCACTGATTGGTGTAGGAATCACTGGAACAATTTTCTATGATGTACTACTTTCCAATTCGGGAGAAGGTACAATTACCTCATCAAGTTCTACTTTCCTCCCACTCACTTCTTTCGAGAGAAACTCCTTCTCTCGAAAGGATCCATTCTTAGCAACGAATATCTTGCCTTAGGATCTGTGATAGAAGGTGTACCCAACTGTCTCTTTTGGGTATCCTATGAAGACACATTTCTCCGACTTGGGTTCGAGCTTATCAGGTTGAAGCTTTTTCACATAAGCATCGCAGCCCCAAACTTTAAGAAACGACAACTTTGGTTTCTTGCCAAACCATAGTTCATAAGGTGTCGTATCAACGGATTTAGATGGTGCCCTATTTAACGTGAATGCAGCTGTCTCTAAAGCATAACCCCAAAACGATAGTGGTAAATCGGTAAGAGACATCATAGATCGCACCATATCCAATAAAGTACGGTTACGACGTTCGGACACACCATTACGCTGTGGTGTTCCGGGTGGCGTGAGTTGTGAAACTATTCCACATTGTTTCAAATGAAGACCAAACTCGTAACTCAAATATTCTCCTCCACGATCAGATCGTAGAAACTTTATTTTCTTGTTACGATTATTCTCTACTTCACTCTGAAATTCTTTGAAATTTTCAAATGGTTCAGACTTGTGCTTCATTAAGTAGATATACCCATATCTACTCAAATCATCAGTGAAGGTCAGAAAATAACGATACCCGCCGCGAGCTTCAACACTCATTGGCCCACATACATCAGTATGTATGATTTCCAACAAATCTGTTGCTCGCTCCATAGTTCCGGAGAACGGAGTTTTAGTCATCTTGCCCATGAGGCATAGTTCGCAAGCACCAAGTGATTCATAATCAAGTGATTCCAAAAGTCCATCACTATGGAGTTTCTTCATGCGTTTTACACCAATATGACCTAAACGGTAGTGCCATAAATAAGTTGCACTATCATTATTAACCTTGCATCTTTTGGTTTCAATATTATGAATATGTGTATCACTACAATCGAGATCCAATAAGAATAGACCACTCTTCAAGGGTGCATGACCATAAAAGATATTATTCATAAAAATAGAACAACCATTATTCTCTGATTTAAATGAATAACCGTCTCGCAACAAACCAGATCCAGATATAATGTTCATGCTCAACGCTGGCACCAAATAACAACTATTTAGGTCTAAAACTAATCCCAAAGGTAGATGTAGAGGTAGCGTGCCGACGGCGATCACATCGACTTTGGAACCATTTCCCACGCGCATCGTCACCTCATCCTTAGCCAATCTTCGTTTAATCCGTAGTCCCTGTTTCGAGTTACAAATATTAGCAACTGAACCGGTATCAAATACCCAGGTACTACAACGAGCATTAGTGAGGTACACATCAATAACATGTATATCACATATACCTTTGTTCACCTTGACATCCTTCTTATCCGCCAAATACTTGGGGCAGTTCCGCTTCCAGTGTCCAGTCCCCTTGCAGTAGAAGCACTCAGTTTCAGGCTTGGCTCCAGACTTGGGTTTCTTCGTGGGAGTAGCAACTGTCTTGCTATTCTTCTTGAAGTTCCCCTTCTTTCCCTTGCCCTTTTTTCTTGAAACTAGTGGTCTTGTTAAGCATCATAACTTAATGCTCCTTCTTGATTTCTACCTTCGCGGCCTTGAGCATAGCGAAGAGCTCGGGAATTTTCTTTTGCATCCCAGCCTTTATAGCTTGGTGGCAGTAATTGAAGAACTCTATCAATAACACTATCCTCGTCAACTTTGCAACCAAGTTGAGTCATATGATTGTAGTACCCAGACATTCTGAGCAAGTGTTCACTGATAGAACTATTCTCCTCCATCTTGCAGCTGTAGAACTTATTGGAAATCTCATATTTCTCAATCCAGGCATTTGCTTGAAATATTAACTTCAACTCCTGGAACATCTCATATGGTCCATGACGTTCAAAACATCGTTGAAGTCCCGGTTCTAAGCCGTAAAGCATGGCACACTGAACTATCGTGTAGTCATCAGACCGCGACTGCCAGACGTTCAAAGCGTCTATATTAGCGGGAGGGGGCTTGTCACCTAGCGGTGCTTCAAGGACATAATTCTTCTGTGCAGCAATGAGGATAATCCTCAAGTTACGGACCCAGTCCGTGTAATTGCTACTATTATCTTTCAACTTAGCTTTCTCTAGGAATGCATTAAAATTCAAAGGAACGGTAGCACGGGCCATTGATCTACAACAACATAGATATGCAAAAACTATCAGGACTAAGTTCATGATAAATTAAAGTTCAATTTAATCATATTAATTTAAAAAACTCCCACTTAGATAGACATCCCTCCGGTCATCCAAATGATCACATGATCCAAATCAACTAAACCATGTCCGATCATCACGTGAGATGGAGTAGTTTCAATGGTGAACATCTTATGTTGATCATATCTACTATATGATTCACGCTCGACCTTTCGGTCTCCAGTGTTCCGAGGCCATATCTGCATATGCTAGGCTCGTCAAGTTTAACCCGAGTATTCTGCATGTGCAAAACTGGCTTACACCCGTTGTATTTGAACGTAGAGCTTATCACACCCGATCATCACGTGGTGTCTCGGCACGACGAACTTTCGCAACGGTGCATACTCAGGGAGAACACTTATACCTTGAAATTTTAGTAAGGGATCATCTTATAATGCTACCGTCGTTCTAAGCAAAATAAGAAGCATAATAAGATAAACATCACATGCAATCAAAATATGTGACATGATATGGCCATCATCATCTTGTGCTTTTGATCTCCATCTCCAAAGCACCTTCATGATCACCTTCGTCACTGGTGCGACACCTTGATCTCCATCGTAGCATCGTTGTCGTCTCGCCAACTATTGCTTCTACGACTATCGCTACCGGTTAGTGATAAAGTAAAGCAATTACATGACGATTGCATTTCATACAATAAAGCGACAACCATATGGCTCCTGCCAGTTGCCGATAACATTACAAAACATGATCATCTCATACAAAACCGTATAACTCATCATGTCTTGACCATATCACATCACAACATGCCCTGCAAAAACAAGTTAGACGTTCTCTACTTTGTTGTTGCAAGTTTTACGTGGCTGCTACGGGCTTAGCAAGAACCGTTCTTACCTACGCATACAAAACCACAACGATGTTTCGTCAAGTATGTGCTGTTTTAACCTTCACAAGGACCGGGCGTAGCCACACTTGATTCAGCTAAAGTGAGAGAGACAGACACCCGCCAGTCACCTTTAAGCAACGAGTGCTCGTAACGGTGAAACCAGTCTCGCGTAAGCGTACGCGTAATGTCGGTCCAGCCCGCTTCATCTCACAATACCGCTGAAGCAAAGTATGACATGCTGGTAAGCAGTATGACTAGTATCGCCCACAACTCATTGTGTTCTACTCGTGCATATCATCTACGCATAAACCTGGCTCTGATGCCACTGTTGGGGAACGTAGTATTTTAAAATTTTCCTACGATCACACAAGATCTATCTAGCAGATGCATAGCAACGAGAGAGAAGAGTGTGTCTACGTACCCTCGTAGACCGGAAGCGGAAGCGTCAAGTGACGCGGTTGTTGTAGTCGAACTTCTTCGCGATTCAACCGATCAAGCACCGAACGTACGGCACCTCCACGTTCAGCACACGTTCAGCTTGATGACGTCCCACGAGCTCTTGATCCAGTTGAGCTTCTCGGGAGAGTTTCGTCAGCACGACGGCGTGGTGACGGATATGATGTATTCACCGGCGCAGGGCTTCGCCTAAGCACTGCGACGGTATGACTGAGGTGTGTTTCTGTGGAGGGGGGCACCGCACATGGCTGGAACAATTCAACTTGTGTCTTTGGGTGCCCCCCTGCCCCCGTATATAAAGGAGCAAGAGGGGAGGGCCGGCCGGCCTCCTATGGTGCGGCTATGGCAATCCTACTAAGAATAGGATTGCAATCCTATTCCTAGTAGGAGTCCACCAAGAAGGAAGAGAGGGAAAGGAAAAGAGGGAGAGGTGGCGCCCCCCCAATCCTAGTCCAACTAGGATCCCAAGGTGGGGCGCCGGCCAGCCTCTATGGGCTGCCTCTCTCCTTTCCTCAAGGCCCACTATGGACCATCCCCCTTCGTAGGGGGTTCCGGTAACCCCCTCCGGCAATCCAGTTAAATCCGAAACTTTTCCGGAACACTTCCGGTGTCCGAATATATTCGTCCAATATATCAATCTTTATGTCTCGGACATTCCGAGACTCCTCGTCATGTCCGTGATCTCATCCGGGACTCCGAACTACCTTCGGTACATCAAAACTCATAAACTCATAATACTGATCGTCATCAAACGTTAAGCGTGCGGACCCTACGGGTTTGAGAACTATGTATACATGACCGAGACTCATCTCTGGTCAATAACCAATAGCGGAACCTGGATGTTCATATTGGCTCCTACATATTCTACGAAGATCTTTATTGGTCAAACCGCATAACAACATACGTTGTTCCTTTTGTCATCGGTATGTTACTTGCCCGAGATTCGTTCGTTGGTATCTCTATACCTAGTTCAATCTCGTTACCGGCAAGTTTCTTTACTCGTTCCGTAACACATCATCTCGTGACTAACTCATTAGTCCTTTTGCTTGCAAGGCTTATTATGATGTATGTTACCGAGAGGGCCCAGAGATACCTCTCCGACACTCGGAGTGACAAATCCTAATCTTGATCTATGCCAACACCACGAATACTTTCGGAGACACCTGTAGAGCATCTTTATGATCACCCAGTTACGTTGTGACGTTTGATAGCACACAAGGTGTTCGTACGGTATTCGGGAGTTGCATAATCTCATAGTCATAGGAACATGTATAAGTCATGAAGAAAGCAATAGCATTAAAACTAAACGATCATAGTGCTATGCTAACGGATGGGTCTTGTCCATCACATCATTCTCCTAATGATGTGATCCCGTTGATCAAATGACAACTCATGTCTATGGCTAGGAAACATAACCATCTTTGATCAATGAGCTAGTCTAGTAGAGGCATACTAGGGACATACTGTTTTGTCTATGTATCCACACATGTACTAAGTTTCCGGTTTAATACAATTCTAGCATGAATAAAAGACATTTATCATGATATAAGGAAATACAAATAACATCTTTATTATTGCCTCTAGGGCATATTTCCTTCATTTTCAGCAAAGGTCATGCTGAAATTTTCCGTGAATTTTAGCATGACTTTGCTAAAAATAGGACATATGGGGTACTTGCGACTAATGCATGGGCCGGGGTATCTTAGTACTTAATTAACTAGGATCAACTGCCTCTTGTGTTATACATATAGAAGTGTGATATGTTTACTATCTCTTGGTGTTTGTCCTTAATTAAGTAGGATCAAGAATTAAGTAGGACTAGTTCTGAATAGCTTCTATCAACGGCTGATATGTTTACTGTCTCTTGGTGCCTCGGCATATATATCACTCAACCTAGGATGCCTCGGCATTGCTAAACCCTAAATGATGAAAACTTAACTTAGCATTTAGGGTGCCTCAGCGTCGACAAACCCTAAATGATAAAACCTTGGCTTTTAGGGTGCCTCGGTGTCGATAAGAACCTAAATGATGAAAGCTTAGGCTTTTAGGGTGCCTCGGCGTCGACAAATCCTAAATGATAAAACCTTAGCTTTTAGGATGCCTCGGTGTCAATAAATCCTAAATGATGAGACCGTGATAATTCCTCACAAACCCTAAATGATGAGATCTTGTTCCTTGACAATAACCAACGTTTTGACCAAACTTTTTTCCTATTTAGAGCGAAACATGGCCCACAACGATGAGGCCGGCGGTTCGGGCGTCAAGGCATTCTGGGAGCTGTCCCAGGAGATGGAGGACCAACCTCACCGCTATGAGGACGCCCCGAAAGACACCGATCCTGACTACACAACCCCTAGTGGCATCGGGGATGACACCACTGATGGTGCCGTCGGGGATGAAACCACTGATGGTGCCGCCGAGGATGCCACCACTGATGGTGCCGGCGAGGATGCCACCACTGATGATGGTAGCGCACGCACAGATGGCAGCCAACCGAAGAGGCAACGGAAGGACCGGCTCCCGAACGTGCTCCGCACCGTCAAGGAGGAATTTACTGAAGTGAACTCCGACGAGCATCCAACGACGCCCAAAGAAATATTCAAGGGGTACTCGGTTCAGCTCGGGTGCATTCTCCGGAGCACCATCTCGATCAACACCGAGAACCTAAGGCATAAGGACCAAGGGAATTTGCGCAACCTCCTCTTCACGAAGCGGCACGAACGATACAAGTTCCCCGCTGAATTTGAAAACACACGCCTCTCAGGGAATAAAGTGAACAATGCCGCCCTCACGAGAATGAGCACGGCCCTGTCAACTTGGAGAAGCGCGGTGAAGAGAATGATTGACAAAGGTGATAGTTATGAGAAGATCAAGGCGAAAAATCCTTCGATCGGCGAAGATGACTAAAAGGAGTTCAAGATCAAGTGCAAGAGTAGCGCAACCTCCGAATCAAGTCAGTGGGGGAAAGAAATGCGGGAGTTGAACTTAGGAGAACACAAACTCGGTCCCGGCGGTTACAGAGCGGCGGAGCCTATATGGGACAAGGAGGACGCGGAGCGTGCCGAGCAAGGCCTACCGCCCCGCTTCAAGAAATACCGTGACAAGTAGACCAGGAACTATGTTAGGGCCTGGTACAAGGAGGACCCGGTAATAAAGGAGCTTACCACGGATCCGAACACCAGGGCCCTTGAGGTTGTTCTGGTAAAGAATACACCCCCGCGTAATCAGCTCTATATGGTTGCATTCTAATTAATGAAGCCAAATTTCTGAATGGTTCAATTTCCTTCCGCAGGCGACTGAAAGCAGTAGCGCGGGGTCGACTCAGAGCACCCCTTGGGACAGCACTCTAAATAGGGCGTTGAACGTAATGAAAAACAAGGATAAGCTCAGTAAGCCGTCGTCAGCTGGTCGTGTGGCCGGCAAAGGCTTGTCCACAAAATGGTCGCCATACTATAACGCTGGTGGGCGAAAGGAGAGAAATACCAGCTCGGCAATCCAGTCGCGCGAGGTTCAAGAACTCAAGGCACAAGTGGCACGGATACCGGAGATTGTCCAATAGCAAGTGCAACAACAACTGGGATCGGCGCTCACCGACATTATGCCTACCTTGATCATGGGCTGACGACGTGGATTGCGGGCGGCCAATAGGGGCCGCCCCCGATTCCCAGCTTCACGGCCAGCAACTCGCACAACATGCACGGGCATTGGAGTTTAATGCACCCAGGTGTACGCCGGCCAACACCTCTACAGCAAGTGGCCCCTCTGTCAATAGCACGCCCGCCGTTGGCGGTGCCTCGACATTAGCCGAGCTCGACACCATCATCATGGTAACTAATTAAGCCTCTCGGCCGAGGACTTCATCTCCTTGCCTTTTTCTGGGCATCCCAGACGCCCTACATGTTTTCGCAGGGCGCCGCCGACGTTCCGTCCACTCTCTTGCACTTCATGAACGACGAGTTGGTCCATGTCGCCAAGGGCAGAATCGTTCAACCGGGCAACCCCGTGTTCCACGGTAATCCGATGCCACCCACCGTGTATAGGGTTCAACTGGTTTGGGTGCTACCAGGCTGCGACGAGTTGTTACCTCCGATTCGACCTGCCGGGGCCGACGAAGATGATGTGATGACCCTCAGCGCCTGCCTAAGATGGCCCCTGCTTTGGCCGAAGAGCCAGATTCGTTTGGGGGCAGGGGACACCACCCCAAAGACAACACCGCCAGTCATGTCGGCGCCAAGCCATGGCAAGACCGCCGCAACGCTACCGGACATGCCAGACATCCCTATGGCACAGGATCCGAACATGCATATGGCACAGGATCCGGACGATAAGTACTTTGCCTAACATGGGTACGATGACGAATTCATGGGGCCTCCTTCTCAAGAACCCAACCCTACAAAAGACGATCGTGATCTACCTGGTACCGCGGAGAAACCCAACTGCAATAGGCGTCGTCTAGCGTTCAGTTCTCAGGAGATGCCTCCAGCTGCCGACTTCACCGAGCCTCAGATAGCCGAGGTGCGAAATATTATCAGCCCCAACACACTCAAGAAGGCGGTATGTGAGCAGAATTCGGTCCCATTACAGCAGAAGAAGAAGGGACGGAAAATAAAGAGTAACAAGGGTGCGAGCCAGCCGGCACCGAGTATGATCCGTGCTCAGGACGGGCCACCTTCACCTAAGGATATCTCGAGGAGGGTGCATGTGGCGGGTAGGCCGATGCTACCGACTGATATGCTCAATGCTGCAGCCGGTGCTATGCGGAGTCTGCATAACAGTGTTCTTTCTTTGGAGAAGCGGCATCTCAGAGAGAATGATGTGGCATACCCGGTTTTCATGGCCAAGGTGCCAGAGGGCAATGGCTTTGTGGATAACTCCATCGGGGGTACGATCGTCCTGCAGTTTGATGACATCTTCGCTATGTTTAACCTTCATCCGCTGCACTACACCTTCGTTCGGCTATTTCCGCTGAGTATGGAGATGCGGATCATTAGATACAAGACCCCGGACATCGTGATAGTCGACCCCTTCTACATGCGTGCCAAGATCTTGGGCAGTGCTGGGGACCGGCAAGTCGCGAGTTCTTACCTCGAAGGCGTCATTCTGGCAAACCCAGATAAGGATAACTTCCCCGTGCCTTACTTTTCTGAGTAAGTCGTCCCCTCAACTGCCCCGTAACATATGATTTCTTAGATTTCGATCGGTTTTTTTACATTCCGTGTTTTGTGCAGTGACACACATTGCACACTCATCCTCTTAAGCCCGAAATATTCCATGGACACGTATTTTGACTCGGACCGTCAATCGAAGAAAGACTACACAAATGTCAAGAAAGTTATTAATGATGTTCTCCTCGGCTACGCCAAATCTGGAGGCACCTTCACCAGGCCAGTTTGTAAGTACGGCAAGCACGCGTTCACCCACAATACGACGTTCTGCTGCGTCAAGCAGCCGCCTGGCGGTCAGAAGGATGCCTACTATGCCCTCCATCACATGCGGGCGATCGTACGGGACCATAATCACCTTCTGCTACCAGATAATCTCAAAGATTGGGCCGCGAGCTTGTCGGCAATCCAGGACGCGGACATCAGACAAGAATTCTTTCGCATCCAGTCGGAGTTTGCGGAAATAATCCATCAAGATGTCCTTCGTACCTCGGGGCAGTTCAACCTCAGAAATCAACCGTCCAACAGTGAGATAGACACAACGCTACAAATGCAGGCTGACAACGCCCACGATTTCATGACCATCACGATAGACGGCGGCTTCATCCACGCTCTGGTCCCTTGAGTCGAGTCGAAAGTAGTGATGCTATGTCTAGTTCTGAAACATCGATTGTCTCATGTTGTAATTAAACATTAATGAACTTGTATGTCCCTCTGGTTTGGACAATCGTTCAACTTAGATGTAATCGATGCTATTAATGTCTTGCTTTTCTCTACCGATCCTTTTGTTGCATACTTATATATTGCTTATGTATTGTCTGTGAATTGGTACTAACGTTTTGTTTGGCTAGTGCATACAGATGCCGTCGTATGTCGTGTACAAGGGTAAGGTTCCTGGAGTCTACGACGACTGGGAGGAGTGTCGGAGACAGGTTCACCGTTTCAGGGGTAACAGTTACAAAGGGTACACCACTAGGGCGGAGGTGGAATCTAGATACGTGCGCTATCTGGCGGGAGAGAGGAGGGAGCGTTGGAGGAACCGGATGAAGACCAGTTTCATCGCGATGATGCTCATCGTGATGACCGCAGCTTTCTTCTATGTGATGGTAGTTTAGATGATCGATATCGACTTGTAATGTGAATACAAACTCGCTACTCGCGGTCTTCAGACTTGTAATGTTCTATCTTTGTTCGGTCTTTTGAATTCGGAGACTAACCTTCTATTGTATTCGATTAATCTGCTGTTGTTGTGTGGTGTTGTCTAAATTATGTACAATAATATATTTTGTATCCTATGAAAATATCAGAAAAGAAAAAAATCCCTAATATTCATACTAGTGGCGCACCACTCAAGACACTAATGGCGCACTTTAAAAATGACACTAATGGCGCATCACCCACTAGTGCGCCATTAATATGCCAAAGCACATGGGTACATATGGCCCCCTGGGAGGCATACTAATGGTGCACGGTGGGCTATACTAATGGCGCACTGCGTGGTGTGCCATTAGTACACCAGATACTAATGGCGCACCAGGGGTGCGCCATTAGTATTTAATTCTAATGGCGTGGTGCTAGTGGCGCACCAGTAGTGCGCCATTAGTAGGCAAAACTGGTGCGCCACTAGCATGCGTTTTCCTAGTAGTGAACTAGCTGAGTCACTGAAACTATCTCTCTCCCCATTAACATATTGCCACATAAGCAAGTTTGCTGAGTTGGGGTCAGTGTTATTGCTGAAGTTACTCCCACTATGGCTAGCTAGTCTGATACTAGCTAGTCATCTATGATATACTAGCTAGCTACCTCACTATGAGCATGGTTAATAATACAGCCAAGGGTCCGCTATAAGAAGTTGCCATGTTATATACAACCAACCTCTTAGCGGGCATGTAGAATAATATGTTTTATATATGTACTAGTTTATCAATAGTTGGCCCATCTTGCATCCTCACAAAGTGTCTTGGGTCTCGTGTTGCAGCTAGCTCTACTAACCAAGAACCCACTTCTCTTCTCTTTCCTCCAACTAATAAGCACATATATATTATTTTATTCCTTATAGCTAGACTACACATAGTGGGAGTAACATAGGTAGTAACATCACACATATCTAAATAAAATAGATGATGTGGCAAGCAATAAATGAATAAATGGAGGAAAGTGGATATGTGTGATGTTACTACGTACCTATGTTACTCCCGTTGTGGGTATAGTCTTAATATAGTATGAGACTACCCACAATGGAAGTAACATATATAGGTAGTAACATCACACATATCTAGATAAATTAAGTAGATGATGTGGCAAGCAATAAATGAAGAAATTGAGGAAAGTAGGAACATAGCTAGTTACTAGTAGTATGAGTAACATCAGGTTGGTTGTAAGACTAGTCATAGTGGGGAGTAACTTACACTAGTAACATACACGTATTACTAGACTATGTTACTACCTCCATAGTGGGTAGAAACATAGATGTGGTGTCATGCAAGAGTTCATTTATTAGTCTATAGACTCAATTTGCATTGGTATGTGTGATGTTACAGTAACATAGCTAGTTACCACAAGCACTTCTCTCATTAATTACATGCCACATAAGCAAAACTGTGTTGGGATGTGTGATGTTACTAGCTATGTTACTCCCACTATGGCCAGCCTAATGGGGAGTATCATGTACTAGTATCATGCATATGATACTAGTGTATGATACTACCTCTCTAATTCATAGTATCATATATTAGTATCAAGTAGTATTCTATTTATTGCCATGCATGACACATACTACTATAGCATTTATTATGATACGGTATCATGATATGATACCCAACCATCTCTTTCTTCATTTAATTTTATGACACCTCATCAAAATTTTCTAATTGGCATGCATGATACTAGCTATGATACTACCATTACGACCAGCCTCAAATGTACATATCAAGGCAAGATCCATGTTTCTATAGCCTAATAAATGAAGTGTTGCATGTACCAAACATATATATAGACTAGCCACAATGGGTAGTAACATAGAGTAGTAGCATGCCCATGTTACTACTCTATGTTACTACCTCTATAGTGGGGAGTAACATATGTGTGGTAACATGGAAGACTTCATTTATTAGGCTATAGACTCATCTTACCTTGATATGTGTGATGTTACTCATACTAGTAGTAACTAGCTATGTTACCACATGCCTCTCTTTCTTCATTTATTGCTTGCCACATCATCTATTTTATCTAGATATGTGTGATGTTACTACCTATGTTACTCCCACCGTGGGTAGTCTTACTCCCCACTATAGAGGTAGTAACATATATAGACTAGTAACACATGGGCATGTTACTAGTCTATGTTACTACCCATTGTGGCTAGTTTGAGTAACATCACACATCTCAAGGAAAGATGAGTCTATAGCCTAATAAATGAAATGTTGCATGTTACTACACATATGTTACTCCCCACTATAGAGGTAGTAACATAGACTAATAACATTCTATGTTACTACCCATTGTCGCTAGTCTTATGTCACTCTATTGTGTACTTACTTGCTCTAATGCATAGTATCATAGAGTAGCTAGTATCATATGTATTACTTTATTTATATTGTCATGCATGACACATAGTAGCATAACATTTATTATGATACAGTTTCATGATATGATACTTAACCCTCTCTTTCTTCATTTAATTAATTCTATGACGGCTCATCAAAGTACCTAGTTGGCATGCATGATACTAGCTATGATACCCCCTTACTATCAGCCTAGCAAAGGTGTACAGATCATTTGTGCGTCGCTTTGTGAGTTTTCATCCGTTAGTTCGAGAAGCGGGGAGAAGTTTCAAACATTTCCGCCATGAGGTGCGGCCACTGGCGTAGGCCTAGTTGGTATTTTAATTACAGAAAATTCAGATGGAGTTTGGACATCATCAAAATCAATGTGTGCCTGTGATGTGCTCTCACGACCCCATGGACAAAATTGGTAAAGTTTGGCACAATTTTTGAGGACCGCTCCTGCCAAACCGGAGCATCTCACATGAAGGATCATGGTTTTCCAAAAGGAGACATGTCAATTCAAACTCCTGTGGTAGGTGACTTTATTGTTTGGCCTCACAAAAATTTCCACCCTACGCAATCACCATTATACAATGGGTTTGATTTTCTGGCGCATTTCAGGTATCGTTAGCTATATTTAAGACATTTTTTGAGATTAACGTGCATTTTGTGCATAAAAATAAAATTACAACCGGAACTGCATGTGCTGTCGAAAGGGATGAGGTTCGCCATTCGATCTGGGAGCATCCAACGGTGCAGACGTACAATCTGTGGGGTTTGGGTTCTGGCCAATCAGAAAGCACGACTCAGATATGGGCGGGGTGGCGGGGTTTGGTCGGCACAGGGCTTTCATCAATGAACCGTGTGCTATTCGCAAACCACATTGCATATTTTTGTTCACACATATTGTAGTGAGATAGATTGAGTGTGCTACCTCTATGATATAATAATAATAATAATAATAATAATAATAATAATAATAATAGTAATAATAATAATAATAATAATAATAATAATAATAATAATAATAATAATAATAATAATAATAATAATAACAAAAAACATTTCATATTCATAGCCTGAGCTTACAGCATATCAAGGTCAACATATTAACGGTTCTTACATCAACAGAAAATCGGGCATAACTAACAAATTCAGTACACGCGACAGTTCTAAATTGAAAGAATTAAGTTGCAGGGTAGGCTTAAAGACTAGTCTTACGGCTTAATTCCCATGTACATGGGGGAACTGGGATCATTAAGTTGACCCTGAATGAACTTGGGGTTTTTGATGATTTTACGCTTCTCTGTTGCACGGGTGCATGATCCCTTGGCTGGCAACTCATCAAATTCATCATACTCATCCTGATCGGCAACATCGTCGACACCCAGTACCCTTCTCTTCTCATGCATCGCTAAATGGCCATTCTTATGCAAGGGGTCTTCCACAAAGAAAATCTGGGTAGCATCACTGGCAAGAATGAATGGGTCCGCGTGATATGCCATCGTTGTCGTGTTAACACAGGTCTTCCTGTACTCATCAATCCTTACTTGACCAAGAGGGATCCATGCGCACCTGAATAATGCCACCTTAACTTTCACATAGTAAAGCTCCCAAATCTCTTTGATGGTTCCATAGTATACCCTTTTATCAGCTTCATTTACAGTCATGCATCCTATTTGAACAGAGCTGCTCTGATACGAGGTCTTCTTATCATGTTCCTCGGTGTAGAACGTGTATCCATTTATGTCATATGCTTGGTTTGTCAACACTGTAGGTGATGGATTTTGTGCGAACCACGTAGCACTGTCATCGAGGGATTCTTGTGCCAAACGATTCTTCAGCCATTCGGCGTACTTCTTAGTGTGCTCCTTCATCTCCACTTCTGATGAAGGCACCATTGGTAAGAAGCTTTGGCGTATCTCCGCCAAGTGTTCTTCGGCATAAGCGATGAGAACTGGGATGTTAAGCAGTAGTTTATCTCAATACTTTATCTCATCGACAAGGTGCACAGTGAGATGGACCATGACATCAAAGAATGATGGTGGAAAACACATCTCTAGGTTGGACAATATTCTTGCAATATCATCTTGCATATTATCCAACTCTTCAGGATCTACAACTTTCTGCCATAGTTTGTTGAAGAAATCACAGTGGTCAATGAGTGTGTTTCTTATATCTTTGTCCATCAGATTCCCGATGGCCATCGGGATGATTTGTGTCAACATTACATGGCAATCATGTGACTTCATGTGTCTCAACTTCATTTTACCTGAGCTCACATCCACGACACTTCTGATGTTTGCGCAGTAGGAAGAGGGTGTCTTAACTGACAACAAATAGGTGAAGAACTGTGTTGCTTCTTTTGTACTGAAATTGTAACTCTGGTGAGCTTTGATGAATTTGTCATCATCTTCTGCTTCACTCTTGTGTTGTGATTGATCAGCAAGCATATCGAGTCGTGAACCGTCACCATCCTTTCTTTTACCTTTAATCTTGAGCAGAGTACCAAGGATGCGTTCACATACGTTCTTCTCTACGTGCATGACGTACACGTAGAATCTCCCAGTAAGGTAATTTCCAGAACACCGATTTCTTCTTAAACACTTGATCCTTCGGTGTTAGTTTCACCGTCAAAGGGTGGTTCTTGCCAAGCACAACATTAATTTGTTTAGCCATGTTGTGGACCACCTCCCCGTCATAGGGTCTTGGGGCCACACCTGCCTCTGCCGTACCATCAAATTCAGCTTTCATCTTTCAGTATGGGTGATTCATTCGCAAGAACCTACGATGATGCGAATACACCATTTTGCGCGAGTTGGGAAGTCTTCTGCTAGCTATCCTATCCATGCATGTGACACACCCTACATCTCCCCTTTTTTTCTCCCCAATGTGTTGCCTAATGCCGACATATCATGAATGGTGTGCACCAACATCGCATGTAGATCGAAAATCTCCTTTCTGTAAGCATCATAACATTTTACAGCAGGCGCATCTATCCACACTGTCAGCAGTTCTTCTACCAGTATCTGAAAGTAAATGTCGATGTCATTTCCAGGTTGCTTCTGGCCTTGGATAATCATTGACATCATAATGTATTTTTTTCTTCATACACAACCAAGGAGCTAGGTTATATATGCACAGAAGCACCGGCCATGTGCTGTGATTGGTGCTCATATCGCCAAAAGGGTTCATCCCGTCAGTACACTCCCCGAGCCTTATACTTCTAGGATCCTTGGCAAAATTTTCAAAATTGTTGTCGATTAATTCCCACTGAGCCCCATCTTTCGGGTGTCTCATAAACCTATCCGCAATTAGCTCATCATGATGCCACCGCAACCTCTTTGCCTCTCTAGGGTTTACAAACAAATGCATCAACCTTGAAATTAAAGGCAAGTACCAAACAACCTTGAACTAGATTCATGTCTTGATCTCATCATCCAATTTGTACTTGTCCTTTGCTCTCCAGCGCTTGTATCGTGCATGCATGCATGTGGGACATGCACGAAAATCTTTGTACTCACCACGGTACAATATACAATCATTCACACAAGCATGTATCTTCTGTACTACAAGTTCCAATGGGCAAACAATTTTCTTCGCTTCATTTGTGCTTCTGGGGAGCACATTATCTTCCGGAAGAATATCTTTGAAAGTACCTAAGATCTCTGTGAAGCCCTTGTTTGATAGACCGTTTGCTGCTTTAAATTTGAGAAGCACCAGGGTGGCACTCAACCTGGAATATTTCTTTTTGCAACCTGGATACAATTATTTCTTGGAGTCAGCATCAATGGTTGGCAGATCCTTGTACCCAAACATATCCTTTTCTGGGCCCTCGTAATCTGCAATCATAGCAGCAAAATTTGGCATATCAAGATCGTCGTCATCTGCGTGACGTCTTGGTTTTCTAGTGGGCGTTTCGGCTTTCCGGTGTTCCATTGGTAGCTTGACGCCTCTGCCCGATGTTATATTCAACATCCATGTGACACTGATAGGTGTTTGGCATCTCGCTGCCCTGGGTATCTTCGTCCCTGACCTCCTCTTTACCGTGTCTGGTCCAACGTGTATATCCATCCATGAATCCCCTAGAGACTAAGTGCATCTGACCATCTGCAACTCCATGTGACTCTGTATAGGCACAATCAGTACATGGACACAGGATGTAATCCGCATCACCAATTCTCCTCTTTGTACTTTCAGCCAAATTCATGAACTCTGTCACGCCACTGATAAAATCTTTGGTTTTTCGATTCTTCATCCATCGAGATCGTTCCATCTGCAGCAAACAAATGGTAATTAAAAACAAAACAACAACAATAATGCATGGATTAACTGCTGCCCAGAGATGCGTGCATAAATCACAAGGTTTTATTTTAATAATTACTGAGGGCGCTCCATGTTGTATCCATATGTGCAATGACAAAAATCAATGGCCAGTCAATTTACACGCAGAGTACTAGTACAACCCTACTGTCCTACACTTAAGAATTGAATACCTTAATTAAGCCACTCATGAAAAGAATACCTTAATTAATTAGCCGCGCGGCTATAGCGACCCTACCCAATGGATCGAAGTCTCTGTGCTTAAGTGTCATCCCTGGATCGGTATGCTGACACACACAGTACTCGATGAATTATAACAGAGTTCAATCACACACTTTATTACATCGAGGTCATCAAAAGAGTATTTATTACAATAATATGGCCAAAGGCCATCTAAATAAAAAGAAATTCGGACGCATCGAAGGTAAATGAGTCCATCCAACTCCACGGCAAAGTGAGTGCAGAACAACGACCTATCGCACCTTTAATCCTCGTCGGAAAACTCTGCAACATGAGACGTTGCAGCCGTGTAGGTCAGCACATGGAATATGCTGGCAATTTCACACCATAGAATAATAATAATGAAAAAGACTATCTCTATATGCAAATTTAGCTGGTGGAGGCTCTAAGTTTATTTATTTTTTGCATAAAGCCAATTTTATCCTACAACAAAGGAATACATTTTTATTTACTACTAAATTAAAATGCCACTATTGAGAAGGTTCCTCCAACTCAATCCCAAAATTCCCAAGTTATTAGTAACCCAATAATTTCATTAAATAGAGTGATGAGATCAACCAATAATTCACTTCTAGATACTCAAGTTGTCCATAACCGGAGACACGGCTAATCAAGATTAGTTTGTACACTCTGCAGAGGTTTGCGCACTTTTCCCCACAAGACTCGACCACCTCCATGATCGGAAGATCGAGACATAGTCTTTCTGAAGTATTTCCTCCAAACCCTGGGTAGACCGGTACACCTACTTTCCCTACATCAGCTAGTCTACCACGTAAAGAGTTCACACAACTTACTCAACTATGCCAGAGCCCATAATGGCTTGTGGGTGCACACGGAAGTTTCTAGGCATGAAATATCTTATGATCCCTTTGAGCCTGGGTGGCGGACCTAGGGTAATCACACGGGTACTCCGGGATTCCCCTTGGGCAAGCACTGGTTTCTCCAGGTGCCCCAAACAATCCACCCAGATGTGTATTAAAGTTGCCACCTTATGTTGTCTCGATAAATTATTATCTCTCGCAACTTGCATGTGTCACACATACCAATCCCCGTCTACGGGCATGACTAAGCAATATATGACATAACAAATATACCCGGGGTGATAAAAGGTCTTAGGTTCCTACCACTTAAACTACAAAGCATACCCACATGTTCCCAATCCTACTCATGCAATCTTTGAGGGTGAAACTAATGCATAGTAAAACTGGGTATTGAAAATTATGATCAAAGTGTGAACTTTCCTTGCTGACGTTCGTTGAACTCTAAAGATTCGTAGTAGCAAGCTTCGCACTCCGGATAATCTAGCGTAAGCAAGCAATAACATACATAATCATACAAGCAAGGATCCAAAAAGAAAACAAATAAAAGACTTCGAAAAACTCCAAAAACACCCAAATAAAGTTTCTGCACCGAACGTAATTTTTACAGCAACAAAAATAAATGGTTTTGGTTTTAACAGAAGGTACATGTCACAAGCTTCGATTTGCAAAAAGAATCACCCAAAATGAAGTTTGAATACAGATCTGTTTGAATTCAAATTTTAAAATTTTCAAAAATATATTTCGTTTGGTTCTCTGGATAGAGGATATTTCTACGAACCCGTAGGAAAAAGAATCAACTAAATCGGATCTATAGACAAAAAGATATACTAGAAACAAGATTTGTTATAGAATCTGATATTAGAAAAATACTTGGAAAAAGAACAAAAATTCGGCCAGAGACAAGTGGCGCTCTCTGATTGGCTGGCTGGTGCTCACCGGACTTGTCGCCGGAGACGAGGAAGAAGGCGGCTCCGGTGTGCTTCGGCGAAGGATGCGTGCTGGACGGTGTAGAGGACGATGAGGTGAACCACTTGATGAAGGTGTGGTTGTAGATAGCTTCATGTACACACGGTGAGAGGTCGCCGGAATTCACGAACTCCGGCGAGCAATTGGCGAGGTTAGGGAGGGGGAAAAGCTCCAGAAGGAGAGCGATTCAGACGAGTGGTGAGAGGGGCTCGCGGGGTGCCTTTTATAGGGCTTGGGGAGGTCCAGAGTTGGTTGGGGCAAGAGGTGTAAATGGCTGCAGTTTCAAGCTCTCATGCTGGCCATTAGAGAAGGAATTAAGGCGCACTAGTGAAGGGGAAGGGGTAGAGGAATGCGAGGGGGTTCCGTTCAGAGTAGTTTCTGGGCGAGGGAGAGGAGGGAAGGGGTGGGGGCGCTAGGGTGGGGTGCTGCCATGCGTGCGTGCGTACAAGTTTCTGTAACGATGAAAGGAAGAAGAAGAAAGCGCATGGGCATGGGCCTGCTGGGCTGCGTTTTTTTTTTACTTTTTTTTTTGAATTAGATAGCGAGACAAAAAATATAAAGATAGAAAATAATATATTTTTATATATAACATATATATATCAAAAAAATCAGAAAAATAAATCCCACAAGATGAACTATTTTTCAGAGACTAAAAAAACTTTATAAAAAACATTTTTCCAAAAATCCAAATGAAACTCAAATTTGAATTCAAAACTTTTGGCATTGTTTTCTTTTAACTTTTTGGAGTGTCATGTTCGCTCCTCTCATACTTTTGAACTAGTATTTGTCAGGGATTTTTGAAATAAATTTCAGATGCCAAGTTGAATCCAAAGTCAGATAAGACTCAAATGCCTCTGAAATTTCCAAATGACAAATATAAAAAAATGCATAGATGCTTAGCTAATAATTGTAAAACATTCCAAATTGAAAATTTGGGATGTTACAAACCTACCTCCCTTAAGATGAATCTCGCCCTCGAGATTCGGGTTGGCTAGCAAAAAGGTGTGGGTGATCCTTTCGAAGATCTTCTTCGCGTTCCCAGGTGGCTTCTTCCTCGGTATGATGACTCCACTGAACCTTGCAAAACTTTATGACCTTGCTGCAGGTAACTCTATTGGCAAACTCGATAATCTTGACAGGCTTCTCCTCATAGGTGAGATCGCTCTCCAACTGTATGGCCTCCAGTGGCACTGTATCTCTCAAAGGAATATCGGCCATCTGTGCATGGCACTTTTTCAACAGGGAAACGTGAAACACATCATGAACTCCAGACAAGGCTTTGGGTAACTGCAGCTGATATGCAACTTCTCCTCTGCGTTCCAAAATTCTGTATGGCCCCACAAATCGTGGTGCTAGTTTGCCTTTAACTCCAAACCGTTTAACTCCTAGAAGTGGGGACACACGAAGATATGCTCTATCTCCGACTTCGTAGGTTACTTCCTTGCATTTAGCATCAGCATAACTCTTCTGTCTGGATTGGGCTACCTTGAGTCTGTCACGGATCAACTTGACTTTCTCCTCCGAATCTCTGATAAGGTCAGGACCAAATAATTTACGGTCTCCAACTCCATCCCACATCAATGGTGTCTTGCACCTCCTTCCGTACAAAGCTTCGAAAGGGGCCATCTTCAAACTAGTTTGATAGCTATTGTTATATGAGAATTCTGCGTATGGCAAATTATCATCCCAACTAGATCCATAATCTAGCGCACAAGCTCTCAACATGTCCTCCAGAATCTGATTGACTCTCTCGGTCTGCCCATCTGTCTGCGGATGAAAGGCTGTACTGAACTCTAGCCTAGTACCCAAAGTTTCGTGTAACTGATGCCAAAACTTTGAGGTAAATTGTGTTCCTCTATCTGATACAATGGTCCTCGGAACTCCATGCAGACATACGATCCTGGTCATATATATCATGGACAATTTAGCACTTGTATATGTGGTTTTCACGGGGATGAAGTGAGCTACCTTGGTCAAGCGATCAACTACTACCCAAATAGAGTCATAGCCTGATCGGGTCCTGGGTAATCCTGTAATGAAGTCCATGCTAAGCTTGTCCCACTTCCAATCAGGTATCGGCAAAGGTTGAAGTAATCCTGCTGGTTTCTGGTGCTCTGCCTTAACTCTCTGACATACGTCGCATATTGCTACATACTCGGCAATATCCTTCTTCATACCTGTCCACCAGAATCTTTCCTTCAAGTACAAATACATCTTGGTGTTGCCTGGGTGTATCGAGTAAGGCGAATCATGAGCCTCCTGAAGAATCAACTTCCTGATCTCTGTGTCATTGGGTACGTAAATACGCTACTCAAACCATATGGTTCTGTGTTCATCCTCATGAAATCCTTCTGCCTTTCCTTGGTTCATCCTTTCCTTTATTTCTGCAATACCTTTGTCTAACTTCTGGGCTTCTCGGATCTTTCCCAACAAGGTGGAGTGAATTTCCATTGCGGTAACAAAACCTCGTGGTACTATCTCCAATCGGAGATCTCTGAGATCATCAATTAACTCTTGAGGTAATCCTCCTGCTGTGAGGGTATTGACATAACTCTTGCGGCTCAATGCATCTGCCACAACATTTGCCTTTCCTGGGTGATAGTGCAATTTGATGTCATAATCTTTTATGAGCCCCAACCATCTTCTCTGCCTGAGGTTCAACTCCTTCTGCGTGAAGATGTATTTCAAACTCTTGTGATCCGTGTAAACATCACAATGATTTCCAATAAGAAAATGCCTCCAGGTCTTGAGCGCATGCACTACGGCTGCTAACTCCAAATCATGTGTGGCATAATTCCACTCATGGGGTCGAAGCTGACGTGAGGCATATGAAACAACTCTTCCTTCTTGCATAAGAACACCTCCAAGTCCCTGACAAGAAGCGTCGCAATATACCTGAAAATCCTTGTGTATATTCGGAATAATTAGCACCGGGGCTATGACCAAACGTTTCTTCAACTCCTGAAAACTGGCCTCACATTCCTCGGTCCAATTAAACTTGGTGTCTTTCTTCAATAACTCTGTCATGGGCTTTGCGATCTTGGAGAAATTCTCAATAAATCTACGGTAATATCCTGCAAGTCCAAGGAAACTGCGAATCTCTCCGACTGAGGTGGGTGCCTTCCATTCGGTGACGGCTTCAACTTTTGGAGGATCCACTGCTATTCCTTCCCCTGATATAACATGTACAATAAATCCAACTTCCTTCAACCAGAATTCACACTTGCTGAACTTTGCATATAATTGATGTTCCTTGAGCTTCTCAAGAACCAAGCGCAAATGTTCCTTGTGTTCTTCTTCATTCTTCGAGTAAGTCAACATGTCATCAATGAATACCACAACAAACTTATACAAGAACTCCATGAATACCTTATTCATCATACTCATAAAATAGGCAAGGGCATTAGTCAAACCAAAAGACATGACCGTATACTCATAAAGTCCATATCTCGTGGTAAAGGCTGTCTTGGGTATATCCTGTTCTCGAATCTTTAGCTGGTGATATCCAGATCGAAGATCGATCTTTCAGAAAACTTTTGCTCCTTGTAGCTGGTCAAACAAATCATTGATCATCGGAAGAGGGTACTTGTTCTTGATCGTCACCTCATTCAACGCACGGTAATCCACAACCATTCTCAAGGATCCATCCTTCTTCTCAACTAGAAGCACTGGGGCTCCCCAAGGTGATGAACTCGGTTGAATATAACCTTTCACCAATAATTCCTTAATCTGCTTCTTAATTTCCTCCAGATCATTTGCGGGCATCCGGTACGGTCTCTTGGATATTGGTCCGGTGCCTGGCAACAACTCAATCAAAAACTCTATGTCTCGATCCGGTGGCATGCCTGGTAGTTCCTCTGGAAAAACATCGGGATAATCCTTCACAACTGGTACTTCCTCCTGAACAACTCCCGAAAGAGAATTCACTTGAGTCCTCCTTGGCGTATGCCTCGACACATACTTGACCCGTTTCCCCTCTAGGGTGGTGAGAAGAATCGACTTACTGGCAAAATCAATAATCCCTTCATATTTGGATAGCCAGTCCATGCCTAGAATTACGTCCAATCCTTGTGATTCTAGGATGATAAGGTCTGTGGGGAAAACGTGTCTCCCTGTGGTCAATGGCAACTGAAAACATCCCCGACTAGCCATATTCTCTGCTCCTGGGGAACTCACTAACATTGGTGTCTTAAGGGCTACGGTCGGCAACTTAAACTTATCCATAAACCCCCTTGATATGAATGAATGAGATGCACCAGTGTCAAAAAGAACAAGGGCTGTAAATGAATTAATCAAGAACTTACCAACAACGGCGTCAGGCTGGTCATAAACTTCCTCCACATTGACATGGTTCACCTGACCTCTGGTAAAAGGATTTGGCTTCTTTCCAGAGCTTCCATTGCCATTCCCGTTCTTCGCCTCGGGACATTCGGTGGCGTAGTGTCCGGTCTTCCCGCACTTGAAACAGGTAATGTTGCTCAGATCCTTCTTTGTCGGTGTAGCGGGGTTGGAGTGATGTTGATTGTTGTTTCCTCCGTTTCCATTGCCATTCCTAAGGCCATTATGGTTGTGTCCATTCCCTCCATGATGTGAATGTCCTCCATGGTTATGGTGAGTGTGTCCACCATACTTGCGGGGTGTAGCGGGGCTTCTGCTGAACTCTAGAGTTGTACTTTCCATCTCCGTACTTCCTCTTCCGGTTTTCCACCTGCTGCTACTTGCCTTCCAGAATGAGAGCCTTGTCGACCAACTCTTGATAATTGTTAAAGGTAGCCACAGTAAACTGAAGTCCCAGATCATCATTTAGTCCCTCCAGAAATTTCTCCTGCTTAGCGGCATCATCAGCCACGTCTCCGGGAGCATACCTGGATAACTTGTTGAATTCCTCCACATAATCACCAACATAATGATTACCCTGGCGTAAGTTGCGGAACTTACGCTTCTTCAGACTCATAGCTCCGGCTGAAACATGTGATGTACGAAATGCCTGCTGGAACTGATCCCAAGTCACATTTGCTATCGGGAATGTGGTGGTGTAATTCTCCCACCACGAAGCTGCTGGTCCATCTAGTTGATGTGCGGCAAAGCGCACCTTCTTAGCGTCAGTACATCCTGCGGTGGTCAGCTCCCTTCCGATCTTGCGAAGCCAGTCATCTGCGACAATAGGCTCCGTACTGTTGGAGAACACGGGTGGGTTCAACCTCAGGAAACGGGTAAGGTTGTCGACCGGGGGTGGTGGCGGTGGGTTGTTGTTGTTGTTCTGGTTCTGATTCTGGATGAGTAGCTGCATGAGGGCATTCTGATTCTGGATCAACTGGGTAAGTTCCGGCGGAAATTCCGGGTCACGTCTCGGAGGCATCTGTTAGGTTTAGACTGGATGAGAAATTAGAATAGAATAAGGGCCTAATGAGAGAAATCACTACCCATATGCTTATGATAGCAATAAAACTTCAAATCAAGCAATTCACACAAATCACACCACACAAGCAAAACCTACAGGTAAGGTCATATCCACAAGATATATGATCTCTTCATACTACCGCAATCATTCGTTGGACTCCATTTGGTACTAGTGGTCTGAACTAAATCTTATCAAATCAAAGTCAATTATAGCTTCTTCTTCTTCGTTAATGATGTCTTCATGGGTCTTGGTCTCATCAGCTGAGCAACTTCGTCATGGGGTTCAACAACTATTAAATTGAAGTAGAGAAGAGATAGAAATGAATAGAGAAGAGTACAGAACAACGGATATATAAGGAAGTGGTAAAATAGAGTTTCTTCCTATGGTTTTCCATTTCCTAGTGGTCGCGTCCTACTGTCAGCGTGTCCTCTGATACCATCTTGTAGCGACTCGACCCAATGGATCGAAGTCTCTGTGCTTAAGTGTCATCCTTGGATCGGTATGCTGACACACACAGTACTCGATGAATTATAATAGAGTTCAATCACACACTTTATTACATCGAGGTCATCAAAAGAATATTTATTACAATAATATGGCCAAAGGCCATCTAAATAAAAATAACTGCGGAAGCATCGAAGGTAAATGAGTCCATCCAACTCCACGGCAAACTGAGTGCGGAACAACGACCTATCGCACCTTTAATCCTCGTCGGAAAACTCTGCAACATGAGACGTTGCAGCCGTGTAGGTCAGCACATGGAATATGCTGGCAATTTCACACCATAGAATAATAATAATGAAAAAGACTATCTATATATGCAAATTTAGCTGGTGGAGGCTCTAAGTTTATTTTTTTGCATAAAGCCAATTTTATCCTACAACAAAGGAATACATTTTTATTTACTACTAAATTAAAATGCCACTATTGAGAAGGTTCCTCCAACTCAATCCCAAAATTCCCAAGTTATTAGTAACCCAATAATTTCATTGAATAGAGTGATGAGATCAACCAATAATTCACTTCTAGATACTCAAGTTGTCCATAACCGGAGACACGACTAATCATGATTAGTTTGTACACTCTGCAGAGGTTTGTGCACTTTTCCCCACAAGACTCGACCACCTCCATGATCGAAAGATCGAGACATAGTCTTTCTGAAGTATTTCTTCCAAACCCTGGGTAGACCGGTACACCTACTTTCCCCTACATCAGCTAGTCTACCACGGAAAGATGTCACACAACTTACTGATGTCTACTACACGCTTCTATTCCTGTAGATAGTGTTGGGCCTCCAAGAGCAGAGGTTTGTAGGACAGCAACAAATTTCCCTTAAGTGAGTAACCCAAGGTTTATCGAACTCAGGGAAGTGGAGGTTGAACGTACCCCTTTCAAGCAACCCTGCAATCAAGATACAAGAAGTCTCTTGTGTCCCCAACACACCTAATACAACTAGGAGTTGTATAGGTGCACTAGTTCGGCGAAGAGATGGTAAAATATGGATGATAGGAGTGGCAAAGCAAAGTAATATAAATCTGTAATAAAAAGTGCAGCAAGCAAACATGTCACATCCCTAGTTTAGCTTTTGCATTAGGACTAGCTAGAGTGTGCATTATGTTTACTTATCAAAGAAACCTGAAATGGGAATGACAGAAACCCCAGCACCCCTCTTCTAACAACTAGGGTTTGATAAAATCTTTTCCAATGTACCCAAAATGCCCTTAAAAAATGTTCAACATTTCTGCCTTGGTCTTAAACCTCTGCTAAAAATGGTGCACAATTTTCTAGGACATCTAAGGGCTCTGGATTAAATCATATGGTATTTGAATTTGGGCATTTAAATGCTATAAAATATTTTAAATGCTAGTTTTATGAGTTATAAAAATGTTATAAAAATGTGGGCATGACTAGTTTTATGAGTTATAAAAATGTTCTGGCATTTTATTTAATTCAACAAAGTTGCAAAAGAAATGAAACAGAAAGTAAATAGAAAAAATAGGAAGAAGTAGACTTACCTAAGCCCACTTACCTGCTGGCCCAGATGGCCGAGCCCACCAGGGCCATCCCCGTCTTCTTCGCCGTGCCAGCGCACGAAGCAGCTCGGTGGCGAGCGCCGCCGACGCGCCGGCCACCTCCTGCCTGCCTGGCTGGCCCTTCAACCCTCTAGATGGACCTGGACGACGCCACGCAGACCCCTCGACCGTTTCCCCTCTCCCCTGTGTCTTTCCCCCTCCTCTCTCCCCTCCGCCGAGCTCCACCGAGCGAGCTCGTCGCCGTCGATCGGTGCCACCGCGCCCTACGCCACTTCCTCGCCTCCCCGACGCACCATTAGCTCCGCCGCATCGCCCCGAAGCTCCCCACCGACGCACACGACGCCAGAAGCCCCGCAACGCCCTCCCCGCCGTCGCCTTCAACCTTCGGCACCGGAGATCGCCGCCGCCCGTACGCCGCCGTCCGACCTTCCCCGAGCTCACTTCGACGCCCTCTGCGACTGCTGTGAGCTCACGCTTCGAACCCCTCTCTCCACGGGCTCGATTATGCCTTGTAGTCGCCGCCCCCTTGCTGACAGAAGATCACCGCCGCCGGCCAACTCGCCGCCGTGGCCACAGGCACCGTGCCTCGTGGATGAGCACGCCATTAGGATCAGTAGATCACCAGCAAGCTAATGCCAGCTTTAACTCCTCCTACCGTGCACCACAACACCATCCCGGCCAACTCCGTGCGAGCACCGCCGCGGACGAGCTCGTCGCCGTCGACTCCGGCGACCAATCGACCAACCAATGGCACCGTTGGATGCGGTGCATCACCAGGAGCACACAGAGCCCATCCGCGCGACAAATGGTTGCCGGAACAAGGTTTCCGACGAGTCACCGCCGTGCGAAATGGTCGCCGCCGGCCAAACTCCGGCGGGCTGACGTGGCCTGTTAATTAGGAGCTAACGGTAATTAGATTAATCACCACAGTCACTGACAGTGGGCCCCTTTGCTTAGTCAAACCCATTCAACCCTAGTTTTGACCGGAATTAGCTCCTGAGACACTGACATGAGGGACCCACCGGTCAGGTTTGACTTGGACTAGTCCCGTTGACTGACTGACGTCAGCATGATGTCATGCTGACGCAGTAAAGGATTTTCTGGTATTTTTAGATTTAAAAATAATTCAGGAAAATTCCAAAAAATGCCTAAACTTGAAAAAATCATATAAATTCAACAGTAGCTCAGATGGAAAAGATTTATATATGAAAAATGATCAGAAAAATCCAATCTTTCAAATGGCACTGGTTTCATGCATGTTTGAGCAAGTTAACCTTGATGTATACATTAAAACATGATAATGCACTTATTTAAATAATAACTAAAGTGCCAATTTGAATCTTTGATTCAAATAGGCTCAAAGCCTTCTGGTTATAGTTGCATTAGCCAAAACACATGCATCTTGCCATGTCATAAGCATGCATCATACTGTTGCACTTGTTTGTTTAATGATTGTATCGCCGGTATTCTCTGTGTTAGGTCCTGCTCCCGAGGATACTGCTGCGTATCCAGTTGAAGAGCAGTACCCGACAACCACTTTGTCAGGCAAGCAATCATTGATCATTCCGATATAAACCCAATCTCCTCGCTCCTGCTCTCTTTTACTGCATTAAGGCAACAGCGTGTGAGCTGCTACTTGCTGCGGTAGTTGAACCCTATTCCCTTGCATGACCTGTCATTGCCACAGTAAATAATTGAAACCCACTAGCATGTGTAGGAGTTGATTGAGCCATGTGATGTGTGATCCACCATGCTATTTGTTTATGTTGCGTGCTATGCTTAGAGTTGTGTCAGGTCTGTTTCATCTGGGTGATGGATCAGAGTGAAATGATCATACCGATAAAGAGAAGGAAGTGTGGAATACGCTTGGTAAAGGTATCGATGAAAGGCCATGTAGGAGTACATGGTGGGTTGTTTCATTGGAATCGTCCATAGGACCCGAGATCTGTATGTGTGGTTCAAGTTACAGCTACTACCACACATTGGGATCCTTAATTGACCCTCTCGGCTTATTAATTACCCTCGATCTCTGTCTAGGAGTTGCAACTAGTTTCTGGTGTTTATAGTTTACTGGAGGTCATGCACAGCGCTGACCCTCGGGGTGGGTTGTGATGCGACAGGTACGTGGCACGGTGTACCGGTTGCCCTTTTGGTGACTCAGGAACCCTGTACACATCGTTTTGGGCCGTGAGCGACACCCCGGCCGGATCTCCCCACGGATGGAACCCAAATAGGCGATAAACCTGGACGAGAGACTTGAGTAGTTAGTCAGGTCGTGGCCGACACCCACGCTGGGCTTTCGCTTGAAGGTTGCCGAGTACACGTCGAGTAAACGGCGATAAGTGGTGGGAGCGTGTGTGAAGAGGTACACCCCTGCAGGGTTAACAATCTATTCAAATAGCCGTTGTTCGCGGTACGGACTACTTGGTTACTCTTACAGTTCATAGACAAGTTGATGGATACTACTAAAAGCCTCAAGATAAGTGTGAGTGTCGTGGATGGCCCTTCCGTAGGATGACGGAAGAGGATCCCCGGTATTGTATTGTTGTGATGAGTAGAGGACTCGTGTTCGTAATAACATCTTGCAATCCGTTGAGAGTTGTAGTATAGGTTAGCCAAGAGTCAAAGCTGGCCTTCTGCTATGAACTCCACTACCCCCTTTGATAATGTTGCATGTATGATAGGTTCTGTGGTAAGACTTGCTGAGTACCTTTGTACTCATGTTTGCTTAATAACTGTTGTAGAGGAGAACCCTGCCCCTGCTGACGGGTTCTACATAGACGTTGACGTCGACGAGTAGCTTGACACCCAGACGGAGATCTGGAGCTTGTGAAGGGCCTTGTAGATAGTCAGGCTACACCAAGCCTGTTTTATTTTCTAAGTTGTGTACTCAGACATGTAGCTTCCGCTTGTGCTTGTATGACTGTATGACTTGAGTGTTGGGTCATGTGACCCCTATCTGTATGGATATGTTATGTATGGATCTTGGAGCCTTTTAAATAAAGTACTTTGAGTCATAGAGTTATGTTGTGATGCAATGTTGTATTTGCACATATTGAGCATATTGTGTGTATGGTTGAAATGCTTGGTATGTGTGGGATCCGACACCTAGTTGTTTTCCTTTGGTAGCCTACCTTACAGGGAAATGCCTCCTAGTGATTCCAATGAGCCTTGGTAGCTTGCTACTGCTCGGCACACGTAGGCTGGCCGGCATGTGTCCTTCTTCATTCCTGTGTCTGTCCCTTAGGGGAAATGTCACGCGTTGTTCCTTTAAGTCCATGTAGCTTGCTACGACTTGGGTTCATACGTTGATGACCGACACGTTCGTTGCTGGGTCATGGATGCCTGTCTCTGTAATCTAGTGCCACTTTTGGTTTATAACTAGCCATGTCGGCCCGGGTTCTCTGTCATATGGATGCTAGCGACACTGTCATATACGTGTGCCAAAATGCGCAAACGGTCCCGGGCCAGGTAAGGTGGCACCCGTGGGGTTACCGTGCGTGAGGCCGCAAAGTGATATGACGTGTTACAGCTAGACCGGTGTGACTTAGGATCGGGGTCCTGACAGCGTTGGCATCAGAGCTGGACTGTCTGTAGGTTTCTCAAGCCAAACTGGTCGATGTTGAGTCTAGAAAAATTCTTAGTTATATGTAGGGGAATTGATTGTGGAAGGGAACGTAAGGCTCTTTTTACTCCTTTACCTTATGCCCTTCTGATCTGAGTCAGTCTATTCTTTCTACGGGGATTTAGGACTAGGCCTCTTATCCTTACTAGGTTCACGTGTTACTAATCCGTAGACTCTTAGGATTGTTGGTTTCAAGCCTCAGTTCAGTTTCTATCCTTTTAGTATGATGATTATTGGACCCGGAACCTTGATATGGAATTGTTGAGTGGCTATGCTATCATTAGTATGATTTCTCAAATCTTTGTTTGAGCATTTACAGTTGTTATGGTGCCCGATTTCTTCCAGAAACACTAATGCCTTTGCATTATTTCGTGTTTCAGATGTCTGGCCGCATCCCTCACCAAGTGGTCCCTTTAACTCGGTGCATCAATGTGCCCGGTCACACGGCCATGCTAGTCCGTGTGCTGACTGAGACCGGTTATCGCTGGTATCCTGAGTACACCGTGGAGGAACAGTACCGGGATTTCAATCAGAGTCAGTATTTCTGCACAGTCCGGATATACCCCTCATATCCTGGAGCTAACGACCCCATCCATTGGTCTTATGGACTCGGGGTTACCATCGAGATGGCAGTGCAGGATGCCGCCTATTCGATGATGACCATTCTCCGGGCCAGGCATGCCCTGTTGCTGAACACTGAGTTCTGTTACATGCCAGCCTCACTTCCCGGAGAGGAAGGCTACTACATTGGTCTGTATACTGATGCTGCTCATGAAGAGCCACTGCTTCAGACTTCTGTTCAGATGCTGGAGGATAGGGACCGTGAGGTCCGTGCCCTCCGAATGGAGCTGTATAACACTCGAGCTGCCCACTGGACTACTTTGACACGGCTTGCACCTGCTGTGCACGCCAGATATCTGGACATGCGGGATTTGTACCCCGTGCGGACTCGTCTGCCTGATCGCATGGATTGGCGTGACGTTGGGGGTATTACACCTCCACGTGGGCGTCGGTTACCACCAGCATCGGGACCGAGGCCACATCCATGTCCCTATGGTCCACAGCCTTCGAGCGCTCGCGAGTTTCAAGATCCGTCTGTTCCACTCCCAGGCTACGGTGGTAATCTTTACGAAGATTACTACGGGAATGTCTGAGCTAGACCGTGGTAGTAGTAGTATCATAGTAGTTGTATTTCCACAGTCCTGCGCGTCTTGTGGAATATGACTTAGTGTGTACTGAGTTCCGGAGGTGTAGTTAAATAATGTATAGGAGCTTGGAATGCCTCTGATGGGATGTATCGTCTTTCACCGCAGTTGGACTTTAGCCTTGGCTTCTACTAAACTATGTATGGTGTGTATGACCACTGGTGTATATATAGCAGTTTCTATATTACCATGTCGTACGGATGAACATCTTTGCATTCCGTGTCATCCATTACATTCTGCACTTCTATGTCAAATTTCTGCCATCCTTGTCTAAACCATTGTTTTGTTTTCTAGGATGGTCAACACTCGCAACACTCCTGCTGATCAGGAGCAGGGTGAGGCTAGTGGGGCTAGAGATGGGAATCTGCCCCAGCCACCCTCCTTGGTGGAAGTTATGCTCGAGGCAGAACGGAACAAGAGGGAGACCAACCGTCTGCTGGAACGTATAGAGCAGAACACTGGGTTCCGTCAAAGGAATGACGTGGTGTCAATCAATGACTTTATCAAGATGTGTCCACCGAAGTTCCATCATTCCACTGAACCTCTGGATGCGGATGATTGGCTATGTAGTATCACCCACAAGCTACACTCTGCCCGTGTGGCCGAAGCTGACAAGGTTACCTACGCTGCCTACCATCTTGAGGGCCCTGCCAGTCTTTGGTGGGAGAACTTTGAAGCTATGCGTCCTGCTGGCCAAATCACTACTTGGGTTGAGTTCAGTGAGGCATTCCGTGATCAGCACATTCCGGAAGGTCTCATGGATCGCAAGCAGGAGGAATTCTGCAATTTCACCCAGGGCCGTTTAACTGTGGATGGCTATAGTCGCGAGTTTGGCAACTTGGCACGCTATGCACCTGAGGAAGTATCCATCGATGCCAAGAAGCAGGCGAGGTTCCTCAAGGGACTCAGCCCTGAACTCCGCCGAGATCTACGTCTACACGAGTGCACTTCCTTCCAGAAGTTGGTAAACAAGGCTATCAGTGCTGAAACGGGCCAGACCGACTTCGAGGCCACCCGCAAGCATACTCAAGACTTTGGTTCCTCATCCGGCTCTGGCTCTCACAAGCGCCGTGTGTGGGTTCCTAACACTGCTCTGCCACCCAAGTACACACCGAGGCCATCCTATGAGGCGCCTCGCCCAACTCAACAGTATGCACCTGCTAAGACCTATGGAGGACCACCTTCCAACTTTGCTCCACGCACTAGCACTGTGACTTGCTTCAAGTGTGGAGAACCAGGGCACTACATGCGTGAGTGTCCCCAGAACCAGCCAGGAAAACCCGTTGGCCGTGGTAAGCCAACCGGCAAGGTGAATTATGTCAAGCCAATCCCCACTGCACGTGGTCATGTCAACTATGTCTCTGCCGAGGAAGCTTATGAGGATCCTAACATCGTCCTTGGTACGCTTCTCGTTAACTACCATCCGGCATCTTTTCTTTTCGATACTGGAGCATCACATTCGTTCATATCTGAGAGCTATGCTCGATTGCACAACATGACTTTTTGTGACATGCCTACTTCCATGGTTATTCAAACTCTTGGTTCAAAGTGGCAAACCTCTAGGGTAAGCCATGGAAATGTAATCATTGTCGATAGACTTGTTTTCCTAGCATCCCTAATCGCTCCCAAGTCCTCGGACATAAACATCATTTTGGGTATGGATTGGATGACAACTCATTACGCCAAGATTGATTGCTACACTAGGACCGTTAAACTAACACACCCATCCGGCAAGATAGTCAATGTCTTGACCCGAATGGCTGAGCGTCAACTCTACTCTCTTAATGCCAGCCCTCTACCAGAACTCGAAGATATCCCGGTAGTCCGTGACTTTCCGGATGTTTTTCCAGAAGAACTGCCAGGAATTCCACCTGACAGAGATGTCGAGTTTGTGATAGATCTTATCCCTGGAACCGTCCCAATCTCTAGGAGACCTTATAAGATGGCACCACTAGAATTAGCTGAGCTAAAGAAACAACTCGATGAGTCCTTGCAAAAAGGTTTCATCCGTCCTAGTTCTTCCCCTTGGGCTTGCCCCGTCCTCTTCGTCAAGAAGAAGGATGGAACGGAGCGGATGGTTGTAGATTACCGACCTGTCAATCTAGTCACCATAAAGAACAAGTATCCGCTTCCCAGGATCAACGACCTGTATGATCAGCTCGCTGGATCCTCAGTCTTCTCTAAGATGGATTTGAGGTTGGGTTACCATCAAATCAAAATCAAGAACGGGGACATTCCTAAAACGGCTTTTGTTACTCGTTATGGCCAATATGAGTACACCGTCATGTCCTTCGGGTTAACCAATGCCCCAGCCACCTTCTCCCGGCTAATGAATTCTATATTCATGGAGTACTTGGATAAATTCGTCGTGGTATACCTCGATGATATACTCATCTATTCCAAGAACAAGAAAGATCATGCCGAGCATTTAAGGCTGGTATTGACGAAACTTCGAGAGCACCGCCTTTATGCCAAATTCTCTAAATGTGAATTTTGGTTGCCGGAAGTAACCTATCTAGGTCATGTGATCTCTGGCAAGGGTATTGCTGTCAATCCCGAGCGAGTTTCAAGCCATCCTTGATTGGACTCCCCCTGAATCGGTCAAGCAAGTTAGGAGTTTTCTTGGCCTAGCGAGCTATTGCTGACGCTTCGTCGAGAATTTCTCCAAGGTTGCTAAACCTCTAACTGAACTCCTCAAGAAAGATAATAAGTTTGAGTGGACCCCACCGTGCGAGTCCAGTTTTCAGGAACTGAAAAGACGCCTGACATCTGCACCTGTACTGGTACCACCAGACTTTTCCAAGGATTTTATAATCTATTGTGACGCCTCACGACAAGGACTAGGTTGCATACTCATGCAAGATCGTCAAGTGATTGCATACGCATCTCGACAGTTGCGTCCACATGAGGATAACTATCCTACTCATGATCTAAAGCTTGCAGCTGTAGTCTATGCACTCAAAACATGGCGACATTACCTCATTGGTAATCGCTGTGAAATCTTCACTGATCATCAAAGTTTGAAGTACATCTTCACCCAGCCGGATCTAAATCTCAGACAACGACGTTGGGTTGAGTTGCTCACAGATTACGACTTAGGAATCACTTACACCCCTGGGAAGTCCAATGTCATGGCTGATGCGCTAAGTCGTAAGTCTTATTGTAACAACTTGATGTTACAACAAGGACAACCACTTCTCCACGAGGAATTTCGTAAGCTTAATCTTCACATTGTTCCTCGAGGATTCCTTTCCACCTTGGTGGCAAAACCTACCCTTATAGATCAAATCATAGTTGCCCAGCGGTATGATAGAGGTATATCTCGGATCAAGGAGAACCTTGCTAGCGGAGTTGCTAGAAGTTTCTCTATGCATGATCGAGGTGTTGTGTACTTCGAGAACCGCTTGGTGGTACCCAAGAAACAACAACTACGACAAATGATTCTTAAGGAGGCTCATGAATCTCCGCTCACATTTCATCCCGGTAGTACCAAGATGTATCAGGACCTACGTCAGAGATTCTGGTGGACTAGGATGAAAAGAGAAATCGCTCAATTCATTGCTAACTGCGACGTTTGTCGTCGAGTTAAAGCAGAGCATCAACGGCCTGCTGGCACCCTTCAACCTTTAGCTATTCCTGAATGGAAATGGGACAAAGTCGGTATGGACTTCATTACCGGATTTCCCAGGACCAGGAAAGGGAATAATGCTATCTTCGTTGTTATCGACCGCCTCTCTAAAGTAGCTCATTTCCTGCCTGTTCGAGAGAGTATTACCGCTAGCCAGCTAGCAGACTTGTATGTCTCTCGAATAGTATCACTTCATGGTGTGCCGTTGGAGATTAACTCAGACCGTGGAAGTCTTTTTACTTCACGATTTTTGGAAAGTTTCCAGAATGCTATGGGAACTCATCTCTCTTTCAGTACTGCCTTCCATCCCCAGTCAAGTGGTCAAGTGGAACGAGTCAATCAAATTCTGGAAGACATGCTTCGAGCCTCTGTCATTTCTTTCGGTATGGAATGGGCAAAGTGTCTTCCATTTGCCGAATTCGCTTATAACAATAGTTATCAAGCCAGCTTGGGTAAAGCTCCCTTCGAAGCTCTATATGGGAGAAGGTGTCGAACACCTCTTAACTGGTCAGAAACCGGGGAAAGACAATTCTTTGGCCCGGATATGATCCAGGAAGCAGAAGAGCAAGTTCGCATTGTTCGTGAGAAATTGAAAACAGCCCAGTCTCGCCAGAAGAGCCAATATGATAGTCATCATAAGGCTGTGACTTTTGAAGTCGGCGATAAGGCTTACCTTCGGGTTACCCCTCTTAAGGGAACCCATCTCTTCGGTATCAAAGGCAAATTGGCCCCTCGTTACATCGGTCCTTTTCGCATTCTTGCCAAACGAGGAGAAGTTGCCTACCAACTGTAACTACCTCCGCACCTATCCAGAGTTCATGACGTGTTCCACGTTTCTCAACTCAGGCGTTGCTTCTCGGATTCTATCCGCGGAGTGGACCACGAAACGCTTGATCTCCAGGACAATCTCACATATCGAGAATACCCCGTTCGTATTCTTGATCAAACCGAGCGCACCACTCGACGCCACAATATCAAGTTTCTCAAGGTTCAATGGTCACATCATTCCGAGAGTGAAGCTACTTGGGAAAGGGAGGATCGTCTTCGACTTGAGTACCCCACCCTCTTTCCGAAGGAACCCGAATCTCGGGATGCGATTCTTTTAAGTGGGGGTGAGTTGTCACATCCCTAGTTTAGCTTTTGCATTAGGACTAGCTAGAGTGTGCATCATGTTTACTTATCAAAGAAACCTAAAATGGGAATGACAGAAACCCCAGCACCCCTCTTCTAACAACTAGGGTTTGATAAAATCTTTTCCAATGTACCCAAAATGCCCTTCAAAAATGTTCAACATTTCTACCTTGGTCTTAAACCTCTGCTAAAAATGGTGCACAACTTTCTAGGACATCTAAGGGCTCTGGATTAAATCATATGGTATTTGAATTTGGGCATTTAAATGCTATAAAATATTTTAAATGCTCAAATAATCATAAACTATAATGTTCCATACTCTTTATAATATATACAGTGAGCATGACTAGTTTTATGAGTTATAGAAATGTTCTGCATTTTATTTAATTCAACAAAGTTGCAAAAGAAATGAAACAGAAAGTAAATAGAGAAAAATAGGAAGAAGTAGACTTACCTAAGCCCGCTTACCTGCTGGCCCAGACGGCCCAAGCCACCAGGGGCATCCCCGTCTTCTTCGCCGTGCCAGCGCACGAAGCAGCTCGGTGGCGAGCGCCGCCGACGCGTCGGCCACCTCCTGCCTGCCTGGCTGGCCCTTCAACCCTCCGGATGGACCTGGACGACGCCACGCAGACCCCTCGACCGTTTCCCCTCTCCCCTGTGTCTTTCCCCCTCCTCTCTCCCCTCCGCCGAGCTCCACCGAGCGAGCTCGTCGCCGTCGATCGCTGCCACTGCGCCCTACGCCACTCCCTCGCCTCCCCGACGCACCATTAGCTCCGCCGCATCGCCCTGAAGCTCCCCACCAACGCACACGACGCCAGAAGCCCCGCAACGCCCTCCCCACCGTCGTCTTCAACCTTCGGCACCGGAGATCGCCGCTGCCCGTACGCCGCCGTCCGACCTTCCCCGAGCTCGCTTCGACGCCCTCTGCGACCGCTGTGAGCTCACGCTTCGAACCCCTCTCTCCATGGGCTCGATTATGCCTTGTAGCCACCGCCCCCTTGCTGACCGAAGATCACCGCCGCCGACCAACTCGTCGCCGTGGCCACAGGCACCGTGCCTCGTGGCTGAGCACGCCATTAGGATTAGTAGATCACCAGCAAGCTAATGCCAGCTTTAACTCCTCCTACCGTGCACCACAACACCATCCCGGCCAACTCCGTGCGAGCACCGCCGCGGACGAGCTCGTCGCCGTCGACTCCGGCGACCAATCGACCAACCAGTGGCATCGTTGGATGTGGTGCATCACCAGGAGCACAAAGAGCCCATCCGCGCGAAAAATGGTTGCCGGAACAAGGTTTCCGACGAGTCACCGCCGTGCGAAATGGTCGCCGCCGGCCAAACTCCGGCGGGCTGACGTGGCCTGTTAATTAGGAGCTAACAGTAATTAGATTAATCACCACAGTCACTGACAGTGGGCCCCTTTGCTTAGTCAAACCCAGTCAACCCTAGTTTTGACCGGAATTAGCTCCTGAGACACTGACATGAGGGACCCACCGGTCAGGTTTGACTTGGACTAGTCCTGTTGACTGACTGACGTCATGCTGACGCAGTAACGGATTTTCTGGTATTTTTAGATTTAAAAATAATTCAGGAAAATTCCAAAAAATGCCTAAACTTCAAAAAATCATATAAATTCAACAGTGGCTCAGATGGAAAAGATTTATATATGAAAAATGATCAGAAAAATCCAATATTTAAAATGGCACTGGTTTCATGCATGTTTGAGCAAGTTAACCTTGCTGTATACATTAAAACATGATAATGCACTTATTTAAATATTACTAAAGTGCCAATTTGAATCTTTGATTCAAATAGGCTCAAAGCCTTCTGGTTATAGTAGCATTAGCCAAAACACATGCATCTTGCCATGTCATAAGCATGCATCATACTGTTGCACTTGTTTGTTTAATGATTGTATTGCCGGTATTCTCTGTGTTAGGTCCTGCTCCCGAGGATACTGCTGCGTATCCAGTTGAAGAGCAGTACCCGACAACCACTTTGTCAGGCAAGCAATCATTGATCATTCCGATATAAACCCAATCTCCTCGCTCCTGCTCTCTTTTACTGCATTAAGGCAACAACATGTGAACTGCTACTTGCTGCGGTAGTTGAACCCTATTCCCTTGCATGACCTGTCATTGCCACAGTAAATAGTTGAAACCCACTAGCATGTGTAGGAGTTGATTGAGCCATGTGATGTGTGATCCACCATGCTATTTGTTTATGTTGCCTGCTATGCTTAGAGTTGTGTCAGGTCTGTTTCATCTGGGTGATGGATCAGAGTGAAATGATCATACCGATAAAGAGAAGGAAGTGTGGAATACGCTTGGTAAAGGTATCGATGAAAGGCCATGTAGGAGTACATGGTGGGTTGTTTCATTGGAATCGTCCATAGGACCCGAGATCTGTATGTGTGGTTCAAGTTATAGCTACTACCACACATTGGGATCCTTAATTGACCCTCTCGGCTTATTAATTACCCTCGATCTCTGTCCAGGAGTTGCAACTAGTTTCTGGTGTTTATAGTTTACTGGAGGTCGTGCACAGCGCTGACCCTCGGGGTGGGTTGTGATGCGACAGGTACGTGGCACGGTGTACCGGTTGCCCGTTTGGTGACTCGGGAACCCTGTACACATCGTTTTGGGCCGTGAGCGACACCTCGGCCGGATCTCCCCACGGATGGAACCCAAATAGGCGATAAACCTGGACGAGAGACTTGAGTAGTTAGTCAGGTCGTGGCCGACACCCACGCTGGGATTTCGCTTGAAGGTTGCTGAGTACACGTCGAGTAAACGGCGATAAGTGGTGGGAGCGTGTGTGAAGAGGTACACCCCTACAGGGTTAACAATCTATTCGAATAGCCGTTGTTCGCGGTACGGACTACTTGGTTACTCTTACAGTTCATAGACAAGTTGATGGATACTACTAAAAGCCTCAAGATAAGTGTGAGTGTCGTGGATGGCCCTTCCGTAGGATGACGGAAGAGGATCCCCGGTATTGTATTGTTGTGATGAGTAGAGGACTCGTGTTCGTAATAACATCTTGCAATCCGTTGAGAGTTGTAGTATAGGTTAGCCAAGAGTCAAAGCTGGCTTTCTGCTATGAACTCCACTACCCCCTTTGATAATGTTGCATGTATGATAGGTTCTGTGGTAAGACTTGCTGAGTACCTTTGTACTCATGTTTGCTTAATAACTGTTGTAGAGGAGAACCCTGCCCCTGCTGACGGGTTCTACATAGACGTTGGCGTCGACGAGTAGCTTGACACCCAGACGGAGATCTGGAGCTTGTGAAGGGCCTTGTAGATAGTCAGGCTACACCAAGCCTGTTTTATTTTCTAAGTTGTCTGTACTCAGACATGTAGCTTCCGCTTGTGCTTGTATGACTGTATGACTTGAGTGTTGGGTCATGTGACCCCTATCTGTATGGATATGTTATGTATGGCTCTTGGAGCCTTTTAAATAAAGTACTTTGAGTCATAGAGTTCTGTTGTGATGCAATGTTGTATTTTCACATATTGAGCATATTGTGTGTATGGTTGAAATGCTCGGTATGTGTGGGATCCGACACCTAGTTGTTTTCCTTTGGTAGCCTACCTTACAGGGAAATGCCTCCTAGTGATTCCAATGAGCCTTGGTAGCTTGCTACTGCTCGGAACACGTAGGCTGGCCGGCATGTGTCCTTCTTCGTTCATGTGTCTGTCCCTTAGGGGAAATGTCACCCGTTGTTCCTTTAAGTCCATGTAGCTTGCTACGACTTGGGTTCATACGTTGATGACCGACACGTTCGTTGCTGGGTCATGGATGCCTGTCTCTGTAATCTAGTGCCACTTTTGGTTTATAACTAGCCATGTCGGCCCGGGTTCTCTGTCATATGGATGCTAGCGACACTGTCATATATGTGTGCCAAAATGCGCAAACGGTCCCGGGCCAGGTAAGGTGGCACCCGTGGGGTTACCGTGCGTGAGGCCGCAAAGTGATATGACATGTTACAGCTAGACCGGTGTGACTTAGGATCGGGGTCCTGACAAAACAAGTGGTAAACGTGAGCACAAATGGTATTGCAATGGTGGAAACAAGGCCTGGGCTTCATACTTTCACTAGTGGCTACTCCCAACAACATTAACATAATCGAATCACATGATATTTCCCATAAAACATGCAAGGGGGACGCACTCGGAGGTCATTCCTTTGTGGCCAAGAGAGGACGAGAATTATGTAGGGCTACAAAAGCACACCTCTAAGTTCGTAGTTCTCAATCTATGGATTTCCCAATGTCACCTCGGCCATCCAAAGAGAGTACCACAATCACCACAACATATCTCAAGGATAGTCAAAGACAAGCACCAAGAGACTCTCAATCTTCAATCCACACACAAAAGAGCAAATCACTCATGAAAATATTCTTCTAATCCATGTCCAATAGACCGTTGTCACCTTGGTCTCGGAGATTACACTAGATAAAGACAAGTGAGTACATCAATCCAATACATAGAGGAAGGGGAAATATCATGGGATCACCCTAGATTAACATAGCCTATGATCACAACGAAGATCACATCATGGGAGAGAGAATTGACCACATAGCTACTGGTAGAAACCTGAGCCCTGAGGAGGAACTACTCCCGCATCATGGAGGGAGGAAGCAACGTCGATGGAGATGAATCCGGGGGCACTTCCCCGTCCCGGCAGGGTGCCGGCACAGGAATTCTGGTCCCCCGAAACTTGGTGGCGATGGCGGCGGAGATCGGAATACCTTATGGAGAAAAGGGTTCTGGAATCGAGGGTTTCGGGACGCGTGTTAAATATATGCCAAAGGGGGTCGCCAGAGGAGCTAAGGGGAGCCCAGGCGGCCTGGCGCGGCGGCCAGGAGGGGGGCCGCGCCCTCTGGGCGCCTGGAGCCCCTGTGGCCCCCCTCCGGCCCTACTTCGGCCGCATGGAAGCTTCTGGAGCGCTGATTTTTTATATATTTTTCCCGGAATTTTTCTCGCAATTTACGTAATGGGAAAACCTGAAATACAAAAACAGCATAAAACAGAAACTGGCACTGGGGTGCACTGAGTTAATAGGTTAGTACAAATATGATCAAAAGTGTATGGAAGTGCATAAATATCATAGCAATATCACACAAAAGAGGCATGGAGCAAGCAGAAATTATAGATACGTTTTGGACGTATCAACATCCCCAAGCTTAATTCCTGCTCGTCCTCGAGTAGGTAAATGATAACAAGCATAATTTCTGTGGTGACATGCTACCAACCATATAAGAACTTTTCATAGTCACATGACAAATGCTTATTGAGATAATGAATCTGTAGTAATTAAGTTGCCTCATGAGAATATCACAAAGAACTGAAAGTTTTACAACATGATACTGAAACACTCAATAGATTTGTAGTGAGCATGGTGTGCAAACATGACAAAGTGATACCTCGCTCGCCCCCTTTAGTGAAGCAAAACATAAATGCAGGGGCACCTCCGAGGTTTAAGTGATGACTAGATACAATGATTTCAGAATAAACGATATCATAATCATGCAGAAGACAATGGTCCTTTGGGACAATGCACATTACACTCAGAATGACAATCATGCTCTCAATAGTTGGTGCTTTGAAGAAAGAAGGTGGAGACTCTCGAACCGTGGCTTTTGATGGCAAGGTTGAAAATCCGTGGTCGGAAACAAAGACTAATCATGTACCAGAGCTCTTGGTTTTTTTTAAACAGAGGTAAAAATTATTTTTGGGGTATGCATATTTCGTCAACGAATGCTAGTAGATAACTCAATTACTTCTTGAGCTGGACAAGTTTCGAGGAACGGCTCCCGCACGGGGACGATCACATCCCCTTAATCTCCTTTGTTTATCACTGCCAAAGTTTTCTGATTTCTCATGAACAAAGCGTGAAGGAGGGTTTGTTTGTTGTATATTTTTTAATGAGCCGGGCGCACTCTTTGCCAGTTCCTTCTCGTATTAGGGGTTTGTAGATTAGACATGCAATCCTGGAGTGAAACTCGTCCAACTTAAAAAGATCATGAATTAACTACTACTTCCTCATGAGCTAAAACAGAGGCACAAAATAGAAATGCTTTTTTGAATAATTTCGAGATGGTACAAGATAGTCTTCGTTAGGAATGGCAAGTAAATACCATGTATAGGAAGGTATGGTGGACTCATATGGCATAACTGGTTTGAAGGATTTTGGATGCACAAACAGTAAGTCCGCTTAGTACAGGCGAAGGTTAGCAAAAGACTGGGAGCGACCAACTAAGAGAGCAATGACGGTCATAATCATGCTGAGCGACAAAGCAACATTGAATCGGGCATGGAAGTTATATCGCTACTCAGAAATTAAAGATCATCAAGGCTTGATAGACTTTCTTTACAGTCTTAAATATGCGTGAGCATATGCCAAGTCAATCAAAATAAATTCTTGGAGGAAGATATCACTAAACCATACCACATCATAGGCAAACAAATCATGCTGGTACTTCAATAACACATTAAGAACCCCCAGCTATTTGAGACTAACCATAAGAAAACATGAACTACTAAGCACCATTATGCACATAGCATTTTTATCATAGACATATCAACCAGTGCCACAGAAGCCAACTCTCTTAACAAGATAAGCATGATAACTCAAGAGAGTTCCAGAAGAAACCAACTAAGCAAAAGCTCTTTAAAAAGAAAAGCATGAAAACTAAGAGCTAAACATGACAGTAGCTATTGAAAGACAAAGAACATACACAGCAAAGATAAGCATGAAAATCCTATGTTGTGTTCTAGGTTGAAGTGGAGCATGTTTCTCTCCCACACAAAGAGAGTTGGGTTCTAACTCGTTATGAACAGCAAGCAAAGCTAAAGAAAACTAAAAAGGAAACTAAAAGCAAGACGCTCCAAGCATAGCACATAACGCATGAAGTGATTAAAATATAGTGGAATGAAAGACGAACTGATAATTGTTGATGGAGAAGGGGATGCACGGGGGCATCCCCAAGCTTAGA
The DNA here is from genome assembly GCA_902687465.1 of Secale cereale. NCBI lineage: Eukaryota > Viridiplantae > Streptophyta > Magnoliopsida > Poales > Poaceae > Secale > Secale cereale. The sequence goes on from LR738714.1 coordinate 138,625,875, forward strand.
CGCTTGAGTCTTCTTGAATATTTCTTGGGGGTGCACGGGGGCATCCCCAAGCTTGAGCGTTTGACCCTCCTGAATCTTCTTTTATCATCTTCCCTCGCACACTTGAAAACTCCCTTCATACATAACTCATCATAACCTGATTAGCGAGGTTAGTACCCACAATAAAATAATTTTTCACTACTGTAAATAAGGATAATCTTGAAGAACTACTGTTTCTCAAGATTGCCAAAAGGTTTTTGCAAAGAAAAAGCAAGCTCAAGGTTTGCAAAACGAAGAAAAGGCAAAACAGGACAGAATCTGTGAAAAACAGACCAGCAGGTAGTAAATATTTTTTTCTGGGCACTTCTGCAACTCAAATCAAAAAACTCAGAACATACGCTCAAAAGCCAATTGTATAGAGCACGCTGTCGAAAAAATTCAGACCAAAAAGACGATATGGTGATTTTATACGAATTTTTCTGTCCAAGGACAGAATCTGTTTTCTGGACTGCACGTCACAACTTTTGAACTTTCTTGCAATCGGAGGCTAAACTTGGCACAAAGCTGAAAAATAAAGATACAATGATGTTGCTAAAGTAGTAACAAACATCAAGACCACTAAAAACTGAAAGAACAAACTGAAAGCAAAGATAACAAGGGTTGTCTCCCTAGAGCTCTTTTTTTATAGCCATAAAGATAGGCTTAAGACTTTAATGATGCTCTCGTAGGAATAAGAGTTGAAGAACAAAAGAGAGCATCAAGAAGCAAATACCAAACACATTTAAGCCTAACATGCTTCCTATGCATAGGAATATTGCAATAGAATAATTCATTGAAGCACAAAGCAATAAGCATAGGAAGACAAAACAAGTGCAGCTTCAAAACCTTCAACATAAAGAGAGGGAACTTGATATTATTGAAATATCTATAAGCATATGTTCCCTTCTCATAATAATTTTTAGTGGGATCACGAATAAACTCAACAATATAAGCATCGCATAAAGCATTGTTATCATGATCCACATGCAAAAAGGTACTCTTACTCTCCACATAAGCATAATCTTTCTCATTGGTAATAGTGGGAGTCGGACTATCATAAACAACTTGAACACTATAGATTAATTGTGTATTAGGAAGATGGTGTTCAACAAAGGAGTAATTCCCTCCATGATTATGACAAGTTTCATAAGGATAATTTCTCCTTATGTCATAGGTACCTTTATAATCACTATAGATTGGAGTTATAACATCATCATAGTAGAGAAGAGCATTATCATTGCTAGCAACTATATTTGTAAACATGTTGTCTTTATTCTTACTAGCAAAAGAATTATCAATTATCACATCACTAGTGGGTAAAGGATTTGCAATCCTATCATCCCCAAGCTTAGAGCTTTCCATACCATCACTTTCAGAGTTGGTACCAAAAAGATTTTCAAGATCATAAGTAGCATTATCATCATTTTCCCAATCACAATAAGTAACATGCATATCATAATCAAAATCAACTTCAATAGTACCTACGGACGTATCATCAAGATGATAATTAAGGCAATAAACTTCACCTTCTTCTTTAAACTTACAACTGTTAGGATAAAAGTTGATGGGAGGAATATGCTCAGGCCAGGTTGATACCCATTCTTCTTCCTTCTTGCTCCTCTTCCTCCTCCTCTTCTTTTTCTCCTTCTTCACGTTAGGAGGGAGTGGTCGGAGATGAAGCTTCTCCACATATCCTGGTTTATCATTAGAAACAATAGGGGAAACTTGGTAGAAACTCTCCTTTTTATTAGCAGAAATATAAGAGACATTTTTATACTTTGGTAAAGGTCCCTCCTTTCTAATCTTACTTATGTAATCATTTTCATGGAAATTAACAACACAACAGGGATGGCAATTTTTCAAAGTGTTTTTTATTCCTATGGCATTAACATCTAGCCAAGAAGTCTTTTCTGATAACTCTTCACACATCAAAAATAACATAAGCTCATCATAAAGATCAGGGGTGATCATGTTATCACACAACTGGGTAACAGTTATGTTTTGAAAGTGCATGCATTGAAAATTAAAGTGACCCTCTATACGGCAAAGTTCACAAGTAAAAGGATAAAGGTCACACAATTCTCTAGCAATTTCATTTAAATCTTTGACCCAAGTGATTGTTCTTTCATGCTTACGTTGCTTACAATACTTCTCTTCTTCAATCATAGGCCTTTCACAAGGTCTATCCACTCCACAAAAATTAACATGCTTATATAAAACTTCATTTTTAGGAATTGGATCATGCATGTTGCAATCATCATGAACAATTTCATTTTCTTTGCAAATCTCTTTAAAAGGTTCATGATGCTTGACCCAATCCTCCTTAGGCATATTAAGATGTGAAGCAAAAGATTTGAGGAAATCAACAAGGAGTTGAGAATCAAGCCCAAACTTAGCACTAAACTTATTAAAACTTGTAGTTTCAACAAAGGACTTAATGCAATCATACTCATAAATTATACCTGACTCTTTACCTTTGTCGATCTCCCAATCTTCAGTGTTGCGTTGAATTCTTTCAAGGAGTTCCCATTTAGCATCAATCTTTTCGTTTGTGAAAGAACCCATAGAGGAAGCATCGATCAAATCTTTATCCTTTCGAGAAAGCCTCGCATAGAAATTAGTAATAATCATATCTTTGGGGAGCCCATGGTTAGGACATTTTAGCATTAACTTTTTCAGTCTCCCCCAAGCTTGAGCTATGCTCTCTCCGTCATGAGGATAGAAATTATAAACATAATTCCTATTCTCATCGACTTCATGAAGAGGATAAAACTTGGAGTAAAAGAGAAACTGGATCTCTTCCCAATCCAGCAGGTGAGAGTCATCTAGTAGCCTATACCATTCCAATGCTTTTCCTTTTAGTGACAAGGCAAATAATTTCCTCATGACTCCATCTCTTGTCAAACCTGAAATCTTAAACAACTCACAAAGTTCTGTAAGTTTCAACAAATGAATACTAGGATTGACCGTCCCATCATAACAATCATTCAAAATTATTTCAATTATCCCAAGTGGTATTTGGAACGGGATACATTCAATAGGTGGAGGAGACTTCTCTACCACGGGTGTGGTAAAGCGGCCTTCCCCAAGCAGCGAACTAAGATTGCGGTTTTCCATAAACATAACTAGTGAAATAAAAACAAGAAACAAAAAGATTTAATTGCAAGATCTAGAGAAGGTACCTTCACTTACCTCACTTCCCCGGCAACGGCGCCAGAAATAGCTTGATGTCTACTACACGCTTCTATTCCTGTAGACAGTGTTGGGCCTCCAAGAGCAGAGGTTTGTAGGACAGCAGCAAATTTCCCTTAAGTGAGTAACCCAAGGTTTATCGAACTCAGGGAAGTGGAGGTTGAACGTACCCCTTTCAAGCAACCCTGCAATCAAGATACAAGAAGTCTCTTGTGTCCCCAACACACCTAATACAACTAGGAGTTGTATAGGTGCACTAGTTCGGCGAAGAGATGGTAAAATATGGATGATAGGAGTGGCAAAGCAAAGTAATATAAATCTGTAATAAAAAGTGCAGCAAGCAAACAAGTGGTAAACGTGAGGACAAATGGTATTGCAATGGTGGAAACAAGGCCTAGGCTTCATACTTTCACTAGTGGCAACTCCCAACAACATTAACATAATCGAATCACATGATATTTCCCATAAAACATGCAAGGGGGACGCACTCGGAGGTCATTCCTTTGTGGTCAAGAGAGGACGAGAATTATGTAGGGCTACAAAAGCACACCTCTAAGTTCGTAGTTCTCAATCTATGGATTTCCCAATGTCACCTCGGCCATCCAAAGAGAGTACCACAATCACCACAACATATCTCAAGGATAGTCAAAGACAAGCACCAAGAGACTCTCAATCTTCAATCCACACACAAAAGAGCAAATCACTCATGAAAATATTCTTCTAATCCATGTCCAATAGACCGCTATCACCTTGGTCTCGGAGATTATACTAGATAAAGACAAGTGAGTACATCAATCCAATACATAGAGGAAGGGGAAATATCATGGGATCACCCTAGATTAACATAGCCTATGATCACAACGAAGATCACATCATGGGAGAGAGAATTGACCACATAGCTACTGGTAGAAACCTCAGCCCCGAGGAGGAACTACTCCCGCATCATGGAGGGAGGAAGCAACGTCGATGGAGATGAATCCGGGGGCACTTCCCCGTCCCGGCAGGGTGCCGGCACAGGAATTCTGGTCCCCCGAAACTTGGTGGCGATGGCGGCGGAGATCGGAATACCTTATGGAGAAAAGGGTTCTGGAATCGAGGGTTTCGGGACGCGTGTTAAATATATGCCAAAGGGGGTCGCCAGAGGAGCTAAGGGGAGCCCAGGCGGCCTGGCGCGGCGGCCAGGAGGGGGGCCGCGCCCTCTGGGCGCCTGGAGCCCCTGCGGCCCCCCTCCGGCCCTACTTCGGCCGCATGGAAGCTTCTGGAGCGCTCATTTTTTATATATTTTTCCCGGAATTTTTCTCGCAATTTACGTAATGGGAAAACCTGAAATACAAAAACAGTAGAAAACAGAAACTGGCACTGGGGTGCACTGAGTTAATAGGTTAGAATGATCAAAAGTGTATGCAAGTGCATAAATATCATAGCAATATCACACAAAAGAGGCATGGAGCAAGCAGAAATTATAGATACGTTTTGGACGTATCACTTACTCAACTATGCGAGAGCCCATAATGGCTTGTGGCTGCACACGGAAGTTTCTAGGCATGAAATATCTTATGATCCCTTTGAGCCTGGGTGGCGGACCTAGGGCAATCACACGGGTACTCCGGGATTCCCCTTGGGCAAGCACTGGTTTCTCCAGGTTCCCCAAACAATCCACCCAGATGTGTATTAAAGTTGTCACCGTATGTTGTCCCAATAAATTATTATCTCTCGCAACTTGCATGTATCACACATACCAATCCCCGTCTACGGGCATGGCTAAGCAATATATGACATAACGAATATACCCGGGGTGATAACAGGTCTTAGGTTCCTACCACTTAAACTACAAAGCATATCCACATGTTCCCAATCCTACTCATGCAATCTTTGAGGGTGAAACTAATACATAGTAAAACTGGGTATTGAAAATTATGATCAAAGTGTGAATTTGCCTTGCTGACGTTCGTTGAACTCTAAAGATTCGTAGTAGCAAGCTTCGCACTCCGGATGATCTAGCGTAAGCAAGCAATAACATATATAATCATACAAGCAAGGATCCAAAAAGAAAACAAATAAAAGACTTTGAAAAACTCCAAAAACACCCAAATAAAGTTTCTGTACCGAACGTAATTTTTACAGCAACAAAAATAAATGGTTTTGGTTTTAACGGAAGGTACATGTCACAAGCTTCGATTTGCAAAAAGAATCACCCAAAACGGAGTTACGAAACTCAAGTTATGGCCTAACGAAGTTTGAATTCAGATCCGTTTGAATTCAAATTTTAAAATTTTCAAAAATATATTTCGTTTGGTTCTCTGGATAGAGGATATATCTACGAACCCGTAGGAAAAAGAATCAACTAAATCTGATCTATAGACTAAAAGATATACTAGAAACAAGATTTGGTATAGAATCTGAGATTAGAAAAATACTTGGAAAAAGAACAAAAATTCGGCCGGAGACAAGTGGCGCTCTCTGATTGGCTAGCTGGTGCTCACCGGACTTGTCGCCTGAGACGAGGAAGAAGGCGGCTCCGGTGTGCTTCGGCGAAGGATGCGTGCAGGACGGTGTAGAGGACGATGAGGTGAACCACTTGATCAAGGTGTGGTTGTAGATAGCTTCATGTACACACGGTGAGAGGTCGCCGGAATTCACGAACTCCGGCTAGCAATTGGCGAGGTTAGGGAGGGGGAAAAGCTCCAGAAGGACAGGGCTTCGGACGAGGGGTGAGAGGGGCTCGCGGGGTGCCTTTTATAGGGCTTGGGGAGGTCCAGAGTTGGGTGGGGCAAGAGGTGTTAATGGCGGCAGTTTCAAACTCTCATGGTAGCCATTAGAGAAGGAATTAAGGCGCACTAGTGAAGGGGAAGGGGTAGAGGAATGCGAGGGGGTTCCGTTCAGAGCAGTTTCTGGGCGAGGGAGAGGAGGGAAGGGGTGGGGGCGCTAGGCTGGGGTGCTGCCATGCGTGCGTGCGTACAAGTTTCTGTAACGATGAGAGGAAGAAGAAGAAATCGCATGGGCATGGGCCTGCTGGGCTGCGATTTTTTTTACTTTTTTTTTAATTAGACAGCGAGACAAAAAAATATAAAGATAGAAAATAATATATTTTTATATATAACATATATATATATATCAAAAAAATCAGAAAAATAAATCCTACAAGATGAACTATTTTTCACAGGCTAAAAAAACTTTATAAAAAACATTTTTCTAAAAATCCAAATGAAACTCAAATTTTAATTCAAAACTTTCGGCATTGTTTTCTTCTGACTTTTTGGAGTGTCATGTTCGCTCCTCTCATACTTTTGGACTAGTATTTGTCAGGGATTTTTGAAATAAATTTCAGATGCCAAGTTGAATCCAAAGTCAGATAAAACTCAAATGCCTCTGAAATTTCGAAATGACAAATATAAAAAAATGCATAGATGCTTAGCTAATAATTGTAAAACATTCCAAATTGAAAATTTGGGATGTTACAGCGGCGACCACCACCCAGCAGACAGACAAGCGCGATGCGGCGGCACGCCGAGATAGCAGGGTCGAGGAGCAAAGCTTAGTGAGGCTGCCTCCTGAAGTTCAACCTCCACTATCCCGCCATCGACCACGATGGATGTGCTCGAATCACGCCGCCGCCAACCTCGATGGTTGAGCTCCTCCTATCTCCCTCCACAGACCGAGGATTGACCTCCTACGACGCCGCCACCGCCCACCGACCGAGGATTGACCACTTCTCCGGTAGTCGCTGCCTAGGTCGTCGCCGCCATCTCTATATGCAGAGCGGCTCTTTTTTTAATGGATATTCACGAAGCGGTTGTTTACACGGTATCTCACCGTAACTCAATTATATGGACAGGGTAGTACATCACATACGGTTATCTAATGGCAACTGTGTCTAACCTACGTTGTCTTCTCACATGGTTTGGTGCAGAAATTATGTGTGATGTTGTAATACCCAACATAAACGACATGTACAAACAGTGTGTCGTATACAACATATATATAGTGCCATTAGTAGTTCCCGACTGTTAGCTTATCTCCACAGTTTCCCCATTTCCCCCAAATCCCTACATAGCCTCCAAATTCCCTCGCTTGGTGATGACATTGGGGGCATGAAGACGAGTGGTGCTGATGGTTTCGGTGCGGCTGCTCCTGCTCGTATTGCCGCCAAGCACTTCCCTAAGGTCATCAGAAGGCAGGTGTAATACGGATCCGAATTGTCCTGTCAGGTTCCAATCTATCCCGATCTTTTTTAGCATGTCCGAAGTATAAATCCTTGTCGAATCCGTCCTGAATGACCCCCCCCCCCCGGAAAGCGATCTGCCACCGGATCCGGAGCTTGACTCCAGACTCCCGCAACACGAGTTCGACTCCGAGTTTTGCGCCACCGAGAAGTACCAAAAGCTAAGTTGTGTGCACGGGCACACTCCTGCTCGACGTGTATGCACGGAGGGATTCGACATTGGCAGGCAGTTTCTCAGTTGCCCCTTAGAGGTTAGTGCTAATTAAGTTCATCATTTTACTTCAGTTAATGCCACTGCTCATCCAGAATACTATTTAACATTGGTAGGGATATGAGGCTTGTGCCTTTGTTAACTGGCTGGATGAAGAATGGCATGGCCGGGCTCGAAGTGTTATCACCAAGCCCACAGAAGATAACGTAAAGCTGAAGAAGAAACTAGCCGATCTAGAATGTACAATCAGTACGATGAAGCAAGAAAGAATCAATTACAGGCAACAGATGAAAGCAAGAGACAAGAAGGAACTAGCATCTGTAGTGGTGGTTGTCGCATTAGCCAAGTTCTATGTGCTGTTTGCAATGATGATTAGGGTTTTGTTTGACAGTATTGCTAAATCACATCTAGATGTGCTCTAAGTAATGCACATCTAGGTCCTATGCCATTGATGTTACGCGAAGATTCATGCAGATATTTTTTCTTTGTCATTTTTCTTTTCCATTCTAGTTTGATTATTACTGGCTTTATCAATAAGAAGAGCTCAATGTATTGCTTGCCAACTGTCCTACTCCGTTCGTACTGGTACCGGTGCATAATCCCAAAACTCGTTCCTTGTTTTTGTCCTGAAAAAGGAAACCAGCCGAATAGCCAACAGGAGTCCTGCGCAACCCCGGGAATTTGGAGCGGCTGGGTACAAATAATCGGGGTTGATTATATCAGCGGTTAGATAATACATCAACCCCCGCTTCAATCCCCGCTTCAATTGGCAGTTCCTCTTCTCTACATACCCCGCTTAAGTGTCCACCATCTTCATCGTCCCCGGCAGGCCGTGCTACACACTGGCACACACTCTGCAGCCATGTCGAGCTATAGCAAGGATGATAGTTCGGCCAACAGTCCGGCGCCCAATGATAGGTCAACTTCGGAATCATGCCGCTCGTCTTCCATGAGTCCAGCGTCGAGCCCAGACCTCGATTATATCTGGTTCATGGAAGGGACGCAGCCTCCGGATTCGTCAGACGACAACCAGACGGACGAGGAGCCGTCGGAGGACGAAGAAGAGGACGACGACGATGATGATGAGGAGGAATGGTCGAACGAGGAGGAGGACGATGATGACAGCAACGATGATGATGATGGCGGCTGCGATGAAAAGCCAACGGTTAGCGGCAAGAAGCGTCCTCGCTAAGATGATGTCATGGGGCCATCCAACAAGAACAAGAAGAAGAAGAAGGACTAAATTAAGCAGACTGTATATATCTCTGTTTATCTTGTCAATCTCATCGCAGACGGTTAGTAATATGTATTCAACAGAGATCTTCTACATTATCGCCAACAGGTTGGTATGTTGAACTGTGTGCCCTGACGAGCACACAATTCACAAAAAAGACCGTATGGATTGTCTATAATGATCGCACACAATTATGATTACCAACCTGTTTGTCGGGTATCACACACATCTTGTTACGCTGAATTGTTTGTGTTCACCTCACTCATCGCAAACGGTTCATCGGAGCGAACTGTATGCCGTATATCGCACACACCTTGATCTGGCTTCCCATTTCTGTTGTTCTGTCTCATCGCAAATAGTTCGTACAGATCAACCATATGCCCCTCATCGCACACGCAACTATAACCTAAGCCGTGTTTGATGCATCCGTCATCTCAAATGTTTTACACATTTCTGACGGTTTTCATACAACATCGTTTGCGATGATTGCATCACACAAAGTTTCTCGAAGGGTCTCTGATCGTAGTGTCACGTTAGCAACATCATGCAGTAGTGTTAGTTAACAGACAAGCATTTAATTGGTTAGCTAATGCTCCCACTTGATTTTCCAAATGCATGGCCACATATAGAGAGACAACATGGAATTTCATTTAGTTGGGTGCTGTGATTCATCATGAGTGGACAACCAACATTGTATAGAAAGAAGCAGAATCTCAATAATATGCTTCATCTTCTGTTCTTTAGCATGTTCCTCTTTTGTTATTCTTTATTTAGTAAGTACACTATGTTCCTTGTTAGGAAGGGGAGCAGAGACATCTGCAGTCAACAGCTGATAGAGCTGGCCTGTAGGTGATCGATAGGCTTTCAATTAGTAGCGGCAATACAACACCGTATTTTCCAGCCAGTTCCACTTTCCCAATTTATTTATGCTAGGTATAGTGTACCCCTATTATCTACACTATGATCTGCCTAGTTGTTGTGTGCTCTTGTTATCATGGTTTGGCAATAAACTTTATATACAGTATATTATGAACCTATCATCTGCCGACTATCCTTACTTCTGGAGCTCCCAACAGGGAGCTATTTTTTGTGTAGTTCTGCCAGATTATATTAATGCACGCACCATATTATAGCACACATGGGCTCTCGCATCAGAATCCAGTGATAGCACATAAGGGTTTACAGGGAGCCCCTATTATATTAGAATATCATCTGCATTACAAAGATAATCTCACTACTATTTATGTTTTCATGCTTCTCAGATATTATACGTAATCACAATTAATACGAGAATGTGGGCATCATAAGAATATTACGGAACAGTGCAATGACTAACAAACTTGGCACCAAGGCATTGAGTTCCATTTTGGATGCAATGAAACTCATACCCTCCCCACCTGTAGATTCTTGTTCATAATATGATCCTAATGACTATTCCGACCTCAAGGAGGCGAAGGCAGATGGCCTATCCTGTTCACCCTTCAAGGTGCATGTTCTAATTTGGTAAGGTTTTATTGATTGCATGTATCATGCATAAAGGTGTCTTGCATTTCTTCTACTTCGTTGCACCACCATCTGCTTAGTTTACTCATCATATATGTTAAGATGACATGCCCATCCATTATCAATACATATTCCATCTGTCATCATACCATGTTTTCCCACTCAAATGTTGTTCTTGTGCATCAGACATTAAAAAGGAAGAGGGTGATTGCCGAACCTGAAGGAGCACCAGCAAAGTACTTGAAAAACATGGTGGTGCCGGAGAAATCAGATAGCACCCCACTTATATTGGCTCTCTAACCAGCGATACAAAACTTAGGTCTGACTCCAGCAGACTGTGCCCATACTTCACTGGCCACACCGCTAGCCCCACCACACAGGACCTGCACTCCAGCAAAAGGTATGCAGATTTTAGTTGCCATAGCACCAGTTGTACCATAGAAAAATCCCACTCCAGCAAAAAGGAAAGCAAGTCCACCGGCTAAAGACCTATCCCAACTGCACAGACGACCAATTTCTGTAGATTGGAACCCCATTCTACTTATTCCTAGTTTAAAAGACAATTCTTTCAATGTTGTTAGGAACTATGTGCATATATTGCCATCATGGGAAGATTATAGTCAAGACAAACACCATTTTCATATCATCATGTCCTCCTTACGTGTAAGTGCTATTATTCATGGTGATTATTTTCCTGTTTTCTACTGATTGAACACATCAATGATTTACATTGTATTATTGTAAGTAGGCGAGGGTCAATCTGTATAGTCATGACAAGCAAAGCTTGCTTGCGCTTTTCAAGGAAGCATTGCAGCAGTATCGGTGTTAACTGAGGAAAACACACTTTGATGGCAAGTCTATAAATGAATTTCTCGTGAAGACTCCTATGCTAAATTCATAAGACATTGAATGGAAAAACCTTGTTATGCACTGGTCTCGTTCCCAGGATGAGGTACTGTCTATGATATCACATGACTATTTGAACTTCTACTTTTCCGCATGTGCCTTACGGATTTCTTTTGCAGGAAATCTGCTCCAAGAAGAATTCCGGTTTGAAAAGGATGACAGGATATCACAAATATGTTGCTCGCTGCTTTGCTCTTGTTGGTACCTATTGTCTTGTATAACGTACTGTACTTGCAATCATACCTAGTTCATTATATGACAGCAGTATGCATGATAGCTTGCTTAGCAATTATTCGCTCCAAATTATCACATTTGTATTAAAGGTTACATTAATGTAGAATATACCCAATGCCAATTAAATAGTTTAGCTCTGCATTGTTCTTCTAAGTACCTGTTATCCTTTATTAGTGTACTTATATAGACAACTTTATTCATGTACAATCACTATGCAACTTATTTTCCTTTGCCCTCCATTTTCTACACATCAGATATATATTTACTCTTACCATAAGGTTGGATAAAACCAATGGTACAGCAGAAGTTTAGCACTGCATTGCTCTTGGCAGTACCTTTTGCTTCTATTGTTGTACTTACATTTATAGCTAGTTGGTTATGTAGCATCACTCTTCATCTTATCTTAAATGTACTCCATTTTTTCTTATATTATCACATCTATATTTACTCTTAACAAAATGTAGAATAAAGGAAATGCTTAGGAAGAAGATTATGTGGTAAACTTCTTGAATTGCCCCACCATCAGCATGGACAAGGGCTTTATAGAGCCGATCTTCACCACTAATGTAAGTTTGTCCTTCTGAAACCTTCAAACTTTGTTGTGTATATTTGGTTAGGCATAACTGCAATAGCTGTTTATTTTTGGTGTTTGCATCAAATTGCATGTTTAAAGTTTATTATGAAGTTCATAAACATAAGTTTGCCCTTCTCAATTTAAGTTTCAGCTGTACAACCAAGTTCCTTCTTCATACCATGTAAACTAAACTATACAGAGCAAGTGATCTTCCTTTGCACTTCATGTATGCATCTGTTCTTGATCCTTAATTCAGTTGTGTTGTGAAATTACACACTACAACACAATGTCATATTCTGCAATGTCTTAACTATGAACAATGTCATATTGTTCTACTATTATTTAAACCATCTATTTATTTGCCAATCTGAAATGGGATAAATTGACAACACACTAACCATTGATAGTTATGTGTTCTTTAGCACCGCATGTATGCTTGAGTTCTTGATATGTAATCCAGTGGTGTCGTGAAGCTGCCAACTCCTTCACAATGTCATTTCCTACCATATCTTAACCTGAACAATACCATATTGTGTTAATGCTATTTTAAACCGTGTTTCTTTATTCGCTAATAAGAAATGTGATGAATTGCCAGCACTGATACTTATATGTGCAAAACCTCTCATATGTGTGCTTATTTCTCTTTCAGAGTGATACCTCTGACCCCATGAAGAACTGTCACAATGATAGTCAGACGAACCCATTGCATGTCCCTCTAACATATATTACAGGGAAGAAGGCAACACATCTTGGAGATAGCAATACAACTCCAAAGTCATGTCTTGATGTAGCGTTGAAGTTACTTGCTAATAGCAGTGACACAAGTTCGATGAAGTCGCCACCTAAATCTGTAAAACTTCTATAGTCACAACTTCAAGCAGCAAGACATGGTTCAACTGAACCCCTTCTTGAACTCCAATCTCTATGGAAGATCAACGAGAAGTCTAGTGTGTCCATTGATGCTATGAAGCAAGAGTTGGAGGATATAAGCGTCAAACAAGCGCAGTCTCATCAGCTTGCTCTGCTACTTGCACCTCAGCTCCCGACCAGGGCTAACCTTTCTTGAACTCTATTGAAGTGTTGTCGGTTTTGTATATTATTTTGTCGGTGTGTTTATTTGCACTGGTGGCGACCTTTGATGCCTAGTGTATGTAATCTGATGTCTGCTTGTGCTTTATTATCACTGGTGGCGAACTTTGATGCCCAGTGGATGTAATATGTCGTAATTTCATTATTTTATAGTCTAGGTTTTTCCTTATTCACGATACTGCAGTTATTTTACTGTATGTATATCATGTCTTCACTCTAAAGTAAACGTGCCAAAACATAAAATTATGGTACATAATCGGGCCGGCGTGATGGGCCACATCATGGGCCTAGTCATCTCGGTCCTTAACATGCCTACATTTAAACTAGCCCACTAGTAGTTTTCGGCCTTTAAGAGGCCGAGTAAACCGCCAGTCCTATTTTGAATAGAAAATTCAATGGCTTTTAGTAGGTTGAAAAGTAGGTTGGGTTTGACACATGCCGAACAGCTCATGGGCCGACAGAAGTGTAATGCCCAGGATAGGACTATATCTCCTACGTGTCGAGGCACGACTTAAAGATATAAGCCCATTCTGGAATGATCGCAAGTTTGGTATCTTTGCACGACTCATGTAAAAGAGGGATTAAATGGCAAAAGGAGATAGTTGGCTTACACTCGCCACTTCACACAATACAATACATAAACAATTCATCATTCAAAAACATCACAGCCCATCTAAGGGTAAGATCCAAAAAACAAGATACCAAAACAACATAAAGCCACAGGTCAGGAACGAATCCTAGTAGAAACCACTACTGATCGTCGAGACGTCACAAGCATACGACCAAACTCTATATCGAGCTCCCAGTGAAGCTCTGAACCAGCTCCTGCTTCAAACTCGGCTGAACCTGCATCTGGTGTTGTAGTATCTGTGAGCCACGAGGACTCAGCAATCCCATAACCATGGGTATCAAGACTAGCAAAGCTTTATGGGTGGGAAGAAGGGTAGTGGTGAGGTTGCAGCAGCGGCTAAGCATAATATGGTGGCTAACTTACGAGTACAAGAATAAGATGAGCATCTACGCAAACGGTCGCAAAAGTAGTGATCGCTAAAGATCCTGAACTACATACGAATCAAACATAACCCCACCGCGTTCTCTTCTCAAAGTGAAAAGAGACGGTCACGGTTACTCACACAGTTGTGTGTTTTACTTCGGATCCTCTGTCAAGTTTTCTACAACCGGACATTAACAAATTCCAATCTGCCACATAACCGCGGGCACGGCTTTCGAAAGATCATAACCCTGCAGGGGTGTCCCAACTTAGCCCATCACAAGCTCTCACGATTAGCTGAAGTGATAAATATAATATCATCACTCCTTATCTTAGGGAAATCCGATCAGGCTCGGCATCCCGGTAGCACAAGACATTTCGACAATGGTAAAACAAGTCCAGCAAGACCTCCCGGTGTGTCGACACCCTGATAGTAGCCGCGCGTATCTCGTCTCAGGCCACGACCGGATGGGTGATGCTACAGGTTATACCAAACCTCAAGTTTCCCCGTGGTGGCCCTGCAGGACCGCCGTTTGGGACCAACACCATCAGCACTGGCCCCCCTGCTATGTAGAATTAAGAACCCGGGGACGCGACCCCCTATGCAAATTTAATTATTTAATTAAGTTGTTATTATGAGCAAATTAAAACCAATGTTGGGCCTTGCTGGAGGAGTTTTATTCAAAGTCGAACTGTCAAGGGGTCCCCATCCACCCATCGTGTAAGGAACGCAAAATCAAGGAACATAATGCCGGTTTATCGGCGCCTAAGGTGGCATGAGTGGAACAAAACACCGAGCAAAAGGCCAAGCCTTCCACCCATGCCCAGTATATAGGTGTGTTAAATAATAATTATAGATATTGTGATATACCAACAACAAGTTCCCACCTGGAACGGACTTCATCTTGACCTGCAACTAACAACGCTATAAGAGGGGCTGAGCAAGCGGGTAACATAGCCAAACAGTGGTTTTGCTAGGAAGGTGTCAAAGGTTAGAGGTTTCATGGCAACAAGGAGAGGCTGACTTAGATGGGTAGCACGACATGTAACGATAGCATCGAGACAACTAAGCATGGCAATGGTAGTAAAGGTATCCAAGGGTATGATCATCTTGCCTAGGATTCCGCGAGGGAGAAGAACAAGTCCATGAAGCAGACGGAGCAACATAGACGAGAGAATCCTCACAACTCCGGAACGAAACCGAAGCTAACAAGAGAAGCAACCGGAAAGAAGCAAACAACAGGGTAAACACACAATCATAAGCATGTCATGATGCACATCCAAGTATGATGCATGTCCGGTTTAATTATGCATGGCATGGCAAAGTGCACAAACAAAACTACAAGTTAAGTGGAGCTCAATATGCAACGAGTTGCATATTGAAAAAACACCACATTTAATTATTTAAATGACTCTCGTTTATTTACAAGACAAGATTAAATGTTTGTTAACATGGCAAGAGGTGAAGCATAATAAAACTACACTATTTAGGCAATTTAAATGAGGCCGGAAATAACAACAACAATTCCGGAAAATCCCCATGAGCATGTTTAGTAATTTAAAGCAACAACAATTAGACACATTATAATGTTGTTAAATGATGCGGATGACATGATCAAATTTATGCAATTATATTAAAAGTTGGCAAGAAGATGATATGAAGCAATTGTCCCCGTGGTGGAAGGAAAAAGGTGCCACGGCAACAATTCCGAAAATGATGCCACGGCAACATATCGGTTCCGGTAACTCGTTGAGAGTCCGGTGCAAAAGGAAAGATGGCGTGAGCGAGTCAAACGAGATGAAAGGTGGGGCGATCCCGTCACCGGGTTCCCACGAGTCGACGACGAGGCAACCGAGGAACATGACAAAAGGACGAAACGGGCACGGTGCACACAAGGGTAACAAGAAGGCCGAAATAGACCCCGGCCCATGATTGTGCCAATCAAATCACGGGCCGTTAACAGGCCAAAATTGTCTCGGCCCTTGTTTGGCCCAATCAGATTATCGGCTGTGAGCAGGCCGGATGCAAAGCGGGCAATAATTAGGTTCAACTATAGGACGGGCTTTTAGCAGGCATATATAAATATAGGGACGAAATGTTAAACGGGCCTTTAACAGGCCGAAACTAATATCAGGCCGTACTATTAAATAGGCCTTTAGCAAACAGAAATCCTAACCAGGCATCAAGGGGCCCAAAAGCACAATGTCCAGTTGACGGGCTGAATCTAATATGGGCCATAATTTAGCCAAAATAATGAAAGATACTCAAAGGGTCAGATCTGATATGGGTTGTAATATGGCCGAGAATATGGCCCAGGTTCAGGTCCTCTCGATCAAGGTAATACCCTACTTCCTGCTATACTAATATAGATGAATATGAATACAAAAGTTGATCTAGCTCGAGTTCGAAATGGCTAAACCCTAAAGCCTACCCTATGAGGGTATTGTGATGTTGATGATCCCCCTAGAGACTAGTCTCCCTGGCTTATATACACACCAGAGAGAACCTAGGGTTACAAGGGTGACTTGGGGAGGAAGTAATTGATACATCCGGACTCTTCGCTTGCCTTTCTATCTACATAGTAGTCCTGACAGAATACGGGGGAGATTCTTCTGCTTCTTCTTTTGTGGCCCATCAATACGGCCCTGCTTCATCGACTCGGACACCCGAGGACCCCTAAATACACGACTCCCTCAGTAGCCCCCGAACTTGCCTTCAAGGACGAGATCGTGTCCGGCTTCATGTCTTCGGTCTTGCAAGATGATTCCTCCTGGATGATAGTTCGACTTCTTTTAATATTGTATTCCATCGATTCCTCGCTGTTGTCGCCTTGACTTCCACATGTCCAACGAATGCAAATAGTCTGGGCAGTTTTACAAACACCCCTTGACTGTGTAGGGAAGGCGCTTATATAAGAGAGTAGATCCCAGCTGCCTTTCCATCCCATTCCACGCGGAAGAAACCCTAGTGCCTACAAAAAAAATCTTCAAACATGGCTAGCACCCCAAGCTCTTCCTCGCGCCCTCATGGCCCTCGTGCAGGAGATTGGAAAAGCTGCTCTGTATCCCATGCACGTCTGGGGACACTTCAAGCGCAGGGATATCTCCCTCCAGAGGGTCTAGTCCCCGTCCGGGTCGGACTAACTTCCATCGACAATCAAGCCCTGGCAGAGAGATTTCCTAACCCCTCCGATGGAGAGCGGGTATGTTTTGCCCCCTTCCTTTTAAGAGGCGTAGGGTTTCCTAGAGTTCTATGGTCCCCAATTGCACGATCTTACGCCGGGGTCTATCCTACATATCGCGGGATTTGTCGCTTTATGCAAACTGTTTTTAGGCTGCGAGCCTCACTTTGAGCTGTGGCGGAAGTTCTTCTGCCTTGTACCTCGCTCGGAAAAGGGATCCATATTTTAAGTTGGGGGTGCCGAAGTATGGCGTATAGCCGGGACAGGCTACCTGCCCGGTACTCCAAAGAAGGCATCCGAAGAGTGGCCTTTGGAGTGGTTCTATATTGAGGACGTTGCCCTGCTGGATCCAGTTCAACGAGGCCTCCCCAAGTATTCCAGTGCTCCACCAAAGAAGCTTTTCAACTGGTGTCCCCGCAGTCCTTCAAAAGAAGAGAGAGCGAAGGTCAGCAGACTGGTCAGCAAGATC
Source organism: Secale cereale (assembly GCA_902687465.1). Lineage (NCBI taxonomy): Eukaryota > Viridiplantae > Streptophyta > Magnoliopsida > Poales > Poaceae > Secale > Secale cereale. The sequence goes on from LR738714.1 coordinate 138,643,700, forward strand.
AGACTGCTCTCTAGTTCGGGTTTATCTATAATTGAAGTGATGGCCATTTCAATAAAGCGATGCATGCAGTCGGTCCAAGCAAGAGGATTTCTAATGTGGCATTATAATGGCCTGGATGATGCCTCGCGCTGCTTACGCCCGGGCCTGATGACCCTGCCGCTCTAGCCGTTATCCTGGAAGGTCTTTACAAAGGAGAGATGCAAGACTTCATCCGTTTAACATGCCGGGAGGGCTTCTCTATGTACAATCCTCCTGACTGGGTAAGTCTCTCTCCTGACCATTATATTTGCACATTTTTTCTTCGTTATGATGTATTGTCCGAACTAAATTCGGTTTCTCCTAATAGGAGTGCGGGAAGGTGATCGAGGGGATTAATAGTCCCGCCCCACAGCCAGAGGACCGATTTCAGAATGCGGGCCCTGGATACGATGAAGATCCAGACATAGGCATAGAGTTAGAAGAGGGAGTCTTCTATCAAGCCTGCCGTGAGGGCACCCTGATGTCTATTGTAGCCGATTACCCAGGCCTCATTCCTTCTTCCCGTGTAAGTACCTAGGGCATATCTCGTCCAAGAGAAGATTCCCAGTGCGCCTTACCCACTGTATGTTATCATACTGAACAGGGACGGCATTCCTCACGCCGGACTCTGCGAAGACCGTCATCCCAGAGGGTGACGCCCGTGTCGAGTGATGCCCCGAAGCGTAAGAGGACCATGAACACCAGCAGACCTTCAAAGAGGTATGTTTGTTTTGACACACGCTGGGTGGTGAAGTCAGTATCTCAACTTTCCGTTTTGTTTTTTCATTTTAGGAGGAACACACACCTGACTGTCTCCTGAGACAATGCAGACCAAGCTCTAGCCAATCCGGCATCCGGCCCGTCAGGGGTTAATGCTGATTCAGTGCCGGATTGTCCTCTCCAGGAGGATTCGGAAGGAATGTCAGTTACTAATTCCGAAGTGGAGGTTGCGATGGTTCACCGGCGGTGGAAAGCAGCCATGCGTGACCCAACTTTTACTGAGGAGGCATTTAACGCTCTTTGCTCTGCAGATGCCTATATCCAAGCCGCTCAAGACAGACTCGCTGGAGCCACTCACTAGCTTTTGAAAGATATGCGCGTAAGTGTACATTTTGATGTTCCCATGCGAGTAGCCCCCGAGACTTAAAACAGTTGGTACAACTGATTTGAGGATCGTTGTGTTTTTGTAGGTGCTTCAAGAAAAGAATAACTCGCTATCCAAGGAGCTTGAAGAGTGCCGGACCAGCTCACGAATACCACCGCCGAATTAGAAAATTCGAAGAAATCAAGAAAGGATGCTGGTGGTAAGAATAATGGTGTCCGGATACTATGATATTTGTGTTGATTACTGAGTCGTTATGTACATGCTAATTGTAATACGGAAACAGGTTCGACCAACCAACTGGAGAGGGAGGTAAGGGCTGCTTTGGCGGACAAAAAAATTGCCGAAGATGAAACAGCTACAGGCAAGCAAGTACTGACGCAAACTATAGATAAGAAGAACCAAGCGCAGGATAAAAATATTATGCTCGAACAGGAGCTAAAGGACGTAAGGGCCCAACTCTCAAGCGCCTTGGAAGAGAAGCGGAGGCTAAAAGGCGGCATGTTCAGTATGTCCCTTATACCTAGCTCTCCTTATAGTCTGTTATTTTGGAAGTTTCTTATAAAACTTTTCCTGCGGGTTTGTTAACTGGGCAGCCCGAAGGAGGAGTGTCCGGTTTTGAGGGTGACGTGGTGCAAGAACTTTCCAGAGTCCACAAGCAAGCTCGGAAGGCCATGAAGAGTATGGCCAGGGCTTTATGGCCGGGCGATTTGCTTCCAGAAACTATGGAGGACTTGGCAGACTTGTTCAAAGGGGCTCGACGCTGGTTCGAACTGTGGAAAGCATCAACATGTCGCATGGGTGCTCGAGAAGCCTAGGCCATGGTGAATACGCGCTACACTCATCTTGATCCAAATCATATGGCCCGCGTGGGACCTCGAGGGTCCGATGGACAAGAAATTCCTCCGCATTTGGTATATGACCAAGTAGAGATAGCTGCGAAGCTTTCCCAACAGGACTGTAAACTAGACAACCTTATAGAGGGAATAGAAAAAGAGTAGTCATTTGATTCTATGTATTAATGTACTTTTACCATCAAACTTATTTCCAGCCGAATTTATAGAAAGTTTGTCATGGCCGACCATCTGCTTTAACCTCCATAAACACAAAGGCTAGAGTGCTTCCGAATAGTACATCTATGGTAAACACGTGGTATGTTTGGAAACCAGTCAATATGGTTATAATTGCTTGAACAGACGAACTGTGTTCGGAGAGTTATGTTATATTATTGTTTAACGTAAGAAACATCTTCTAGAGAGAGTAGTTCCGTTAGGGGTTCCTTTCCCTCGGTCGGCGCACATACAGATGCGGGCCTAGGATTTTGATCCTGTGAAAAGGATTGTAGGATGCCATATCCTCTGCTAGTTTAAAATACGTTTTAAAATGTGATATGTCGTGTATCCGCTGACCGATTATTCCCTTAAGACTGCTAGCTTTCGGCACCCAGTCTAAGGTACATGTCCGGATTACCCGGTTGTAACAATCGCAGAGGTGCTCCCTTTACGCTCTAGCCGAACAATCGGAAACGGAGGGGTAAGCATAGGAGCCAGGCAACCCAGCTTGGCCAGAACTTAAGTCATATTGGTGCATATAATGGCAAGGCAGGACTGTAAGAAACAGACGACATTTTAAGCAATAAGCTTTTATTGGTAGTGGGCTTCGTTAAAGAAGCCCCCAAGTATATTTGAGGTAAATACATTCGAGGATGTACTTATCCTGTGACAGTTCGGGCGAGCCGAATACATGCCAACGAGAGAAAACTTCAAAAAGAAAAGGAGAAAAAAAAGATAAAAGACAAGACCTCGCTCGAAAGGAGGAGAAAAAAACTGCTACTGAACTATCCATAAAATCGTCGGAGCCTGGCAATGTTCCACGGGTTCGGCTCAAGGCGGTTGTCATGTGCATTCCGAAGGTGATAGGATCCACCGGTAAGTACTTCATTGATAATGAAGGGGCCCTCCAATTTTGGTTTGAGCTTGTCCTTTTTCTTATCTAGGAGGCGTAAAACGAGTTCGCCGACGTTGTCTGTCTTGGCCCGCACTTCTCTGCTCTGGTATCGCCTGGCCAGTTGTTGATAAAATGCGGAACGGGCTTGCGCTGTATCGCTCTCCTCTTCAAGTTCATCTAGGTCGTCCTGCCGATCTAGCTCGGCTTCTCTCTCCTTGTACATGCGCACTCGAGGTGAGTCAGGAATAATGTCGTAGGGCAGAACAACCTTTGAGTCATACACCATAAAAAAAGTGTGTATCTGGTCGTCCGATTAGGTGTGGTCCGCAGCCCCTAGAGTACAGAGTCAAGCTCTTCGACCCAGTGTTTATCAGACTCTCGTAGGGAGCACACTAGTTGGGGTTTGATGCCGCTCATTATCAGACCATTGGCTCTTTCGACTTGACCGTTTGTTTGAGGATGGTATACAGAAGCATAGTCAAGTTTAATACCTAACTTTGCGCACCAATTTTTTACCTCGTCAGCTGTTAAGTTGGTGCCATTATCTGTGATAATAATGTGCGGGATACCGTAACGATGTACTACGCCTGATATAAAATCTATCACAGGCCCTGCCTCAGCTGTTTTTACTGGCTTGGCCTCTATCCATTTAGTGAATTTATCTACCATCACAAGTAAGTATTTCTTTTTATGGCTTCCTCCTTTAAGGGGTCCGACCATATCGAGCCCCCAGACCGCAAAAGGCCAAGTAATGGGGATTGTTCTCAGAGCAGTGGGAGGCATATGACTTTGTTTTGCAAAGAGTTCGCAGCCAACACAGTGTTGGACTAAGGTTTGGGCATCTGCTCGGGCAGTGCGCCAAAAAAAGCCAGCTTGAAAAGCTTTGCCTACGAGTGCCCGTGCAGCAGAATGGTGGCCGCCCATTCCAGCGTGTATTTCAGTGAGAATTTGCCTTCCCTCCTCTTCGGAGATGCACCTTTGTAGAACACCGGTAGTGCTTTTCTTATATAGTTTACCTTCGTGAACTTTGTAGGCTTTAGAGCGCCGGACTATGCGGCGGGCCTCATTTTGGTCATCGGGGAGTTCCTGCCTTTTAAGGTACGCTAGGAAGGGCTCTGTCCAGGAGGCTATGACAACCATGATTTCATGAGCAGAGGGAGTTATCTTCGTGTCTGGGTCTCCGATGACGTCTTGATTAAATTCGGCCAGGGGTATGTTCGTATCCGAGTTCGTATCGCCGCCCGTGTCCTGCCATGTTACTGATGGCTAGAATAGCCTTTCCACAAAGGTGTTAGGCGGGACAGGGTTACATTTAGCGCCCATATGAGCGAGTACATCAGCGGCCTGGTTATTATCTCGGGCTACTTGGTGGAATTCCAACCCCTCAAATCTAGCTGACATTTTTAATATAGCATAGCGATAAGCTGCCGTTTTTTAATCATTCACGTCAAAATCTCCATTAATTTGGGAGATAACGAGGTTTGAGTCTCCGCGTACCTCGAGGCGTTGTATGCCCATGGATACAGCTAGGCGGAGACCATGCAATAGGGCCACATATTCGACCGCATTGTTCGAGTCAGTGTACATAATCTGTAGAACGTACCAGACTGTATCCCCTGTTAGAGATCTTAATATTACGCCAGCCCCCAATCCAGGTAGCATTTTTGAACTGTCAAAGTACATTGTCCGGTGGGAATATGAGCCGTACTCTTTAGGGAGTTCAGCTTCAGTCCAATCTGCGACAAGTCGGCCAACACCTGGGATTTAAGAGTCTGGCGTCGCTTATAGGATATTTCGAATGGCAGGAGCTCAATGGCCCATTTGGATATGCGTCCAGTGGCGTCTTTGTTGTTAATAATATCGTTGAGTGGCACATCGGATGCCACTGTGATCGAACACTCTTGAACGTAGTGTTGAAGTTTGCGAGATAACATGAAGACCACATAGGCAATTTTCTGATAGTGGGGGTACTGTTGTGGAGTTGTCACGACAGATGTCCTAAGGGAAGGACTAAATTGTGGAGCCGTAGCGACGTGGTTAGCTTAAAGAGATTAAAACGGTACAAGAGACACGGGAAGTTTATACTAGTTCGGCCCCTTGCGGTGAGGGTAAAACCTAATCCAGTTTGGGGTGGAATTGCTAGGGTTTCAATTGCTAGGGAGCGAATACGCTTGCCTAGCTCTCGATTTGTTGTTTCTTTCCCTAAGCCGCTGCCGGGTCGTCCCCTTATATAAATGGGTCGACGCCCTGCGGCCTACGGAGTCCCGACCGGCTCATACAATCGTGTCCGGCTCGGTGACTCATTGTTACATGTCTTATAGTACAAGTTAAACATACATGGCGGTTTACACTTACGGGCTTTAAGCCGCTCTGGGCTTTGGGCCCGTTATACATTACTCTTATTGAACAACCATCTTCAACATGCTTCTAGGCTTGGCCCATGAACCGCCATTGGGTAACCCGGCCCCTCCTGGGCGGGTGATATCAAATAGTTATATCCCCAACAGGTACCCTGACTTGCACGGTGTTAGAACCTAGGATACATTGTATACGGGTTTTTGAACGGGGAATTTATGTCCCTCTTCAGCTCGTTCAACGACGAGTACGACACTCACTACCTGGTGAGTGGCTGATATATACAGCAGCATTGGTTCGCCAAAACCGGGGGTGGCTAGGATTGGGTTGCTCGCTAGTAGAGTTTTTATTTCGTTCAGTCCAGTTGTGGTCACGTCCATCCATTCAAAGTTGTCAGTGCGTTGTAGCAATCTATAAAGTGGCAATGCTTTTTCTCCTAACCTGGAGATGAAGCGGCTTAAGGCTGCTACGGAGCCCGCTAGTTTTTGCACTTGTTTGAGGTCTGTTGGTATTTTGAGTTCTGACAAGGCCTGGACTTTAGGTGGGTTAGCTTTGATTCCTCTATGGGATACGATGAACCCTAGTAGTTTTCCGGCTGGAACGCCTAAAACACATTTTTCTGGATTGAGCCTTATGTCATATTCTCGAAGTTTGGCAAACGTAGGGCGGAGATCTTCCACCAAAGTCTCGACGTGTTTAGTCTTAACGACTACGTCGTCAACATATGCCTCCACCGTTTTGCCAATTAGTTTTTCTAAGCATGTTTGAATCATGCATTGATATGTGGCGCCAGCATTTTCAAGTCCAAAGGGCATAGTGTTGAAACAGAAAGGACCGTACGGGGTGATAAATGCCGTTGCGGCCTGGTCGGATTCCTTCATCTTTATCTGATGGTATCCGGAGTAAGCATCAAGGAAGCACAACGAGTCGTGTTCGGCCATTACATCGGTGATTTGATCAATGCGGGGCAAAGGAAAGGGATCCTTGGGGCAGGCCTTATTGAGGTATGTGAACTCAATGCAGAGGCGCCATGATTTATCCTTCTTCAGTACCATGACTAGGTTGGCTAGCCAATCTGGGTGTTTAATTTCTCTGATGAATCCGGATTCCAATAGCTTGGCTAGCTCTTCTCCCATTGCTTGTCTTTTTGGGTTCAAAGAACCATCACAGTGACTGCTTGACTGGTTTGAACCCTTTGATAATATTGAGGTTGTGTTCGGCTAGCCTACATGGGATTCCCGGCATATCTGAAGGGTGTTAGGCGAATTTATCCCAATTTTCCCGAAGGAAGGCGCGTAACGCGCTGTCCACCGCCAGATCCAGTTGTGCCTCGATAGACGTTGTCTTATTAGGGTCCATTGGGTGCACATGGAATTTGATGATTTCATCCGCCGGCTTGAAGGAAGTAGACTTCAATCTTTTGGTGACGATTACATCGTCCTTATCCACCTTTGATCGTAGGGTAGTTAATTCTTCGGCCACGAGGGCTTCGGATAATGCCTCTAAGGCTAAGGATGACGTCTTGTTCTCGGCGCGAAGTGCTCTATCCGGGTCACTAGTTAATGTGATCAGTCCATTGGGCCCTGGCATTTTAAGCTTCATGTACCCGTAATGGGGTATAGCTTGAAAGCATGAGAAAGCATCCCGTCCTAGAAGGGTGTGGTATCCGCTATGAAAGGGAACAATGTGGAAGACCAGTTCCTCTGATCTATAGTTATCGGATGTGCCGAATACTACATCGAGCTTAATGCCTCCCGAACACCGGGCTTCGCGGCTGGGTATAATTCCTCTAAAGGTTGTGTTGGTGTGCTCAATGCGGGATTTTCCGACCTGCATTTTTGCAAGCATTTCCTCATATATGAGGTTCAGTCCGCTTCCTCCGTCCATAAGTACCTTAGTGAGGCGGAAGCCATCCACTATTGGATCTAGTACAAGAGCTGCTGATGCTCGGATCGGCCGGACTCGAGGTGCGTCTTTGGCAGAAAAACTAATTGCCGTGTTGTAATGCCCTAGATGTAACACTTTCCAATATTGGCAATATACGAAACTTTGATTTCATCAATTCCATTATGGGCTCTTCTTTCTTTTCGGGTTTCTTCGTTTGTCGTGTGTGTGTGTGCATTTCATCCATGTCATGTTGTCATGTGCATTGCATTGCATTCGTGTTGTCACTTGCACCCGGTCCCACTCGCCTCTTCCCGTTGTCCGTTTTGAGTTCCGACGCTCACACACGTGCCCGTGGCATCCCCGAGTCCTTCTTTCGTGTGTGGCCGTGTAACGTTCCTGGAATGACGTGATACTTGTCGTGCGATGTTGTTTTGGTACGTGTAGGCCGCCTCTCAAGTTTCATCACGTTTGGAGTTCGTTTGGTACTCCAACGGTTAGCCTAGTGGGCTAAAAGAACCTCTTCTTTAAGGCCCAAGACCCCCACACAACAGCCCACAAACCCAGCGCAACCCTTCCCATCATCTCGGTCATCGAATCGTGATCGCGTGGCCGAAAACCGCTCCTCATTTGGACTCTCCTAGCTCCCTCTACCTATAAGTATGTGTCCACCCCCGAAATTTCGCAAATGAAACCCTAGGAAACTCCCCTTCGCCATGCCGGACACGTCCGTACACCGCCGGACGCGTCCAGCCGGCGGCTGCGCCAACCAGAGGCCGCCACGTGGCGTCTCCGCGCCCGCGAGCCAACGCGCCGCCGTCCGGGCCCGCCGGCCCGGGTCGGGCCCCCGCGGCCCAGTCGCCTCACCGCCCGCAGTCGCGCTCTCGCCTCCCGCGCTCGCCGCCGCGCGCGAGCCGCGCCCGCCGCCGCCGCCGGGTTCTCCGCCCCACCGCCGATCACGCCTCTCCGCCCCGCCGCCTCGGGTACTCCGCCTCCCGTCGCCGCCTCGGTTGCCGCCGGCGCTCCCGCGCCTTGCCGCCTCCCGCCGGCCGGCGACCCTTCCGACGGCCCGAGCTCCCCGGTCGCTGCTCCGGTCTTCTTCTCCGGCGAGGATCCGGCCAGATCTGATCAGGTGGATCAGATCCACCCATCCCCGAACTAAACACGCTTCCTCCGTCCCGATCCTCTCCGTCCCGGGATCCCGCCGTCCCGTTGACTTTTTGAGAGGTATAAAACCACTAAGTCCCAGATCTGCAACATTTTGTTGCGTCCTTTGCATGGCTGTAACTTTGTGCTCGTAGATCCGTTTTGGGCGTGTGTTATATCAAAATGATCGTGGTGTTGTTCTCTAAATTTTGTTCCATTGTGGCATGCTTGTTTGAGATCATCTAGATGTCCTAATCTTCGTGACAAGAGTGCTACTTGTTATAAACTGCTGTTACTTGTTATTTTGTTGCTATGTTTGCTTGATGCCCTAGTCAAATCCACGCTAGTTTTGGAGTGACCAATGTTCATTCCTTGTTGTCCATGTTTTTTTCTATCCATCCATGCCCTCACTTGCACATATGGCTTGCTGTAGCTTATTTATTTCTTGCTCTCAAGTTGCTATAAATTATGCCTGTGAGGTTTTTAACAGCATGATCAATTTGGGGTAGCTTGTTGCTATTGCTCCATGCCTCCTATGGAGTTGCTCCAATGGAGTTGGTTGCTATAGGATATGTCTACTACATGTACATTATCTTTATATGCTTAGTGGAGTTGATATGCATGTTGTTTTGTGCCTCCGAAGGCAGCATCGTGATGATGTTTTGCCTTCCCAGATTTTGACTAAGTCTGGATAATTTTATTGCAACTTGCCATGCTTGGTTAATTGTGTTCCAGTAGGTTTTTAGATGTGTTCTAAGTTCATACTTGTTAAGTAACATGTCTACTTCATGTCCATGCTTCTTGTCACCATGTTTGGGTTTTGTAGCATATATTTACCTTGCTCCAAAGTTGCTATGTGGCTGTTAACTTCAGCTTTGCATTGTAACTTGTTTTGCTCGTATCTTTTAGCCCGTTGCTCCGTTTTGAGCGTGCCCTATATGAAACTTGTGTGTTTTGCATGTAGAATCATAATATCATGTTGTTTACATGTTTGGAGTGTGTTTGCTTGATGTTTGGGTGCATTTTGCACCATTGCCATGTTTGTTTTGTATTGCTCATATCTTCTAAACCGTAGCTCTGAATTAAACAAACTTTATATGAAACTTGACTAGAATTTCATGTAGATCATCATGGTGCATGTTAACTTGTTGTTTAACAACTTTAACTTAAGGTTTGTTCAGATCTGGACCAATTTCAAAATTATGCATATGAGGACTTACCGGATTTGCTATATGTTGATTCCGGCCTCATTTAAACTTGTTGTTTTGTGTTGATCTTGTGTGCTTCATCCATTGCCATGAAATGCATCATACTTGCATCATGTTGATTGTGCATTGCACCTTGTTTGATATCGTGCCGCATTGTGTTCTTGTGTTGAGTAGAGCCGGGAGCCGAGACCGAGAACGAGGGTCCTACCGAGGTTGAGTACGAGGAGCCGTCTTACGATCCCATCGACGACTAGACACGCAAGATGACCTGACCCAGATATCATTACTATCTTTGCCTATTGCTAGATGTCTCGCTCTTTAGCTCATTGCCTCGATGCCCATATTTGTTTGTCAGCCTCCTATTGTAAGCATGAATCTGTCTAACCACCCAACCTAGCAAACCTTTGTTTGGCTACGTAAGCTTCGCTCAGCCCCTCTTATAGCATTGCTAGTTGCAGGAGAAGATTTGAAGATTCTTGCTTCATGTTGAAGTTATTGTTGGGATATCACACTATATAAACTCTTAAACTAATTCATCTATATACTTGGCAATGGGTGGAAGGCTAAGCCTCTTGCTTGGTGTTTTGTTCCACTCATGCCTCCCTAGGAACCGTTTAAACCGGTGTTATGTTCCTTGATTTTGCATTCCTCACACGATTGGGGTTATGGGACCCCCTCGATAAACCGCTTAGCACTAAAGCTTTTCCAGCAAGTCCCGACATTGGCTCTACATTTGGCTAACAACTAAAACTTGCATAGGGAGTTATAAACCCTTTTCTTAATCAATAACCCGGGCCAGTGCTCCACATGAGTGTTGGTCCAAACTGGGGAGTCTGCGGGGCCACATCGAGGAAACTCAAGGGCTGGTAAAAACATGTAGAATCGCCCATCCGGTCGTGGCCTGAGACGAGATACGCGCGGCTACCATCAGGGTGTCGGCACGCCGGGAGGATTTGCTAGATTAGTTTTACCTTAGTCGGAATATCTTGAGTACGGGATTCCGAGAATACTCGGGTCTTCCCACCTTGGGGTTGCGACTCCGCAGATCGTCAGCTTGTGATGGGCTAAGTTGGGACACCCCTGCAGGGTTTTAACTTTTGAAAGTCATGCCCGCGGTTATGTGGCAGATGGGATATTGTTAATATCCGGTTGTAGAAAACTTGACACCATGTTCAGAACACACTACCAGCGTGAGTAACCGTGACGGTCATTTTCCGAAAGGGGTTCGGGAAGTGAACACGGTGGGGTTATGATTGACGTGCTTAGATAGGATCACTTCATGATCACTTTGTCGCTCATGGCATTTCTCTTCTCGCTCTAAACACGTAAGCTAGTGCTAGTGCAGCTGCAACCTTTATTCTTCAGCCTTGTTCCACACCCAAGGCTTAGATAGTTTTGCTACCCGGGAACGGGATTGCTGAGTCCTCCGTGGCTCACAGATTCTACACAACACCAGATGCAGGTACCATGGTGAACTACACAGGTGACGACACAAAGCTGTCCAGGGAGTTCGATGAAGAACATGAGCGATACTATGTGCACTATCCTGATGATCAGTAGTGGCTTCTACTAGGGGCGATTCGGACCTTGTGGCTATATTTATTTGGTATCTTTCATTTGGATCTTCGTCCGTAGTCGGACTGTGATGTTATTTGGATGATGATTGCTTATGTAATGTATTGTGTGACGTGGCGAGTGTAAGCCAACTACTCTTTCGCAATTTCATCCCTATTTTACATGAGTCGTGCAACGATACCATACTTGAGATCATTCTAGTATGAGATTATACCTTTAAGTCGTGCCTCGACACATAGGAGGTATAATCTCATACTGGGCATTATAAGTTGGTATTCAGAGCCTTCTCCGACCTAGAAGCCCCAACTGATTGATCGAATCGTTGACAGTTGAGTCTAGGCACACACTTGAAATTGTTTTGAGTCCTATATATATATCAGAGAGTAGGATTTCTTTTTGCTCCTCCTCCCTTTTCACTCTGGTGAGGACTCCTGACAATTACTTATCTCTTCTACTCTCAAAAATTCACTAAATTTTTTTTAGGATCACACGAGTATTGTTTGGATTGTTCCGATGTCTTTGTGACGAGAACATTGTTCTCGATGCCTCCTGTCATTTAGGGGTTGTGGCAGTGTCCCGGGGAGTTGAGCTCCGAGGTGTTGTCGTCACAAATATATCGCAGCAGTTCTAGAATACTTAAGACGGCCGACATAAAAAACTCTCCTATGCGGTTAGTGGCAAGATAACCCCAACATCACCCAGTACTGGGGAGGTAGTTCGGGAGTATTGCCATAGCTTGTATAGCAGATGCGTTTCGAAGGTCCGAGGTAAACGGTTTCCGGAAATAACTGGTTATGTGTTGAAGGATGGATACAGCTGGATGTAGGATTAGAGTTGAGTGCGCGATGCTTCCCCTATATCCCCAACACCTGATTGCATAACTGGAAACTTTCGGAAATTAATAGGTGGGTTCATCTAGTAGTTCGTAGGCATTCTTCCAACGAATGCATGATATGGAGTTCGGGGTTCTACATTGAGTGAAGTAGTTTTATGGGCGTTTGTTCCGATCGGGAGTTGCATCTTAAAGGGTCCTTGGCAATGCTGATCCGGGGATTGCAAAACCCTTTTGTAACACGTTCCATAAGCTTTCAGCACGAATATGTCGAACGAAGCTTCTATCTTGTATTTGTTCTATCTGCTTCTTGTTGTTTTTTATTTACCTTTTGTTCTCCCAAGTGGCTTCTCAACAACATTGTTGTACCATTTAACTATGGATTACATTCGTTCATTTGTTCAAATGATTCTTGTGAAGACTTATGTTGCAATTTCTAGCCATTGATTCAACTTATATATTTTCAATCAATGGCTAATAGTTGTCATCTCATTCAGGATGGCTCCTAAAAGGGTTCCCAACGCTAACCCAGAGGGTGAAGAAGTTCCTGATCGTCCTCCTTCCCCTCCTCCTCCGTCTGAGGCATGGAGAACAATTATGCAAGCGACGAACTAGAACACCCAGATGCTTTTGCAAATGATGCAGAACATTCAAGCAAATCAAGCAAATCAGGGTGGTCATGGGAACCAGGCCAGGGCAATTTTTTCAACCAACCTCACTTTGCTACACTCAACCAGTTCCTGGCAAACCAACCGAAGGCATTCAGTTACTGTGTGGATCCGCTAGATGCTGAAGACTGGATAACAGACATCAAGAAGCACTTTGAATGCAGTAATGTGAGACCTGAGGATTATGTGAAGTTTGCCGCCTTCCAACTCAAGGACCAAGCCGCTGATTGGTGGAAGCAGTATAAAGATTCCAGAGAAGGACGTGAAATCTCGTGGGCTGACTTCTGCAAGGATTTTCTCTCTCACCACATTCCAACTAGTGTCATCGAGGGCATGCGTGAGCAATTCCACAACCTGAAGCAAGGCTCCATGTCTGTTTATCAATACAATGTCATGTTCCAGAACCTTGCCCGCTATGCCAAATAAGATATCCCAGATTCCAAGAGCAAGATTTATCAGTTCCGTGGTGGTCTGAAGGATGAACTCCAGCTAGCTCTCACCTTGTTTGAGCCGGATGAATTTGATCAATTCTATAACATGGCACTTAAGCAAGAGGCAGCCCAGCTCAAGATGGAAGCTTCCAAAAAGAGGATCAGAGATGCTGTTCACTCCTCCTCTTCTTCCCAAGTGGTTGCAAAGCAGCAGAAGTTTTGGCTTCCACCTCCTCCAGTGCTCCGCCCTCCCAACAGCAACAATAAGCATTCTGGTGGATGTGGTTTCTCCCACCCACCCAACCCAAGCAATCAGTCAAAGAATCACTTTCAAGCTTCGAAGTCAAGTGCTCCTTATCACCGTCCTCTCTCAGAAGTGGTTTGCAACAAGTGCACTCAGAAGGGTCATTATGCTAACAAGTGTCCCAACCCAAGGCGCCTTCCACCTCCTCCACCTGTTAGCACTGCTATTGTCAAGCACAACCCCAAGGCAGCAAGACTGAATCTGATGAATGCAGCTCAAGCAGAGAATTCTTCAGATGTTATACTTGGTAACCTTCCAGTCAATCTTAAGCCTGCTAAAGTTTTGTTTGATTCAGGTGCATCATGTTCTTTCATGTCATATCCATTTGCATCCAAGCACGATGTTATCACCAAAAATCTACCCAGAAAGTTGCAAGTTACTTCTCCGGGGAAACTAATGACTTCTAGTGTGTATGCTCCGGATGTATCTATTCGCATGGGTGATTACCGCTTTCTGGCTACTTCGGTTGTTCTCGGCAACTCCGACATTGATTTTATTCTTGGGATGGATTGGCTTTCCCAGCATGATGCTCACATTGATTCTGCAAATAAGGAAGTCAAGCTTACTCATCCTGACGAAGACGTGATTATCTTCGCCTCTCGAGATAACACAATCAGGCTATTCTCTCTCAATGACAAGGGCGAGATGAATGCCATCTCTCAGATTCTGGTGGTCAATGAATATGAAGATGTTTTCCCTGAAGAGCTTCCAGGCATGCCTCCGCATCGTCAAGTTGAATTTGGCATTGAACTCGAGCCCGGTACCGAGCCAGCATGTGAGCGTCCGTACAAGCTTTCCCCTGAAGAGTTGAAGGAGCCGAGGAGACAACTCGATGAGCAAGAGCGTATGGGTCTAATCAGGCCTAGCACTTCTCCTTGGGGTTGTGGTGTTCTATTTGTCAAGAAGAAGGATGGCACGGAGCGCCTTTGCGTTGATTACCGTCCATTGAACAATAAGACAATAAAGAACAAGTATCCGCTCCCCAACATCAATGAATTGTTCGAGCAGCTCAAAGGAGCAAAAGTGTTCTCAAAGCTCGATCTCCGGATGGGTTATCACCAGATCCGTATCCGTGAAGAATATATTCACAAGACCGCATTCAGAACAAGCTACGGCTCCTATGAATACACAGTCATGTCTTTTGGCCTCGCAAATGCTCCACCCACCTTCTCGAGAATGATGCACTACATATTCAACCCCTACACCAATGAATTTGTTCTCGTCTATCTGGATGACATCTTGGTATTCTCCAAGAATGAAGAAGATCATGCCAAGCACCTCCGTTTGGTTCTCGACAGACTCCGTGAACACAAGTTCTATGCGAAGTTCTCTAAATGCGAATTCTGGCTGGACAAGGTCTTATATCTTGGCCATATCATCTCTGCTGAGGGTATTTCTGTCAACCCCGAGAAAGTTGAAGGGATTGTCAACTGGGAACCCCCTCAGAATGTCAAGCAACTACGAAGCTTCCTTGGTCTCGCTAGCTATTGCAGAAGGTTCGTTGAGAACTTCTACAAGATTGACAAGCCTCTCTCCAACTTGCTGCAGAAGAATGTCAAGTACAACTGGTCTCCGGATTGTGATGTGGCATTCAAAACACTCAAAGAAAAACTCATATCTGCTCCGGTTCTTACTCCTCCAGATGAGTCCAAGCCCTACGAAGTATTCTGTGATGCTTCTCTTCAAGGACTTGGTGGTGTGCTAATGCAAGACAAGAAAATTGTGGCATACATTTCTCGTCAATTTAAGCCAAATGAGAAGAACTATCCCACACATGATCTTGAGCTAGAAGCAGTGGTACATGCCTTGATCACGTGGAGACACCTTCTGTTGGGCAAAAAAGTGGACATCTTCACCGATCACAAGAGCTTGAAGTACATCTTCACACAGCCGAACCTGAACCTTCGCCAAACTCGTTGGGTTGAGATGATCCAAGAGTATGATCCAAGCTTGAGTACACACCTGGCAAGGCCAATGTCATTGCAGATGCCTTGAGCGGAAAGGCATATTGCAACAGTCTCCTTATCAAGCCGTTTTAGCCTGAGCTTTGTGAATCATTCAGGAAGCTCAAACTCCAAGTTGTCCCGCAAGGCTTTCTTGCAAATCTTCAAGTTGCTCCTACCTTGGAAGATCAGATCTGTGAGGCCCATCTCAGTGATGCTATGGTGCAGAAAGTGAAACATGGTATTGCTAAAGGTACTCCCAAATACAAGTGCTATCGCGTTGATGAGAAAGACACCTTGTTCTTTGAGGACAGACTTGTGGTTCCCAAGGGTGATCTCAGAAAGCTCATAATGAACGAAGCACATGACTCCCTCCTCTCGATTCATCCCAGAAGTTCCAAGATGTACCAAGACCTCAAGCAATCTTACTGGTGGACTCGCATGAAAAGGAAGATTGCCCAATTCGTGAATTAATGTGATGTCTGCAGAAGAGTGAAGGCAGGGCATCAACGTCCAGCCGGTCTCCTCCAACCTCTTCCTATTCCCGAGTGGAAATTCGACCACATTGAAATGGATTTCGTCACTGGGTTTCCCAAGTCCAAGAAGGGGAATGATGCTATCTTTGTAATCATTGACAAGCTAACCAAAGTAGCTCACTTCCTTCCAGTCAAAGAATCCATCAATGCAGCTCAACTGGCAGAGTTGTACACTTCCAAAATTGTGTCGTTACATGGCATTCCTCAAGTTATCTCCTCAGACCGTGGAAGTTTGTTCACTTCCAAGTTCTGGGACTCCTTTCAGTCAGCCACGGGCACTAAGATCCGTTTCAGCACTGAGTTTCACCCTCAGACTAGTGGTCAAGCCGAAAGAGTGAACCAGATCCTCGAAGACATGCTTAGAGCTTGTGTCATCTCTTTTGGCATGAAGTGGGAAGATTGTCTTCCGTTTGCCGAGTTCTCTTACAACAACAGTTTCCAAGCAAGTGCCGGCAAAGCTCCTTTTGAAATCCTCTATGGCAGAAAGTGTCGTACTCCTCTCAACTGGTCCGAGACTGGTGAACGTCAACTTCTTTGCAATGACTTGATCTCAGAAGCCGAAGAAATGTGCAAAGTCATACGTGAGAATCTCAAGGCCGCTCAGTCGCGTCAAAAGAGTTACTATGACGGCAAGCATCGTGATTTGGCCTTCAACATTGGAGGTCATGTCTATCTCCGTGTTTCTCCTATGAAAGGAACCCAAAGATTCGGTATCAAAGGAAACCTTACTCCTAGATATGTGGGCCCTTTCAAGATTCTTGGCAAAAGAGGCGATCTAGCCTATCAACTTGAGCTCCCCTCCAACTTCGCAAATGTTCATGATATGTTTCACGTGTCTCAACTCCGCAAGTGCTTCAAGACACCTGAACGCACTATTCCGTTTGAGGAGATTGATCTTCAACAAGACTTGTCTTACCGTGAGCACCCCGTTGCTATTCTTGAAGAAACTGAGCGCAAGACCTGCAACCAGTCAATCAAGTTCTTGAAAGTTAAGTGGTCACACCATACCAACCGAGAAGCTACGTGGGAACGAGAAGATCACCTTCGTTCCGAGTACCCTTCCTTCTTCTAGTCCTAGATCTCGGGACGAGATCTTTTCGTAGTCGAGGAGAGTTTGTAATGCCCCAGATGTAACACTTTCCAATATTGGCAATATACAAAACTTTGACTTCATCAATTCCATTCTGGGCTATTCTTTCTTTTCGGGTTTCTTCGTTTGTCGTGTGCGTGTGTGCATTTCATCCATGTCATGTTGTCATGTGCATTGCATTGCATTCGTGTTGTCACTTGCACCCGGTCCCACTCGCCTCTTCCCGTTGTCCGTTTCGAGTTCCGACGCTCACACACGTGCCCGTGGCATCCCCAAGTCCTTCTTTCGTGTGTGGTCATGTAACGTTCCCGGAATGACGTGAGACTTGTCGTGCGATGTTGTTTTGGTACGTGTAGGCCGCCTGTCAAGTTTCATCGCGTTTCGAGTTTGTTTGGTACTCCAACGGTTAACCTAGTGGGCTACAAGAACCTCTTCCTTAAGGCTCAAGACCCCATCCACAACAGCCCACAAACCGAGCACAACCCTTCCCATCATCTCGGTCGTCGAATCATGATCGTGTGGCCGAAAACCGCTCCTCATTTGGACTCTCCTTGCTCCCTCTACCTATAAGTATGTGTCCACCCCCGAAATTTCGTAGATGAAACCCTAGGAAACTCCCCTCCGTCGCGCCGGACACGTCCGTACACCGCCGCACGTGTCCAGCCGACGGCCGCGCCAACCAGAGGCCGCCACTTGGCGTCTACGCGCCCGCCAGCCACTGCGCCACCATCCGGGCCCGCCGGCCTGGGTCGGGCCCCCGCGGCCCAGCCGCCTCACCGCCCGCAGCCCCACTCTCGCCTCCCGCGCCCGCCGCCGCGCGCGAGCCGCGGCCGCCGCGCCCGCAGGCGCCGGTCGCCGCCGCCGCCGGGTTCTCCGCCCCGCCGCTGGTCGCGCCTCTCTGCCCCGCCGCCTCGGGTACTCCGCCTCCCGCCGCCGCCTCGGGTGCCGCCGGCACTCCCGCGCCTCGCCGCCTCCCGCCGCCGGAATCCGGCCGCGCCCCGGCGACCCTTCCGCCGGCCCGAGCTCCCCGGTCGCCGCTCCGGTCTTCTTCTCCGGCGAGGATCCGGCTAGATCTGATCAGGTGGATCATATCCACCCATCCCCGAACCAAACACGCTTCCTCCGTCCCGATCCTCTCTGTCCCGGGATCTCGCCATTCCGTTGACTTTTTGAGAGGTATAAAACCACTAAGTCCCAGATCTGCAACATTTTGTTGCCTCCTTTGCATGGCTGTCACTTTGTGCTCGTAGATCTGTTTTGGGCGTGTGTTATATCAAAATGATCGTGGTGTTGTGCTCTACGTTTTATTCCATTGTGGCATGCTTGTTTGAGATCATCTAGATGTCCTAATCTTCGTGACAAGAGTGCTACTTGTTATAAACTGTTGTTACTTGTTATTTTGTTGCTATGTTTGCTTGATGCCCTAGTCAAATCCATGCAAGTTTTGGAGTGACCAATGTTCATTCCTTGTTGTCCATGTTTTTGTCTATCCATCCATGCCCGCACTTGCACATATGGCTTGCTGTAGCTTATTTATTTCTTGCTCTCAAGTTGCTATAAATTATGCATGTCAGGTTTTTAACAGCATGATCAATTTGGGGTAGCTTATTGCTATTGCTCCATGCCTCCTATGGAGTTGCTCCAATGGAGTTGTTTGCTGTAGGATATGTCTACTACATGTACATTATCTTTATATGCTTAGTGGAGTTCATATGCATGTTGTTTTGTGCCTCCGAAGGTAGGATCGTGATGATTTTTTGCCTTCCCGGATTTTGACTAAGTCTGGATAATTTTATTGCAACTTGCCATGCTTGGTTAATTGTGTTCCAGTAGGTTTTTAGGTGTGTTCTAAGTTCATACTTGTCAAGTAACATGTCTACTTCATGTCCATGCTTCTTGTCACCATGTTTGGGTGAATTAGCATATATTTACCTTGCTCCAAAGTTACTATGTGGCTGTTAACTTCAGCTTTGCATTGTAACTTGTTTTGCTCGTATCTTTTAGCCCGTTGCTCCGTTTTGAGCGTGCCCTATATGAAACTTGTGTTTTTTTGCATGTAGAATCATAATATCATGTTGTTTACATGTTTAGAGTGTGTTTGCTTGATGTTTGGGTGCATTTTTCACCGTTGCCATGTTTGTCTTGTATTGCTCATATCTTCTAAACCGTAGCTCCGAATTAAACAAACTTTATATGAAACTTGACTAGAATTTCATGTAGATCATCATGGTGCATGTTAACTTGCTGTTTAAAAACTTTACGTTAAGGTTTGTTCAGATCTGGACCACTTTCAAAATTATGCATATGAGAACTTACCGGATTTGCTATATGTTGATTCCGGCCTCATTTAAACTTGTTGTTTTGTGTTGATCTTGTGTGCTTCATCCCTTGCCATGAAACGCATCATACTTGCATCATGTTGATTGTACATTGCACCTTGTTTGATATCATGCCACATTGTGTTCTTGTGTTGAGTAGAGCCGGGAGCCGAGACCAAGAACGAGGGTCCTACCGAGGTTGAGTACGAGGAGCCATCTTATGATCCCATCAACGACTCGACAGGCAAGATGACCTGACTCAGATATCATTACTATCTTTGCCTATTGCTAGATGTCTCGCTCTTTAGCTTATTGCCTCGATGCCCATGTTTGTTTGTCAGCCTCCTGTTGTAACCATGAATCTGTCTAACCACCCAACCTAGCAAACCTTTGTTTGGCTATGTAAGCTTCGCTCAGCCCCTCTTATAGCATTGCTAGTTGCAGGAGAAGATTTGAATATTCTTGCTTCATGTTGAAGTTATTGTTGGGATATCACACTATATAAACTCTTAAACTAAATCATCTGTATACTTGGCAATGGGTGGAAGGCTAAGCATCTTTCTTGGTGTTTTGTTCCACTCATGCCTCCCTAGGAACCGTTTAAACCGATGTTATGTTCTTTGATTTTGCGTTCCTCGCACGGTTGGGGTTATGGGGCCCCCTCGATAAACCGCTTAGCGCTAAAGCTTTTCCAGCAAGTCCCGACATTGGTTATACATTTGCCTAACAACTAAACTTGCATATGGAGTTATAAACCCTTTTCTTAATCAACAACCCGGGCCAGTGCTCCACGTGAGTGTTGGTCCAAACTGGGGAGTCTGCGGGGCCACCTCGAGGAAACTCAAGGGCTGGTAAAAACATGTAGAATCGCCCATCCGGTCGTGGCCTGAGACGAGATACGCGCGGCTACCATTAGGGTGTCGGCACGCCAGGAGGATTTGCTGGATTAGTTTTACCTTAGTCGGAATATCTTGAGCACGGGATTCTGAGAATACTCGGGTCTTCCCACCTTGGAGTTGTGACTCCGCAGATCGTGAGCTTGTGATGGGCTAAGTTGGGAACCCCTGCTGGGTTTGAACTTTCGAAAGCCGTGCCCGCGGTTATGTGGCAGATGGGAACTTGTTAATATCCAGTTGTAGAAAACTTGACACCATGTTCCAGCGTGAGTAACCGTGACGGTCATTTTCCAAAAGGGGTTCGGGAAGTGAACACTGTGGGGTTATGATTGACGTGCTTAGATAGGATCACTTCGTGATCACTTTGTCGCTCGTGGTGTTTCTCTTCTCGCTCTAAACACGTAAGCTAGTGCTAGTGCAGCTGCAACCTTTATTCTTCAGCCTTGTTCCACACCCAAGGCTTAGATAGTTTTGCTACCCGGGAACGGGATTGCTGAGTCCTCCGTGGCTCATAGTTTCTACACAACACCAGATGCAGGTACCATGGTGAACTACACAGGTGACGGCACAGAGTTGTACTGGAAGTTCGATGAAGAACGTGAGCGATACTATGTGCACTATCCCGAAGATCAGTAGTGGCTTCTACTAGGGGTGATTCGGACCATGTGGCTATATTTATTTGGTATCTTTCATTTGGATCTTCGTCCGTAGTCGGACTGTGCTGTTATTTGGATGATGATTGCTTATGCAATGTATTGTGTGACGTGGCGAGTGTAAGCCAACTATGCTTTTGCAATTTCATCCCTATTTTACATGAGTCGTGCAAAGATACCATACTTAAGATCATTCTAGTATGAGCTTATACCTTTAAGTCGTGCCTCGACACGTAGGAGGTATAATCTCATACTGGGCATTACACGTGTCGCTCCATGGGCTTGCAGAGCTAATTTGGTAGACCTCGGCAAGTTCTCGATTCGCTCTCTTGCGTCGGTTATTTGAGGAGAACGTCTCGAAGACAGTGAAGACACCGACGTCTTTCTCCCTTGATACAGCGGTGGCAAGAATCGCCGTATCGTTCTTTGCTACCTGTCGGAGTACCCAACATGTTCTAAGGCAATGGTTTGGGACATTGTCCGGGGCTGCGTGTATTTGGCAAGGTTTATCGAGCAGTTTGTCTAATATGCACATGTGCCTTAAAAGGGGCTTGTTCTTCTTGCCAATAGGCATATTGTCGGATGACCTGCTAGGGTATGTCCGTTTAGCCTTGATAGTGTACTGTCCGTACTGTTCGAGAGGTGTATTCTGGGCTTTCCAAGTGTTTTCCATTGCGCAGTACGTTTGTACTAAATGTGACAGTTCTGTGAAACTCGGAATATGTTGTCGATTGAGGGCGGTCAAGACTCCCTCATCTGTGAAGTTGCGGCAAAATAGATAGACCGCCTCGTCGTCGCAGCAGTCCCTGATCTTGTTTTTAAAAAGCAGGAATCTAGCCCAAAAGTGGCTGATCGTTTCCTCGGGTTGCTGTTGTATGTCCGCGAGATCATCTATGTGCGGATGTCCAGATTTACTTGGAGATATTTTCCCAGGGTGGGTGGGTGTTGGTAATTTTGGATCCCAACCCAAGGTGGTATTCGGTGTTTTGACAACCTCTGATGTATGCGATCCGGGTTGAACAGGGTCTAATCGTTCCCTGGTCCCGGCGTCAATCCCGAAGCTTACAGAACATAACATATGTCCCATCAGGGACGTGTTTGGCTCGATGAGTTCGCAGACCCGAACTATGATGGTCTCCATCTCGAGAGGAGGAGTCTCTTTGGCTCCGTCCTCAACTGTTGCCACTAGATAAGTGATCGGGAAGGGATCGATCTCATCATGACCGGATTTAAGTCCGATCCGATCTCCCGGCGATGAAAGCCCCAGGGCGGCGATACAATCCAGCAGCTCGTTTAAGGGCGAGAGATCTGCCGAGGTCGCGTCATTGGAGTGGCCAGAGTTAACATAGGGGTGGTGCTCCATGAACGTAGGGAGTGCGGCCGGCCCTGAGGCCATGCGGGTGCATACAGCGAATCCGCCGAGCTGGAGAACCTGGCCAATGGCCAAGTTGTTTCCGAGGGTGATCTCATCGCTGATGAAGAGATGAGCCATCAACCGCTCATCATGAGCGCACAGTGGAGCTCTCAATGAAAGCACCATTGTCAGTGTCAAAACCGGCAGATCTCGGGTAGGGGGGCCCAAGCTATGCATTTAGAGGATCGATGGTAACAGGAGGCTGGGGACACGATGTTTACCCAGGTTCAGGCCCTCTGGATCGAGGTAATACCCTACTTCCTGCTATATTAATATGGATGAATATGAATACAAGAGTTGATCTACCTCTAGATCGTAATGGCTAAACCCTAAAGCCTAGCCTATGAGGGTATTGTGATGTTGATGATCCCCCTACACACTAGTCTCCCTGGCTTATATACACGCCAGAGAGAACCTAGGGTTACAAGGGTGACTTGGGGAGGAGGTAATTGATACATCCGGACTATTCGCTTGCCTCTCTATCTACATAGTAGTCCTGACCGAATACGGGGGAGAGCCTTCTGCTTCTTCTTTTGTGGCCCATCAATATGGCCCAGCTTCATCAACCCGGACTCCCGTGGACCCCTAAATACAGGACTCCCTCAGCCCTTATTAGGACTAGAACGTGGCAGGCTGTTAATGGACCGGATCAAATATCGGCCAGCATTTGGCCCAAAACAAGGCAGCCTCTTAACGGGCCGGTCCACTAGTGTCTTCAAAATCTTGTGGATCTTTAGTTGGGCCAGCCCATTATGGTCTGCTAAATCTTGTGGGCCTTTAGCTGGGTCGACCCCTGTCGGTGTCAAAACCGGCAGATCTCGGGTAGGGGGGCCCAAGCTATGCGTTTGAAGATCGATGGTAACAGGAGACTTGGGACACGATGTTTACCCAGGTTCATGCCCTCTCGATCGAGGTAAAACCCTACTTCCTGCTATATTAATCTTGATGAATATGATTACAAGAGTTGATCTACCTGGAGATCATAGTGGCTAAACCCTAATGCCTAGCCTATGAGGATGTTATGATTCTAGTGTCAGCCTCTACGGGCTAAACCCTCCGGCTTATATACACGCCAGAGGGGGCCTAGGGTTACGAAGGTGACTTGGGGAGGAAGTAATAGATACATCCGGACACTATGCTTGCCTTTCTACGCACATAGGAGTCCTGACCGAATACGGGGGAGAGTCTTCTGCTTCTACTTTCGTGCCCCATCAACACGGCCCAGCTTTTCATATCGACTTGGACGCCTGAGGACCCCTGAATACAGGACTCCCTCAGTAGCCCCCGGACTTGCCTTCAAGGACGAGATTGTGTCCGGCTTCATGTCTTTGGTCTTTCATGGTGAGTCCTTCTGGATGATAGTTCGGCTTTTTTTAACATCTTATTCCGTCGATTCCTCGCCGTCGTCGCCTTGGCCTCCACGTGTCCAACGAATGCGAACCGTCTGGGTATTTTTGCAATTACCCCCTTGACTATGTAGGGAAGGTGCCTATATAAGAGATTAAATCTCGGTTCCCTCTCCATTCCATTCCATGCGGAAGAATCCCTAGTGCCTGCAAAAGATTTTCAAACATGGCCAGCGCCCCAAGCTCTTCCTCGCGCCCTCACGGCCCTCGAGCGGGTGATTGGAAAAGTTGTTCCACATCCCATGTGCATCTGAGAACGCTTCAAGCACAGGGATATCTTCCTCCCAAGGATCTAGTCCTCGTCCGGGCCAGATTAACTTCCATCGACAATCAAGCCCTGGCAGAGAGCTTTCCCAACCCCTCTGATGGAGAGCGGATATGTTGTGTCCCCTTCCTTCTAAGACGCATAGGTTTTCCCGTCCACCCCTTCCTTAGGGGGCCCCTAGAGTTCTATGGTCTTCAATTGCTTGATCCCACGCCGAGGTTTATCCTGCACATTGCAGGATTCATCGCTTTATGCAAACTATTCTTGGGCTACGAGCCTCACTTTGAGCTGTGGTGGAGGTTCTTCTGCCTTGTCCCTCGCTCGGAAAAGGGATCCATATTTGAAGTTGGTGGCATCGAAGTATGGCGCACAGCCGGGATATGCTCTCTGCCCGGCACTCCAAAGAAGGCATCCGAAGAGTGGCCTTAGGTGTGGTTTTATATTGAGTACGTTGCTCTGCCGGATCCAGTTCGGCAAGGCCTCCCCAAGTATTCCAATGCTCCTCCAAAGAAACTTTTAAACTGGTGTCCCCGCTGTCCCGCAGAAGAAGAGAGTGCGAAGGTCAACAGACTGGCCGGCAAGATCAGATTGCTTGCCAGTTCGAGGCTGTCTATGATTGAAGTGATGGCGATTTCAATAAAGCGATGCATGCAGCCGCTCCAAGCTAGAGGATTTCCTATGTGGCATAATAATGGCCTGAATGATGCCTCATGCTGCTTACGCCCGGGTCTGGACGACCCTACCGCTCTAGCCGCCAACCTGGAAGGTCTTTACAAGGGAGAGAAGCAAGACTTTCTTCGCTTGAAGTGTCGGGATGGTTTTTCTATGTACAATCCTCCTGACTGGGTAAGTCTCTCTCTTGACCACTATATTCGCCCATTTTTTCTTTGATGTATTGACCGAACTGAATTCAGTTTTTCCCAATAGGAGTGGAGGAATGTGATCGAGGGGATTAATAGTCCCACCCCACAGCCAGAGCACCAATTCTGAAACACGGGCCCCGGATATGATGAAGATCCGGACATAGGCATAGAGCTAGAAGATGGAGTCTTCTATCAAGCCTGCTGTGACGACGCCGTGGTGGCTATCGTAGTCGATTACCCTCGCATCATTCCTTCTTCTGACGTAAGTACGCAGGACATACCTCCTCGAAGAGAAGATTCCAAGTGCACCTTACCCACCGCACTTTTCCATGCTCAAAAGGGGCGGCGCTCCTCACGCCGAACTGTGCGAAGACCGTCATCCCAGAGGGTGATGCCTGCATCGGGTGAGGCCTTGAAGCGAAAGAGGACCGCGAACACCACCAAACCTTCAAAGAGGTATGTTTGTTTTGACACACGCTGGGTGGTGAAGTCGGTATTACAACTTTCCGCCTTGTTTTTCCTTTTAGCAGGAACACACACCGGACTGTTTCCGGAATTTCTGTAGAACAAGCTCCAGCCAATCCGGCATCCGACCCGTCAAGGGTTAATGCGGATACAGCGCCGGATTGTCCCCTTCAAGAGGATTTGGATGAAATGTCGGTTACTAATTCCGAAGTGGAGGTTGCGATGGTTCACCGACGGAGAAAAGCGGCCATGTGTGACCCAGCCTTTTCCGACGAGGCGTTTAACGCCCCCAGCTCTGCAGATGCTTATATCCGAGCCGCTTACTCGCTGGAGCCACTCACCAGCTTTCAAAAGATATGCGGGTAAGTGTACATTTTGATGTTCCCATGCCAGTAGCCCCCGAGACTTAAAGAAGTTGGTACAACTGATTTGAGGATCGTTGTGTTTTTGCAGCTGCTTGATAGCACCTTATCCAAGGAGTTGGAAGAGTGTCGGACCCAACTAGCGACTGTCACCACCGAATTGGAAAATTCGAAGAAATCCGGAAAGGATGCTGGTGGTAATAAAATGGTGTCCAGACAATATGATATTTGTGTTGATCACTGAGTCGTTAAGTACATACTAATTGTAATACAGCAAAAGGGCCGACCGACCAAATGGAGAGGGAGCTAGGGCTGCTTTGGCGGACAAAAATTATGCCGAAGGGGAAACAGTTGCTGGTAAGTGCGTATTGACGCAAGCCATAGATAAAAGAAACCAAGCGCAGGATAAAAATGTTAGGCTGGAAAAGGAGCTAAAGGACGTAAGAGCCCAACTCTCAAGTGCCATGGAAGAGAACCAGAGGCTAAAAGGCGGCATGTTCAGTATGTCCCTTATACCTAGCTCTCATAATAGTCTCTTATTTTGAAAGTTTATCATAAAATTGTTCCTGCAGGTTTGTTAACTGGGCAGCCCGAAAGGAAAGTGTCCGATTTTGAGGGTGATGTGCTGCAAGAGCTTTCCAGGGTCCACGAGCGAGCTCGGAAGGCCATGAATAATATGGCCAAGGCTTTATGGCCGGGCGATTCCCCTCTAGAAACTACGGAGGACTTGGCAGACCTGTTCAAAGGGGCTCGACGCCGCTTCGAACTATGGAAAGCATCAGCATGTCACATGGGTGCCTGAGAAGCCTGGGCCATGGTGAAGACACGCTACACCCGTCTTGATCCGAATCATTTGGCCCGCATGGGACCTCGAGGATCGGATGGACAAGAAATCCCCATGAGCTTGGTATATGACCAAGTGGAGACAGCTGCCATGTTTTCCCAACAGGATTGTAGACTAGATAGCCTTATAGAGGGAATAGAGAAAGAGTAGTCGTTTGATTCTATGTACCAATGTAATTTTACCATCAAACTTATCTCCGGACGAAAATATAAAAAGGTTGTCATGGCCGACCTTCCGCTTTAACCTCCATAAACCCAAAGCCTGGAGTGTTTCTGAATACTATATCTGTGGTGAACACGTGGTATGTTCGGAGACCAGGCAATCCGGTCATAATTGCGTGAATAGACAAACTTTTTTGGGGGAGTTATGTTATATTACTATTTAAAGTAAGAAACATCTTCCAGAGAGAATAGTTCTGTTAAGGGTTCCTTTCCCTGGGTCAGTATGCATACATACGCAGGCCTAGGCTTTTGATACTGTAAAATAGGATTGTAGGATGCCATATCCTGTGATAGTTTAAAATATATGCGTTAAAAGCAATATGTCGTGTATCCGCCGACCGATTATTCCCTTAAGAGCGCTAGCTTTCGGCTTCACCCAGTCTGAGGTACATGTCTAGATTACCCGGCTGTAACAATCACAGAGGTGCTCCTTTTACGCCCTAGCCGAACAATCGGAAACATCGGGGTAAGCATAGGAGCCCGGCAAACCAGCTTGGCCAGAACTTAAGTCATATTGGTGCATATAATGGCAAGGAAGGACTGTAAAAAATGGACAACATTTTAAGCAAGAAGCTTTTTTGGTAATGGGCTTCGTCCAAGAAGCCCCCAAGTATATTTGAGGTAGAAACATTCAAAGATGTACTTACCTTGTGGTAGTTCGGGTGAGCCGAATACTTACCAATGAGAGAAAAAAAGTAGAAAAAAAGAAAGGGGAGGGAGAATATGAAAAGATAAGAGACAAGACCTAACTTAAAAGGAGGAGAAAAATTGCTACAGAACTATCCATAAAATCGTCGGAGCCTGGCAACATTCCACGGGTTCGACTCAAGGCGGTTGTCTTGCGCATTCCGAAGGCGATAGGCTCCACCGGTGAGTACTTCGTCGATAATGAAGGGGCCCTCCCATTTTGGTTTGAGCTTGTCCTTCTTATTCTCCGGGAGGCGTAAAACGAGTTCACCGACGTTGTATGTCCTGGCCTGCACTTCTCTGCTCTGGTATCGCCTGGCCTGTTGTTGATAAAATGCGGAACGGGCCTGCGCTGTATCGCGCTCCTCTTCAAGTCCATCTAGGTCATCATGCCAATCTAGCTCGGCTTTTCTCTCCTCGTACATGCGCACTTGAGGTGAGTCATGAATAATGTCACAGGGCAGAACAGCCTCTGCGCCGTACACCATGAATAAAGGTGTGTATGCGGTCGTCAGATTAGGTGTGGTCCGCAGCCCCCAGAGTACGGAGTCAAGCTCTTCGACCCAGTGTTTATCAGACTCCCATAGGGAGCACACTAGTCGGGGTTTAATGCCGCTCATTAGCAGAGCATTGGCTCTTTCGACTTGACTGTTTTTTTTGAGGGTGGTACACGAAATCATAATCAAGTTTAATACCTAACTCTGCGCACCATTTTTTTACCTCGTCTGCTGTAAAGTTGGTGCCATTATCTATGATAATACTGTGTGGGACACCATAACGGTGTACTACACTGGATATAAAATCTATCACCAGCCCTGCCTCAGCTGTTTTTACTGGCTTGGCTTCTATCCATTTAGTGAATTTATCTACCATCACCAGCAAGTATTTCTTTTTATGGCTTCCTCCTTTAAGAGGCCCGACCATATCGAGCCCCCAGACCGCAAAAGGCCAAGTAATGGGGATTGTTCTCAAAGCAGTGAGAGGCATGTGACTTTGATTTGCAAAGAGCTGGCAGGCAACACAATGTTGGACTAAGGTCTGGGCATCTGCTCGGACAGTGGGCCAAAAAACCCAGCTCGAAAACCTTTGCCTACGAGCGCCTGGGCTGCGGCATGGTGACTGCCCATTTCAGCATGTATTACAGTGAGAATTTGCTTTCCCTCCTCTTCGAAGATGCACCTTTGGAGAACACCAGCAGTGCTTTTCTTATATAGTTCACCGTTGTGAACTTTGTAGGCTTTAGAACGCCGGACTATGCGGCGGGCCTCATTTTGGTCATCGGGGAGCTCCTGCCTTTTAAGGTAAGCTAAGAAGGGATGTGTCCAGGAGGCTATGACAGCCATGATCTCGTGAGCCGAAGATGTTATCTCCATGTCTGAGTCTCCGATGACGTCTGGGTTAAGTTTCGCAGGGGGGTGTATTCGGATCCGAATCTGTATCGCTGCCCGCGTCCTCCCATGTTACTGATGGCTTAAATAGCCTTTACACGAAGGTGTTAGGCGGGACTGGGTCGCATTTAGCGCCCATACGAGCGAGTACGTCAGGAGCCTGGTTATTATCTCGGGCTACGTGATGGAATTCCAACCCCTCAAATCTAGCTGATATGTTTAATAGAGCATTGCGATAAGCTGCCATTTTTGAATCATTCGCATCAAAATCTCCATTTATTTGGGAGATAGCGAGGTTTGAGTCTCCGCGAACCTCGAGGCGTTGTATGCCCATGGATACAGCTAGGCGGAGACCATGCAATAGGACCTCATATTCGGCCGCATTGTTGGAGTCCGTGTACATAATTTGTAGAATGTACCGGACTGTATCCCCAGTTGGAGATATCAATATTACACCGGCCCCCAATCCGACTAGCTTTTTGGAACCGTCGAAGTACATTGTCCAGTGCGTATATGAGCCGTAGTTTTTAGGGAGTTCGGTTTTGGTCCATTCTACGACAAAGTCAGCCAACACCTGAGATTTAATAGTCCAGTGTGGCTTATAAGATATTTCGAACGGTAAGAGCTCGATGGCCCATTTGGCTATGCGTCCAATGGCATCTTTATTGTTAATAATATTATTAAGTGGTACTTCAGATGCCACTATGATCGAACACTCTTGAAAGTAGTGTCGAAGTTTCTGAGATGACATGAAGACCGCATAGGCAATTTTCTGATAGTGGGGGTACCGTGATTTGGACGGTGTTAGAACCTCGGATACGTAGTATACAGGTTTTTGAATGGGGAACGTATGTCCCTCTTCGGCTCGTTCGATTGCGAGCATGGCACTCACTACCTGGTGAGTGGCTGATATGTACAACAACATTAGTTCGCCAACACCCGGGGCGGCTAGGATTGTGTTGCTCGCTAGCAGAGTCTTTATTTCTTCCAATCCATCTGAGGCCGCGTCCGTCCATTTGAAGTATTCAGTGCGTCGTAGCAATCTATAAAGTGGCAATGCTTTTTCTCCTAACATGGAGATGAAGCGGCTCAAGGCCGCTACGTAGCCTGCTAGTTTTTGCACTTGTTTGAGATCGGTTGGCGTTTTGAGCTCTGACAAGGCCCGGATTTTAGCTGGGTTAGCTTTGATTCCTCTATGGGATACGATGAACCCTAGTAGCTTTCTGGCTGGAATGCCGAAAATACATTTTTCCGGATTGAGCCTTATGTCGTATTCTCGAAGGTTATCAAACATAAGGCGGATATCTACCACCAAAGTCTTGACGTGTTTGGTCTTAACGACTACGTCGTCAACATATGCCTCCACTGTCTTGCCAATTTGTTTTTCTAAGCATGTTTGAATCATGTGTTGATATGTGGCGCCAGCATTTTTAAGTCCAAAGGGCATAGTGTTGAAACAGAAAGGACCGTACGGGGTGATAAATGTCATTGCGGCCTGATCGAATTCCTGCATCTTTATCTGATGGTATCTGGAGTAAGCATCAAGGAAGCACAACGAGTCGTGTCTGGCCGTTGCGTCGATAATTTGATCAATGCGAGGCAAAGGGAAGGGATCCTTTGGGCAGGCCTTATTTAGGTCTGTAAAGTCGATGCAGAGGCGCCATGATTTATCCTTCTTCGGCACCATGACTAGGTTGTCTAGCTAGTCCGGATGTTTAATTTCTCTAATGAATCCGGCTTCCAATAGCTTGGCTAGCTCTTCTCCCATTGCTTGTCTTTTGGGTTTGGAAAACCGTCGCAGTGACTGTTTGACTGGTTTGAACCCTTCGATAATATTGAGG
The DNA here is from genome assembly GCA_902687465.1 of Secale cereale. Lineage (NCBI taxonomy): Eukaryota > Viridiplantae > Streptophyta > Magnoliopsida > Poales > Poaceae > Secale > Secale cereale. The sequence continues at coordinate 138,674,362 of LR738714.1, forward strand.
TTGTGTTCGGCCAGCCTGCGTGGGATTCCCGGCATATCTGAAGGGTGCCAGGCGAATATATCCCAATTTTCCCAAGGAAGGCACGTGACGCGCTGTCTACCGCCGGATCCAGCTGTGCCCTGATAGACGTTGTCTTGCTAGGGTTCGTTGGGTGCACTTGGAATTTTATGATTTCATCTGCTGGCTTGAAGCAGGTAGATTTCGATCTTTTGGCGAGGATTACATCGTCCTTGTCCACCGTTGATTGTAAGGAAGTTAATTCTTCGGCCGCGAGGGCTTCGGATAATGCCTCTAAGGATAAAGATGTTGTTTTGATCTCAGCGCGGAGTGCTCTATCCGGATCACTTGTTAATGTGATTACTCCATTGGGCCCTGGCATTTTAAGCTTCATGTACCCATAGTGGGGTATAGCTTGAAAGCGTGAAAAAGCATCTCGTCCTAAAAGGGCGTGATATACGCTATTGAAGGGAACAATGTGGAAGAGCAGTCCTCCGACCTGTAGTTATCGGATGTGCCGAATACGTCGAACTTAATGCTTCTCGAACACGGGGCATCTCAGCTAGGTATAATTCCTCTGAAGGTTGTGTTAGTGTGCTCAATGCGGGATTTGTCAACCTGCATTTTTGCAAGCATTTCCTCATATATGAGGTTCAGTCCGCTTCCTCTATCCATAAGTACTTTAGTGAGGCGAAAGCCGTCTACTATTGGGTCTAGTACAAGAGTTGTTGTTGCTCGGATCGGCCAGACTCGAGGTGCATCTTCGGCAGAAAAACTGATTGTCGTGTCGCTCCATGGGTTTGCAGAGCTAATTTGGTAGACCTCGGCAAGTTCGGGATTCGCTTTTTCGGCGGTTATTTGAGGAGAACGTCTCGAAGATAGTGAAAACACCGACGTCTTTCTACCCTAATACTGCAGTGGCAAGGATTGCTGCACCACTCTCTGATATCTGCCAGCCCAACATGCCCTAAGGCAGTGGTTTGGGATATTGTCCGGGGCTGCGTGTATTTGGCAAGGTTTATTGAGCAGTTCGTCCAGTATGAACCTGCGCCTTGAAAAAGGTTTGTTCTTCTTGCCAATAGGCATATTATCGGATGACCTGCTAGGGTATGCCGCTTAGCCTTAACAGTGTGTTGTCCCAATATGGACTGTTCGAGAGATGTATTCTGGGCTTTCCAAGTGTTTTCAATTGCGCAGTACTTTCGTACTAAACGCAATAGTTCTGTGAAACTCAGAACACCACATCGGTTGAGGGCGTTCAAGACTCCCTCATCCGTACAATTGTGGGAAAATACGGAGACCGCCTCGTCGTAACAGCAGTCCTTAATCTTGTTCTTGACAAGGAGGAATCTGGCCAAGAAGTGGTTGACCGTTTCCTCGGGCTGCTGTTGTATGTTCACAAGATCATTTATGTCCGGGAATCCGGATTTACTTGGAGAGTTTTTCCTAGGGTGGGTGGGTGTTGGTAATTTTTAAGTCCCAACCCAACATGGTATTCGGGGTTTTGACAACCTCCGGAGTGGACGATCTGGACTCAACAGGATCTGATCGTTCTGTGGGCCTGGTGTCAATCCCAGAGCTCGAAAAACACAAAGTGCCACCCAACAGGGGCGTGTTCGGCTAGATGGGTTCGGAGATCCGAACTGTGATGGTCTCCATCTCCAGAGGGGGAGTCTCTTCGGCTCCGTCCTCGACTGTTGCCACTAGATGAGTGATTGGGATGGGATCGATCTCATCATGACCGGATTTAGGTCCGATCTGATCTTGTGGCGATAAAAGCCCCAGGGCGGTGATGCAATCCAGCAGCTCGTTTAAAGGCGAGAGATTTTCCGAGGTCGCGTCATCGGATTGGCCGGAGTCAACATAAGGGTGGTGCTCGATGACCGCAGGGAGTGCGGCCGGCCCTGAGGCCACGCGGGCGCACACATCGATTCCGCCGAGCTGGAGAACCTTGGAAATGGCCAAATTGTTTCCGAGGGTGATCTCATCATTGATGACGAGACGAGCCATCGATCGCTCATTGCGAGCGCACAGCGGAGCTCTCAATGAAAGCACCATTGTCGGTGTCAAAACCGGCAGATCTCGGGTAGGGGGGCCCAAGCTATGCGTTTGAAGATCGATGGTAACAGGAGACTGGGGACACGATGTTTACCCAGGTTCAGGCCCTCTCGATCGTGGTAAAACCCTACTTCCTGCTATATTAATCTTGACGAATATGATTACAAGAGTTGATCTACCTCGATATCGTAGTGGCTAAACCCTAATGCCTAGCCTATGAGGATGTTATGATTCTGATGTTAGCCTCTATGGGCTAAACCCTCCGGCTTATATACACGCCAGAGGGGGCCTAGGGTTACAAAGGTGACTTGGGGAGGAAGTAATAGATACATCCAGACACTACGCTTGCCTTTCTACGCACATAGGAGTCCTGACTGAATACGGGGGAGAGTCTTCTGCTTCTACTTTCGTGGCCCATCAACATGGCCCATCTTCATCGACCCGGACGCCTGAGGACCCCTGAATACAGGACTCCCTCAATCCCTTATGGTCTCCAAAATCTTGTGGTCCTTTAGCTGGGCTGGCCCATTTAATCTTTATGGGCCACTTTTGGGCCGGTCCACGTGTCAACATATCATAGGCGCATCTCGCCCATTGCATGAGTGACATCTGTGCCAACGCGGAGCTGACACGTGGTTCCTTCGGCCAATGAAAATTTTACACATGGAAAATCGCCATTGGTCGTGGCTGTTAGAGGGTTATCGGATCCAAAACCGGCCCTGGTAGGTTAACGGCGACCCATTATGGTGGATGCCACATGTCACTTACCCTTGACGAAAGCACTTCCATGACACGGCATTTATCGTCATGAAAGTGGACACTTCCATGATGATAATTTTGGTATTGTCATGGAACACTTCTATGACAGCACAAGTATGACTATCTTGATTCTGTCATAAAATCATCATGTATGTACATGCATGATAGAAAACGTGACCTACTATGACAAACATGTATTATCACGGAAGTGTTTTTTTGTAGTGAGTGGAGCAACCATTTGGAATAGCTCCAAGTGGAGCATGGTAGCAGCATCTACAATATGACTAAGAGATTTGCGAACTACACGCGGATCTAAATGTTGCATACCCGATGACTAAAACCTCTCTCACAAGCATAACATGATAAACCCCCAGAACTCATTGGGTATTAATCACATGGTGATTTGAACTAGATTATTGACTCTAGTGCAAGTGGGAGATTGTTGGAAATACGCCCTAGAGGTAGTAATAAATTAGTTATTATCGTATTTCCGTGGTCATGATAATTATTTATTATCCATGCTACAATTGTACTGATCGGAAACTCAGATACATGTGTGGATACATATACAACAACATGTCCCTAGTGAGCCTCTACTAGACTAGCTCGTTGATCCAAGATGGCTATGGTTTCCTAGCCGTAGATATGAGTTGTCATTTGATAACGAGATCACATCATTAGGAGAATGATGTGATGGACAAGACCCAAACTATAAACATAGCATATAATCATGTCATATTTATTGCCATTGTTTTCTGCATGTCAAGTATATGTTCCTATGACCATGAGATCATGCAACTCACTGACACTGGAGGACTACCTTGTGTGTACCTGTGACACCCCGACACCGATACACCAGGTGTCTTCCAGTTATTCGCTGTCGTTGCCATGTCATCTTCTTGCGTGTTGCACTTTGCCATGTCATCAGGTGCATTTCATCTGCATAGTTTTCAAAACTTGCATCCGTTTGTAGTTGCCCGTCTCCCAGTTCTCTCTGTTGTGCGTTCTGAGCCCAGACACACTCGCACATGCCCGCGGCACCTCCGAAACCTCATTTTATAAGTGGCCCAAAAACTTTCTCGGAATGGGTTGAAACTTGGCGTGTGGTCTTATTATAGCGTAGGTAGACCGCCTGTCAAATTTCATCGCATTCGGAGTCCGTTTGATAGCCCAACAATTAAGCCATAGCGGTACTATACCTAGTTTAAACATCGGACGTTTCGGTGCCCCAAAACCTGTTGTCGGGCTTTGATGCGTCCATTTTGCATCATGCTTTTGTGTTGATATTTATTGCATTATGGGTTGTTATTACATGTTTTGTCACAATACTCATGTCTTTTCTCTCTTATTTTACAAGGTTTACAAGAAGAGGGAGAGTACCGGCAGCTGGGATTCTGGGCTAGAAAAGGAGCAAACTCTGGAAACCTATTCTACACAACTCAAAAAGCCCCGAAACTTCACAGGACTCCGTTTCATAAAATATAAAAAATATGTGGCGAAAGAAGATCGAGAGGGGGGCCACCTGCTGTCCACGAGGGTTGGGGCGCCCCCCCCCCCCTCTCTAGGCGCGACCCCCTATCTCGTGGGCCCCCCGAAGGCCCCCCATTGCCCATCTTCTCCTATATGAGGTGTTTTGACCTGGAAAAAAATCATAAGGAGGCTTTCGGGACTAGACGCCGCCGTCTCGAGGCGGAACCGAGGCGGAAACCAATCTAGAGCTCCGGCAGAGCTGTTCTGCCGGGGATACTTCCCTCCAGGAGGGGAAATCGTCACCGCCGTAATCACCAACAACTCTCCCATCTTGGGGAGAGCTATCTTCATCAACATATTCACCAGCACCATCTCCTCTCAAACCCTAGTTCATCTCTTGTATCCAATCTTTGTACCCAAACCTCAGATTGGTACCTGTGGGTTGTTAGTAGTGTTGATTACTCCGTGTAGTTGATGCTAGTTGGTTTATTTGGTGGAAGATCATATGTTCAGATCCATTATGCATATTAATACCCCTCTGATCATGAATAATATTATGTCTTGTGAGTAGTTACTTTTGTTCCTGAGGACATGGGAGAAGTCCTGCTATTAGTAGTCATGTGAATTTGGTATTCGTTCGATATTTTGAGGAGATGTATGTTGTCTCTCCTCTAGTGGTGTCATGTGAACATCGACTACATGACACTTCACCATTATTTGGGCCTAGAGGAAGGCATTGGGAAGTAATTAGTAGATGATGGGTTGCTAGAGTGACAGAAGCTTAAACCCTAGTTTATGTGTCGCTTCGTAAGGGGCTGATTTGGATCCACTTGTTTCATGCTATGGTTAGATTTACCTTAATACTTCTTTTGTAGTTGAGGATGCCTGCATTAGAGGTTAATCATAAGTGGGAGGCTTGTCCAAGTAAGGACAGCACCCAAGCACCGGTCCACCCACATACCAATTATCAAAGTACCGAACGCGAATCAGATGATCGTGATGAAAACTAGCTTGACGATAATTCCCATGTGTCCTCGGGAGCGCTTTCCTTCATATAAGAGTTTGTTCAGGCTTGTCCTTTGTTACAGAAAGGATTGGGCCACCTTTCTGCACCTTATTTACTTTTACCTTTTGTTACTTACTACCAATTACCTTATCACAAAACTATCTGTTACCTATAATTTCAGTGCTTGCAAAAAATACCTTACTGAAAACTGCCTATCATTTCCTTCTGCTCCTTGTTGGGTTGGACACTCTTACTTATCGAAAGGACTATGATAGATCCCCTACACTTGTGGGTCATCAAGACTCTTTTCTGGCGCCGCTGCCGGGGAGTGAAGCGCCTTTGGTAAATGGAATTTGGTAAGGAAAAATTTATATAGTGTGCTGAAATTTATTGTCACTTGCTACTATGGCTCATAATCCTTTGAGGGGCTTGTTCGGGATATCTTCACCCCGACCAAAAGAGCAAACAGTTGCTCCTCAACCTACTGCACCTACTAAAAATGTTTGCTTTTAAAATCCTTTGGGCATGATAGAGAAACTGCTTGATAATCCTTTTACAGGAGACGGAACATTGCATCCCACTTTACACCTAATCTATGTGGATGAAGTTTGTGGATTATTTATGCTTGGAGGTATGCCCGAGGATGTTATCAAGAAGAAGGTCTTCCCTTTATCTTTGAAGGAAGATGCATTGACATGGTTTAGGCTATGTGATGATATTGGATCATGGAACTACAATCGTCTGAAGTTGGAATTTCATCAGAAGTTCTACCCTATGCACCAGGTTCATGGTGATCGTAATTATATCTATTATTTTTGGCCTTGCGAAGGAGAAAGCATTGCTCAAGCTTGGGGGAGGCTTAAGTCAATGTTATATTCATGCCCCAATCATGAGCTCTCAAGAGAAATGATTATTCAAAACTTTTATGCTCGACTTTCTCTCAATAATCACTCCATGCTCGATACTTCTTGTTCTGTCTCTTTTATGATGAAGACTATTGAATTCAAATGGGATTTATTGGAAAGAATTAAACGCAACTCTGAAGATTGGGATCTCGACGAAGGTAAGGAGTCAGGTATGACCCCCTAAGTTTGATTGTGTTAAAGCTTTTATGGATACCGATGTTTTCTGTGAGTTTAGCACTAAGTATGGAGTTGACTCTGAGATAGTAGCTTCTATCTGTGAATCATTTGCTACTCATGTTGATCTTCCTAAGGAGAAGTGGTTTAAATACCATCCCCCTATTGAAGTAAAAGTAGTTGAACCTATTAAAATTGAAGAAAAGATTATCACTTATAATGTTGATCCTATTGTTCCTACTGCTTATATTGAGAAACCACCTTTCCCTGTTAGAATAAAGGATCATGCTAAAGCTTCAACTATGGTTCGTAAGAGTAATACTAGAACTCCTGCACCCCTTGAGCAAATTAAAGTAGAGCCTAGTGTTGTTATGGTTAAAGATCTCTTGGTAGAAGATTTAGATGGTCATGTTATTTACCTCCATGAAGAGTTTGCTAGAATAGCCAAACCCAATGCTAGGAATAAACATAGACCTATTGTAGGCTTGCATGTTATCTCTGTTAAGATAGGAGATCATTGCTATCATGGTTTATGTGATGTAGGTGCTAGTGCGAGCATTATCCCTCATACCTTATACCAAGAAATTATGCATGATATTGCACCTGTTGAGTTATAAGGGATTGATGTTACTATTAAGCTTGCTAATAGAGACACTATTTCACCAGTTGGGATTGTTAAAGATGTTGATGCCTTGTGTGGGAAGGTTAAATACCCTGCTGATTTTCTTATTCTTAGTTCCCCACAAGATGAATTTTGTCCTATTATATTTGGTAGACCCTTCTTGAATACTGTTAATGCTAAGATAGACTGCGTGAAAGATATCGTTACTGTTGGTTTAGGGGATATGTCTCGTGATTTTAACTTTGCTAAGTTTCGTAGACAACCCCTTGATAAAGAACTACCTAGTAAGGATGAAATTATTGGTCTTGCTTCTATTGATGTGCCTCCTAATGATCCCTTAGAACAATACTTGCTAGACCATGAAAATGATATGCATATGAATGAGAGAAGGGAAATAGATGAAATATTCTTTAACCAGGGACCCGTATTGAAAAACAACTTGCCTGTTGAAATCCTAGGGGATCCTCCTCCACCCAAGGGTGATCCCATGTTTGAACTTAAACCTTTGCCTGATAATCTTAAGTGTGTTTATCTTGATGAAAAGAAGATATATCATATTATTATTAGTGCTAACCTTTCAGAGCAGGAAGAAGAAAAACTATTGAAAACTCTGAAGAAGCACCGTGCTGCTATTGGGTATACTCTGGATGATCTTAAGGGCATTAGTCCCACTTTATGCCAACACAAGATAAAATTGGAAGAAAACGCTAAACCAGTTATTGATCATCAATGACGGTTAAATCCTAAGATGAAAGAAGTGGTAAGGAAGGAAATACTAAAGCTTCTAGAGGCAGGTATTATCTATCCAATTGCTGATAGCCAGTGGGTAAGTCCGGTCCATTGTGTCCCTAAGAAGGGAGGTATGACTGTTGTTCCTAATGATAAAGATGAATTGATCCCTACAAAAATAGTTACAGGTTATAGGATGGTAATTGATTTCCGCAAATTAAATAAAGCTACTAAGAAAGATCATTACCCCTTGCCTTTTATCGATCAAATGCTAGAAAGGCTATCCAAACATACTTATTTTTGCTTTCTAGATGGTTATTCTGGTTTCTCTCAAATACCTGTGTCAAAAGAGAATCAAGAAAAGACCACTTTTACTTGTCCTTTCGGTACATTTGCTTATAGAAGTATGCCTTTTGGTTTATGTAATGCACCTGCTACCTTTCAAAGATGCATGATGGCTATATTCTCTGATTTTTGTGAAAAGATTGTTGAGGTTTTCATGGATGATTTCTCCGTTTACAGAACGTCTTTTGATAATTGCTTGAGCAACCTTGATCAAGTTTTGTAGAGATGTAAAGACACTAATCTTGTCTTGAATTGGGAGAAGTGCCACTTTATGGTTAATGAAGGCGTTGTCTTGGGACATATTCTGAAAGAGGTATTGAAGTTGACAAGGCTAAAGTTGATGCTATTGAAAAGATGTCGTGCCCCAAGGACATCAAAGGTATACGAAGTTTCCTTGGTCATGTCGGGTTTTATAGGAGGTTCATTAAGGACTTCTCCAAAATCTCCAGGCCTTTGACTAATCTCTTACAAAAAGATATTCCTTTTGTCTTTGATGATGATTGTCTAGAAGCATTTGAAATACTTAAGAAAGCATTGATCTCTGCACCTATTGTCCAGCCCCCTGACTGGAATTTACCTTTTGAAATTATGTGCGATGCTAGTGATTATGTTGTAGGTGCTGTTTTAGGGCAAAGAGTTGATAAGAAATTGAATGTTATCCAATATGCTAGTAAAACTCTAGATAGTGCCCAGAAAAATTATGCTACAAAGAATTTTTAGCAGTTGTATTTGCTTGTGATAAGTTTAGACCCTATATTGTTGATTCTAAAGTAACTATTCACACTGATCATGCTGCTATCAAATACCTTATGGAAAAGAAATATGCTAAACCTAGACTTATTAGATGGGTTCTCTTGCTGGAAGAATTTGACTTGCATATTAATGATAGAAAGGGAGCTGAGAACCCCGTTGCAGATAACTTGTCTAGGTTAGAGAATATACCTGATGACCCACAACCTATTGATGATAGCTTTCCTGATGAACAATTAGCTGTCATAAATACTTCTCGTGCTGCTCCATGGTATGCTGATTATGCTAATTAATATTGTTGCTAGGTTTATACCTCCTAGCTTCACATAGCAGCAAAAGAAAAAGTTCTTCTATGATTTGAGGCATTACTTCTGGGATGACCCACATCTTAATAAAGAAGGAGTAGATGGTATTATTAGACGTTGTGTACCTGAGCATGAACAGTGTCGGGGGAAACTGTCCACCACGAGCACCTATGGGACCGGAGCCCCTTGTCGTTGCGGTAAGGGAGCGGAGGGAGCACAAAGAGCAGATCGAGGAGAGCACGCGGGCAGTTTACCCAGGTTCAGGCCGCGCGGACGCGTAAAACCCTACTCCTGCTTGGTTTGTATTGAGTTTGTGAGCTCGGGAGCTTGAAGAACTAGCTACACCGAGCGAGAGAGCTGTCTAGGTTCCGAACCCTTTCTACGTTGTGCATGGGCCTCCTTTTATAGTTCAAGGGGTCACCGACAGGTGTCAACGTAGAAGAAGGGCAAAAATGTAACTTTGTTGGTAGTTGTAACAGTGCGGGAACAGTGCGTGAACAGTGGATGAACAGTGGTCATCACCTACTTTGACAGTGGGGGACAAGAGCATTTAATGCCCGTCGCCGTCGACCCCAAAAGCACCCGCCCTTGCGTCTCCGTTCGCCACGGCGGTAGCTTCGTCACCGTGGAGTGCCACCGTGTCCCCCAGGCTGCACAGCCATCCGCCACGCGTCCCTGGAAGGGCCCCAGGGCGACGCGTGGGCCGATGAGCTGGAGCGCGGGCACACAGCGCATGCTTCCCCGGCAAGCACCTTGCCGGGGTCTTGAGCTTGTCGGGCTGCGAAGCTTGTCGCTCCCCGGGCCCTTGCCGGGGCGCATGCTGCGCCAAGGCATGTCTTCTGGGATGTGGTCTTCTGGTTTTCCTGGCAAGCTCCTCTTGCCAGGGTCTTGTGCTGAATGTGATAGTCTTGAGCCTGGGACGGCCTTCCCGGCAAGTTCCACTTGCCGGGGCCTTGATCTTCTGTCTTGTATACTTTGTTTTTGAATGGCTTAATAAGGATCAGAAAGGTCTCCGGCGAGCACGTGGTGAGCCCTGCCGCGGGAAGCTGCTACTGCCCGTGCACAAGTTGGGGTACTAAGGTACCCCTATCTTAGTACACCGACAGGAGCCCCCGGGCCTGGGCCATACACGGTGCCGAGCGCTATTGGGCCAGGCACAAAACAGTGCACGGGCACACGCGGCCCACGGCACGCCGAATCCCCTTCCGCATCCGCCGCGCCCCTCCCTAACGGCACGCGTCGATTGCGGCGTCGTGGGAGAGATCGTGGCCACGTTCTTTAATGGAAAAAGCGAAATGTCCCCCACTCCCCCCTTAAAAGCAGAGGGAACAGGGGCAGTTTCCTTCCCCCGCATTCACTTCGTCTTCAACTCCAGAAACCCCCCTCTGCGCTCCGCCTCCACACCTCCTCTGCCCTCTTCCGCAACCGCGGCGCCGTCGAACTCCTCGCCCCTTCCCCCGCCGCCTCCGCCATGGCTCCGAAGGCCGAGAAGGCGAAAGCGGAGAAGACCAAGAGGGAGAAATCTGAGCAGGCGGCAAAGCTCGCTCTCCTGCGGAAGAGGAACGTCGTCTTCGCGCCAAGGCTCAGCGCGAGGGAGCTCTGGAACAAGTATTACCTTTTCTGGGCCAAGGAGACCAAGGCTCATCCCCGGACCAGAGTCTACCCCGCCGGCGCCAAGGATCTGCTTCCCGGCGGGTATTTCTTCTTCGCTGTCTTCTTCCACTGCGGCTTGTGTCCTCCATTCTCAGAATTTTTCTGCGACATCATGAACACGTACGGCCTCCATCTTCTAGACTTCACCCCCAACGCCATCCTTACGATGGCAGTTTTCGCACATCTGTGCGAAAACTATATAGGGATCTATCCAAATGTAGCGCTGTTTCGCCACTTTTTTATGCCTAGAGTAGAGGCCGGCGCCCCCCTCTCCGGGGGTATATCTTGGATCTTCCGCTTGAACAAGAAGGAATCTTATCTGAAAGGAGAGCTCTGCGGCAAGTGGGAAGAGTGGCGCGCGGACTGGTGTTGGATAGTGGAGGACCACCCGGAGCCTTTCACCGCGCCGCGCACAACAGCCATAGTGCGCGGCAGGGACTGGAGCGATTTGGCCTCGGATGATATCAAGCTCAACGTCGCACTTGTCAGGATACTGCATCTCCGGGTAGCTAAGTTGACCATCGGAGAGGTAGGAGCAGACTTCCTCCGCCGCCGCATTGCCCCTTTACAAGAGAGGAAAAGGCCAGCATGGGAGTTCGGCAATGCGGCGGACATTATGAGGTTGCGCCCAGGTCTGAACTTCAACTTCACGGCGTTGGAGCTAAAGGGGATGGTCCGGGAGCTTTTTAAGCACGACCCGGCCCATCCGGAGTGGTTTAGATCTCCCCGGGGAGTGGTGCCGTTATGCAACAGCACGGCCCGGGATGCTTTGCGCGCGATTATGCCCGCATGTGATTCTCACGGCGTCGACCCCACATGGATAGTGCCCACGCCGGATGCCATCATGAGTTTCTTCGACAACCTGGTCGAGGTGCCCAAGATCACCGACGAGAACAAGGGTCTCACTCGGGCCACCACAGAGCGGGACATAGCCTACATCGCTTCCCGGATGGAAGAGGCCGCCGCAGCTGCAGCAGCAGGAGATTTCGGGTTCACCATGGACGAGGCGCAGGCCGCGGATGAGGTGGGCCAAGCAGAGGAGGCCGAGATCCGCAGACTGCTCAATCTTCCGCCCGACGAGCTTGCCGGGGTCCCTTCCTTGAGGCACGCCGGGATTCCCGGAGTCGTGAGCGAAGCCGCGGCAAGCGAGGCCGCCGGAGGGAACAGAGGTGCCGGAGGGAGCGGAGCCACCGGAGGGAGCGGGGCCGCAGGACAAGGTGCCGGATCCAGCGGGCCCGCCGGGGAGGAGGAGGAGGACACCGAGGCCGATGAGGACAGCGGTGGTCTCTGGGACTCGATGACGACGCCTCATCGTCCTCGGAGAACTCCCCGCCTCGGGCCAGCCCCCAGCGAACACCGCTGAAGCGTCTCCGCAAGGCGCCCACAGCGACAAGGACGCAGGCGCCCCGACAACAGCCTGTTCGCCGGGCGAAGCGCGCCACCAGAGCGAACCAAACCACGACGGAGGCGCCCCGCGCACCAGCCGCGGCGGAGGCCACCCGCGCACCAGCTGCGGCGGAGGCGCCCCGTGCACCAGCGCCAAGCGGAGGAGGATCTTCTCAGAGCGGAGCGGCCGCTCCGCCTGCTCCTCGGGCCTCGGCGTCGGCGGAGGCTGGGTCGTCGCAGCCCCCAGCCCCGGGGACCGCCAAGCGCCCGAGGGAGCCTTCTCCTCCCGCTCCTCGCGCCGGAGCGACTCAGGTGGAGTTCGACTCCTCCACCCTGAGCGACGACGACGACGAGGAAGAGGAGTAAGCACTTGCGTCTTGTATTTTCTTCAATTCTGACTTGATTCTTCTTCGTGATTCTAATCTTGTTCTTGTTTTGATTTCAGGACCCTAGCCCAGCGGACGGCGAAGAGGGCCAAAGTCCCGGTGGTTGAGGTCGAGGACGACTCGCCAGTCGCGGCGACAGGGGACACGCCGGCGACGGACTTGCCAGACCCAACCGCTGCTCCGAGGAGCAGCCCCCAGCGCAGCCCCCAGCGTAAGTCTGGGTTTTAGATTTCTTCGCTCGTCGGGCGCGCTTGAGGTTTTAACTTGTACTGATATCTTGTTGCTTCATTTGTCTTGTGCAGAAGTGGAGCCGCAGCTGCAGGAGCGCCCGGAGACTACTCCCGAGGAGCCGCAGGTCCCGCCATCCCCGCCAAGGACGAACTCTCCGGCGAGGGAGAGCGCTCCGCCAAGGGCGGGTACTCCGCCAAGGGCGAGTACCCCGCCAAGGGCGAGCAGCCCGGCGAGGGTGGCCACCCCGCCAAGGGAGGGCTCCCCGGCGAGGGAGTCTGTCGTCGACGAAGTCCGCGAAGGTAAGTCTTGTAACTTCGTCTTCTTGGACTTGTCTTTTTGGATATTTGCTTGAAGTTTTTCTTTCCTTTTCTTCTTCTTCTAGATCCTCCCGTGCCGGACCGGATGGAGACCGAGGTCATCGGCGAGGAGGGCGCGCAAGGCGACGGCGGCAACACCCCTGTCGTTGAAGACATGGCAGGAGCCGACGAGCCTGCCGCTGAGGAGACTGCGCCGACCGCAGACGCTGAGGCCGGGGAGGGGGACGGCGGCCACACTGCCGGCCCGGAGGCGGCAGGAGCGTCAAGCGCTGCGCCGGCCGCCGACCCCTCCGCCGATAAGGAGCAGCCCGGGATCTATCTTGAGGCCCCCAACGGCGTCTTCATTCAAGTGCCGTGGGGGTCTTCGTCGCGAGCCCCCGTGGAGGGAGAGACCTTTGATGGAGAGGTCCTCGCCTCCGCGGGGTTGAAGATTGTCGAGGCGCCTGGCGGGAGCGATGAGCCCGAAGAGGAGAAACTTCTCCGCCAGCTCCTGGCCCTTTACCGGGCCAGGCAGGCGAAACTGGAGTCGCGAGAAGCCCTCACCGCCAAGGCCGGAGCGGACTTGGAGAAACGTGCTGCAGAGCTCCGCCTCGCCAACCAGGCAGCTCTCCGTGACATGGCGGAGGAGCGCGAGAGGCTCGCCGGAGAGCAGCAGGAGTTTCTTCTGGAGAAAGCTGAGGCCGAGGAGCAGCAGCGACTTGTTGGTGTAGAGCTGTCCCGGCGAGAAGGGGCGCTCAACCAGCGGAAGGTTGAGCTCGACGCCCACGACGACGAGCTCACCGCCCGGGAGCAGGCTCTTGGCGGGGCCCTGAAGGAGGCAAAGGAAGCCGCTGTCGCCGCGGAAACCGCCAAGAAGGACCTCGAAGCCAAGGTGTCGCAGCTGGAGGAGTACCTGAAGGCGAGCACGGAAAGGGTCACCGCGCTCAACATAGAGCGCGAGAAAGACGCCCATACCAACTCGGACCTCCAGGTACGCCTCTCCAAGCAGGGCGACGAGCTCAAAGCCGCCAAGGACTCGATTGCTGATCTAGAGTTGAAGGTTTCCACTTTGAGGGATTCACTTGACGCCGCTCGGGATCGCGAGACCAAGCTGAAGGAGGAGGTCCGCAAGGAGCGGGAGCTGGTGGAGAGCGCCGCCAATTCCACGAACATCTTCAGACAGGCGGTGGAGCAATGGACAGAGGAGCTGGTCACTTCCGCCGCCAACATCGACAAGGAGCTAATGGCGCTGAGGGTTGAACACTTCATGTACTCTCCGGACCCGAATCTCCCCCACACCGCCAAGCTCAGTCTCTTCTTCAGGGGGATCGCGCCGGTGCTTGCACGTCTACAGGAGAAGCTCCCCGCGCAGCTGGCCGAGGAGTCGCGCCAGCTCTGCGCGGGGACCTTGGAGCGCGTCTTTACCAAGATTGTCAACGTTCTCCGCAGCTTGTCGGCCGACGCAGATCAGGAGGCGCTGAAGGCGCAGGTCGCCCACATCATCGCCAAGGTGAACAAGATCTCTAGGCGTGAGGGCAATCGCGTAGACTAGGCCTCTTTCTTCTTATTTCCTTTGTTGCTGCAAAGTGTGTCATGAACATGAACCTATTAGTCATTGCGACAAGTTATCTCTGTAATATATTATCTTATTTCCGAGCAATTGATGCAGTGCTATCTCCCTTGTTTTGGTCCTTTACTTTGTATGCTTTTGCCCTACGCTTTTAGGGAACTTGCCGACAAGGGACCCTTGCCGCGAGCGCTGAGTGCTGGACTCTGAGCGGCCTGCTGGCAAAGGCCTTATCGGCAAGCAACCTTGCCGCAGCTAGTCGCAACGCACTTAGCTTGCTGAGCGAACTCGAAAACGAAATAAGGGCGCGACACTTGTCGCAGCTCACTTAAGCCGTTGAGCGTACTCGAAAACAAGACAAGGGTGCGGCTAGCCCCGGGTAGGCTCCTCCGCGCACAGGTTTTCCATACAAAGTGTGGTTGTTCAAGGAAGATAACAAAAATTTAAAAATTTGAACTGCTCAAATTCTGGTAACTTAGCTTTGATAATCTGTTGGTTCTCCGGTAAGCTCTTCTTTCTTGAACAGCACTTGGTTCGTCCTCCACCTCCTTCCCCCCCGGCAAACTTGTGCGCGAGGAACGTTTCTTCTGCTTAAGAGGGAAAGAGAAGGAAAAGAGGGAACAAGTATAGGGTTTCTCGGTATGGTAATGCTTACCGGTTATGTGTGTTGCACAATATGCCAAACAATGCATGCAAATATCAAAGAAAAGCATGAAAATGGCAAATAGTGCGAAAACACAGAAGCTTTACTGATGCACGGGATCTGCGCCCGGCTTTGTACAAAGGATTACATGCAACAGCGGCAAAACTCGTACAAAAGGTGGTTGCCGGAGCGGATCACGGCAACCGCTCCTTATGGGTGAAACTTTCGAAGATGCTCTATGTTCCAGGAGTTGCTCACCGGTAAGCCTTCTTCGGTCTCAAGGCGGACAGCGCCAGGCCTTGTGACTTGTCTCACCCGATAAGGGCCTTCCCACTTCGGCGTCAACTTGTTGGAATTCTTGGCGGACTGAACACGCCGAAGAACAAGGTCGCCTTCCTCGAGACTCCTGGCCTTGATCTTGCGGCTATGGTAGCGACGCAAGGCCTGCTGGTATCGAGCAGCTCGTACAACAGCCTAGAGACGTTCCTCCTCGAGGAGCAATGCATCATCTTGTCGCAGTTGCTCTTGCTCGAGCTCATCATAAGCGAGCAATCGAGGAGATCCGTATACGAGTTCCGTGGGGAGAACTGCCTCTGCCCCATAGACAAGAGCAAAGGGTGTCTGTCCGGTGGCTCGATTTGGTGTCGTTCTGATTGACCAAAGAGCCGCCGGCAACTCCTCTATCCAGTTTCTTCTGCACTTGCGCAGCCTGTCAAAGGTCCTTGTCTTGAGCCCGCGCAGCACTTCAGCATTGGCCCTCTCCGCTTGACCATTGCTCCTCGGGTGAGCAACAGAAGCAAAGCAGACCTTGGCGCCAAGGTCTTGGACGTATTGCATGAAGGTGCGACTAGTGAACTGCGTACCGTTGTCGGTGATGATCCTGTTAGGGATTCCGAAACGGCAAACAATTGCTCTGAAGAACCTGACCGCTGACTGTGCTGTCACCTTTCTCACCGGTTCCACTTCTGGCCACTTTGTGAACTTGTCGATTGCAATGTACAAGTACTCAAAGCCCCCGACAGCACGGGGGAAAGGGCCGAGGATATCGAGCCCCCAGACCGAGAAGGGCCAGGACAAAGGGATTGTCTGGAGAGCTTGAGATGGCTGATGAATTTGTTTGGCATGGAACTGGCACGCTTCACACTTGGTTACTTGTGCAGTTGCATCTTGGAGGGCTTCTTGCCAAAAGAACCCTTGCCGGAATGCCTTCCCGGCAAGTGCCCTTGCGCCAATGTGGTGGCCACATATGCCTCCATGTATTTCTGCCAACAGCTTCTGTCCATCTTCTCTGGAAATGCACTTCAACCTGACACCATTGAGCCTTCTTCTGTACAGCTCATTGTCCACGAACTGGTACATACTTGACTGCCTGGTTATTTTCTCTATCTCTGCTGGGTCGTCGGGAAGTTCTCCAGTTTGCAGAAAACGGACGATCTGCTGTGCCCATGCCGGAGCCCGAGG
Organism: Secale cereale; assembly: GCA_902687465.1. Lineage (NCBI taxonomy): Eukaryota > Viridiplantae > Streptophyta > Magnoliopsida > Poales > Poaceae > Secale > Secale cereale. The sequence goes on from LR738714.1 coordinate 138,691,105, forward strand.
CTCAACGGCAAGGACTAAAGGCATGAGGGCCGCTGCGGGGACCCCAGCTTCTACGGCAAGAACCTCTGGTTCTGTCGGAGCTGATGGTCCCCCGGCAAGCCTGCCGGGGCAAAGCTTGTCGGGAACGCTTGCTTCGACTGTACAGACCCTTGGGTCCGCAGGAGCAAACTGTTCCTCAGCGTTCTGGTTGTTGATCTTGGGGACCTTGGCGGCGGCTTCGGGAAGATCCGCCGGCAAGTCGTCGCCGGAGACCAACTTTCTCTTCTTGGGCTGCCCAATTGATGGTGTAACGGATGGCTGAGTCAGATTGAGCAGGAAGGTCCCTGGTTCCACAGGTAACTTCATTGCAGCACACTTTGAAAGGCCATCTTCTATGTCATTCTGAGCTCTCGGGACGTGCTCCATTTGCAGACCTTCAAAGTGCTCTTCAAGCTTCCTCACTTCATCTACATAAGCTTCCATCAAAGGGCTCTGATAATTCTTGTTGACTTGTCGGACCACCAACTGAGAATCTCCCCGCACAATTAGTTTCCTAATCCCAAGTTCAGCTGCAATCCTGAGGCCGGCGAGCAGACCTTCATACTCTGCAGTATTGTTTGTCGCTTGTTCCCTTGGAAAGTGCATCTGGATAACATACTTGAGGTGCTCTCCGGTGGGCGCTATGAGTACCACACCGGCTCCAGCGCCTTGCAGCGAGAAGGCACCATCAAAGTACATCACCCATTCGCTTGTCGCTTCTTGTACGGGTACGCTTGTCTCTGGAACTTCTTCATCTGGCGTTGGGGTCCATTCAGCTATGAATTCTGCCAAAGCTCTGCTATGTATGGTTGAAGTACTTTCAAACTTGAGGCCAAAGCTCGACAGTTCCAGCGCCCACTCGACGATCCTGCCTGTTGCTTCTGGATTTTGCAGTATCCTCTTCAACGGAAAGCGAGTGACCACTGTTATCTCGTGTGCTTGGAAGTAATGGCGCAGCTTTCTCGAGGCCATGAGGAGGCCGAAAAGCAATTTCTGCACCCCGGAGTATCTTGATCTAGCCCCCTACAAGAGGGAGCTCACAAAATACACCGGGCGCTGCACCATCTTCTTCCGCACTTCTCCTTGCTCCTGCACAGAGTTGTCCTTGTCGGGGCCAGAGCTTGTCCGAGCAGCCCCCTGCTTGTCGCTGGATTTGCTCGCCGGTGGTGTAGACTCCTCATCGGCCTCTCTCTCCGCTACTAACGCAGCACTAACCACTTGATTGGTTGCCGCCAAGTACAGCAGCAACTTCTCTTATGGTCTAGGTGCGACAAGTATTGGAGTAGAGGATAGGTATCCTTTCAAGTCTTGCAGCGCTGCCTCCGCTTCCGGAGTCCATTTCATAGGACCTGCCTTCTTCAAGATCTTGAAGAAAGGCAGGGCGCGTTCTGCAGACTTTGAAATGAACCTACTGAGGGTGGCTACACAACCTGCAAGTCTCCTTACGTCCTTGACGCGCTTCGGGGCTTCGATCTGCTCGATGGCTTTTATCTTGTCGGGATTGGCTTCAATCCCCCTCTGGGACACAAAGAACCCGAGAAGCTTGCCGGAGGGGACTCCGAAGACGCACTTCTCGGGGTTCAACTTGAGCTGGATCTTGCGCAGATTTGCAAAAGTTTCTTCCAAATCTTGGATCAGGGTATCTTTGCTCTTGCTCTTGACCACTATGTCATCCATGTAAGCTTCTACATTTCTATGGATCTGTGGCTCAAAAGCAGTGTGCACCACCCTTGCAAATGTTGAGCCTGCATTCTTCAATCCGAAAGGCATGCGAATGAAGCAATATGTGCCACATGGAGTAATGAATGCAGTCTTCTCTTCATCTTCCTTGGCCATGAAAATCTGGTGGTAACCTGAGTATGCATCAAGGAAGGAGAGCAGCTCACATCCAGCAGTGGAGTCAACAATCTGGTCAATGCGCGGCAAGGGAAATGGATCCTTGGGACATGCTTTATTCACATCGGTGAAGTCTATACACAGTCTCCACTTCCCGTTAGCCTTACGCACGACAACTGGATTTGCTAACCACGTCGGATGGATCACGCCTCTAACCAGGCCTGCTGCTTCTAGCTTCTTGATTTCTTCGGCGATGAATTCTTGGCGCTCCACGGCTTGCTTCCTGACCTTCTGCTTGACGGGCCGCGCATGAGGGCAAACAGCAAGCTTGTGCTCAATTACCTTCCTGGGAACGCCGGGGATGTCAGATGGTTGCCACGCAAACACATCGACATTCGCCCGCAGGAAGGCAACGAGCGCGCTTTCCTATTTGCTATCAAGTGTAGCACTGATGGTGAAGGTACCACCAGTGCCGTCCTCCTTGGCGGACACCTTCTTGGTTGCCGGTGGAGCGGCCATCCCTTTCTTGCACTTGCCGGTGGAGCTCGATGGAACGTCCTCGACGGCAGCGCAGCACTCCGAAGAGGTGTGTTTGCCGGAGTGGGCCCCAGAGCACTTGCCGGACTTGGTCTTGGTCTTCTTCCCCCCGGGAGCTTCAGCGGCAAGTGTGTTGCTCTCCGCCGCGGCTGCTGCATCCCGGTATATCTTGTCGGCGCAGATAAGCGCGTCCTTCTTGTCGCCATGGACAGAGATGACGCTTATCGGCCCCGGCATCTTGAGTACGTTGTAGGCGTAGTGGGAAGCTGCCATGAACTTGGCGAGGGCAGGACGTCCAAGTATCCCATTGTATGGTAATGGGATATCGGCCACGTCAAAGGTTATCCTCTCCGTCCTGAAGTTGAGTTCCCCGCCAAAGGTCACCGGCAGAGTGATCTTCCCCTTGGGCTTGCTCCTTCCCGGGTTGATTCCTTGGAAAGAACCGGTCTCTTCGAGCTCGCCATCTGGGATCTGGAGTTTCTTGATCACAGCTGAGGAGATCAAGTTCAGCCCGGCCCCGCCGTCAACCAACATTTTGGTGACCTTGAGGTTGCGGATGGTTGGTGAGACCAACATCGGCAAACACCCGACCGCAGTGGTGCGGTCAGGGTGATCCTCAAGATCAAAAATGATGGGCGTGCTGGACCACTTCAGCAGCCTGCGCGACTCGACGGGCGGCTCTGCTGCGTTTACTTCCCGCACCCACTGCTTGAGTTGGCGGTGGGAAGTGTGCAGAGAGGCGCCCCCGTCGACACACAGGACTTCTGTGGCCTTCTGGAACTCCTGCTCGCTGTCATCGCCTTCCTCCATGTCGTCGTTGTCTTCCTCTTCCTCATCCTTGTCGCGGCCCCGGGGAGGTCGATCACCTTGCCGCTGCTTGGCCTTGCCGCGGCATCCTCCCCGGCCATTGAATGGCCGCTTCTTGCTTGGCTCTCCTCCGCCACCTTGAGCCTTCTCCTTGTCGCGCCGCTCGTATTCAGCCTTCTGCTGCTCTACGAGGTACTCGACGCGCTTGCAGTTCGAGAGGTCGTGGTCCTTGGTGCGATGGATCTTGCAATATTGCTTGTCGGAGCCGTCTGGCTTGTCGGCTGCCGCTACAGGGGCAGGCTCCTTGCCAGAGCCGCCAGCCTGTGCTGTCTTGGCGGGAGCCTCCTTGCCGGACTTCTCGACGACCAGCACCTCCTTGTTCTTCTTCTTTCTATTGTTCCGCCGCCGGCTCTTCTTTGCCGGGGCGGCATCCTCGCTGTCGCTCCCCCCTGCGCCAGCATCCTCCCCGGGGAGTCTCCTCCCCTCTTCGGTGCGCGCGCACTTGCCAGCCAGAGCGTAGAGCTCGCTGACATCCCGGATCTTCGTCATGGCCATCTCCTCCCGCATGCGACGGTTACGCACGTTCTGGTGGAACGCGCTGATAACCGCGGCGGGGTGGACGTCGAGAATGTTGTGCTGCACGCGGCTGAATCGTTGGATGTACTTGCGCAGAGGTTCCCCTTCCTTCTGGGCCAAGATGTGGAGATCACTCTCCTGGCCGTGGGGTTTGTGGCCGCCCATGAAGGCGCCAACAAACTGGTGGCACAAATCTGCCCATGAAGAAATAGAGCCTTCCGGCAAGTGCATAAGCCAAGAACGAACGTTCGGCTTAAGCACTAGCGGGAAGTAATTCGCCAGTATCTTCTCGTCGCGCCCCCCGGCAGCCTGCACCGCGATGGTGTAGATACTGAGGAACTCCGAGGGGTGCGTCTTGCCGTCGTACTTCTCGGGTACGTCGGGCTTGAAGTTTTTCATGCTGGGCCACTGGACGCGCCGCAGCTCACGGGTAAACGCTGGGCAACCTGCCGCGTACGGCAAGTCGCCTGGTTCACCGGCGCGTGCGTGTCGACAGCAGTCCCAGCACGCTGGTCTGATTGTCGCCGGGCTTCTCGCCGGCGCTCGATCGTTGTTCGAGCATCTTCTTGCCGCCGATCGTCAAGGACTTGGCGCTGGTCCCGACGAGCCCGCGGATCCGACGACGCTGTGGAGTCGTCGTCGACGTTAATCCGACGGGGAGGCATATTCTGCTTCCGTGGCGGGGAGTGCACGGTGGTTGCACCCCCGGCGGTCTTGTCGCCGTCGGCCTTCGTCTTCTCGACTTGCCGTGGCCGCGAGGTCGCCGGCTGCTGCGGCGTGTCGTTGTTGGCGAAGGCGATGAGGCTTTGGATTGTTGCCCTCCAGTCTTCGGCCTTGTCTGCCGCTGGAGGGAAGTCGAGGAGCAGCTGCGCTCTTGCGAGTGCTTCTGCTGGAGAGGAGGGGAGCGGTGGCGAGCGGTGCGAGGAGCGGGATATGCTCGGACTCCTAACAGGGTTAGAAGGAGCAGGGTCCCGCCCCGGCGACCGCGCCTTGCTCGTGCCAGGACGATGGCCCGGAGCATCCCGCGATCCTCCGGTTTGCCCTTGCCCCAGCAAGCGGATGGTACCTCCTGTATCACGGCGCTGCTGGGTTGTCGTCTGCTGAGATGGACGTGGCGCGTCTACGGACACCGAGGCTCGATCGTCCATCTTGTCCTTGGATTTGGCGGTGCCGCGAGTCTCCTCGCCGGCGACCACCCTTCCGCCGGCGTCTCCTCCACCCACCGTTGGTTCTGGTGGCGGTGGAACAGACGCAGACGGGCCTGCGACCTCCGAAGCCTTCTTCTTCGGGGCCATGTGGCTGTTGCTGATGAAGTTGGAGAGGTTGATGAAGAACGCGCCCGCGTGAACGCCGGATCAGGTTCGCACAACCTCGACGCCCCCTACCTGGCGCGCCAAAGATGTCGGGGGAAACTGTCCACCACGAGCACCTATGGGACCGGAGCCCCTTGTCGTTGTGGTAAGGGAGCGGAGGGAGCACAAAGAGCAGATCGAGGAGAGCACGCGGGCAGTTTACCCAGGTTCGGGCCGCGCGGACGCGTAAAACCCTACTCCTGCTTGGTTTGTATTGAGTTTGTGAGCTCGGGAGCTTGAAGAACTAGCTACACCGAGCGAGAGAGTTGTCTAGGTTCCGAACCCTTTCTACGTTGTGCATGGGCCTCCTTTTATAGTTCAAGGGGTCACCGACAGGTGTCAACGTAGAAGAAGGGCAAAAATGTAACTTTGTTGGTAGTTGTAACAGTGCGGGAACAGTGCGTGAACAGTGGATGAACAGTGGTCATCACCTACTTTGATAGTGGGGGACAAGAGCATTTAATGCCTGTCGCCGTCGACCCCAAAAGCACCCGCCCTTGCGTCTCCGTTCGCCACGGCGGTAGCTTCGTCACCGTGGAGTGCCACCGTGTCCCCCAGGCTGCACAGCCATCCGCCACGCGTCCCTGGAAGGGCCCCAGGGCGACGCGTGGGCCGATGAGCTGGAGCGCGGGCACACAGCGCATGCTTCCCCGGCAAGCACCTTGCCGGGGTCTTGAGCTTGTCGGGCTGGGAAGCTTGTCGCTCCCCGGGCCCTTGCCAGGGCGCATGCTGCGCCAAGGCATGTCTTCTGGGATGTGGTCTTCTGGTTTTCCTGGCAAGCTCCTCTTGCCAGGGTCTTGTGCTGAATGTGATAGTCTTGAGCCTGGGACGGCCTTCCCGGCAAGTTCCACTTGCTGGGGCCTTGATCTTCTGTCTTGTATACTTTGTTTTTGAATGGATTAATAAGGATCAGAAAGGTCTCCGGCGAGCACGTGGTGAGCCCTGCCGCGGGAAGCTGCTACTGCCCGTGCACAAGTTGGGGTACTAAGGTACCCCTATCTTAGTACACCGACAAACAGGAACAGATCCTACGCAAGTGCCACTCCGAAGCCTATGGAGGACACCATGCTGGAGATAGAACTGCACATCAGGTATTACAATCTGGTTTTTATTGGCCTACTCTCTTCAAGGATGCCCGTAAGTTTGTCTTATCTTGTGATGAATGTCAAAGAATTGGTAATATAAGTAGACGTCAAGAATTGCCTATGAATTATTCACTTGTTATTGAACCATTTGATGTTTGGGGCTTTGATTATATGGGACCGTTTCCTGCCTCTAACGGGTACACACATATTCTAGTTGATGTTGGTTACATTACTAAGTGGGTAGAAGCTATTCCAACTAGTAGTGCTGATCATAACACATCTCTTAAGATGCTTAAAGAAGTTATTTTTCCGAGGTTTGGAGTCCCTAGATACTTAATGACTGATGGTGGTTCACACTTTATTCATGGTGCTTTCCGTAAAATGCTTCAAAGTATGATGTTAATCATAGAATTGCATCCCCTTATCACCCATAGACTAGTGGTCAAGTAGAACTAAGTAATAGAGAGTTGAAATTAATTTTGCAAAAGACAGTTAATAGGTCTAGAAAGAATTGGTCCAAGAAACTTGATGATGCATTATGGGCCTATAGAACTGCCTACAAAAATCCTATGGGTATGTCTCCATATAAGATAGTTTATGGAAAGGCTTGTCACTTACCTCTTGAGCTAGAACATAAGGCATATTGGCCTATTAAAGAGCTCAATTATGATTTCAAACTTGCCGGTGAGAAGAGGTTATTTGACATTAGCTCCCTTGATGAATGGAGAACCCATGCCTACGAGAATGCCAAGTTGTTTAAAGAAAAAGTTAAAAGATGGCATGAGAAAAGGATACAAAAGTGTGAGTTTAACATAGGTGATTATGTCTTGCTATACAACTCTCATTGAAGATTTTTTGCAGGAAAACTTCTCTCTAAATGGGAAGGACCTTATGTTATCGAGGAGGTCTATCGTTCCGGTGCCATAAAAATCAACAACTTCGAAGGCACAAATCCGAAGGTGGTGAACGGTCAAAGAATCAAACATTATATCTCAGGTAACCCTATAAATGTTGAAACCAATGTTATTGAAACCGTAACCCCAGAGGAATACATAAGGGACACTTTCCAGAATGATTCAGCCTCCGAAAAGGAAAAGGTATGTGGTACGGTAAGTAAACCGACTCCAAAACAGTTGTAAAGGCAATTTTTCTCCATTTTGGAATATTTAGAAAAATATAAAAATAAGTAGCAGTCCGGAAGAGACACGAGCCGTCCACGAGAGTGGAGGGCGCCCCCCCCCTCTCTCTCTGGGCGCGCCCCCTGCCTCGTGGGCAACTCGTGTGCCTCCCGGACTCCGATTTCTTGTATGTTACTCCTTTTGGTCGGTAAAAATCACTATATATACTCCCGAAGGTTTTGACCTCTGTATCACGCAAAAATCCTCTGTTTTCATTTCGAGCTGTTGTTTTTGATAGATCTAGATCATCATGGCGTCCTCCAACACCCCCAAGAACAAGTTCTTCGAGAAGGTCATCAACCCCTACCTTGCGAAGGTGCTGGATCACCCTCAAACCATGGAGTTACATGAGGGGGTGCTGCACATCCGTGATGTTGAGGGGCCAAGGAGGACCAGAAGCGTGGAGACAAGACTCGAAGCAATGGAGCAGTAAGTTTTCAAGTGCCAAGGTATGCTTGAACGAGGTCTCAACGCCAACCACATGCTGATCTCGGAGCTCGCCAACAACCTCAAGCTGGACTCAAGGATCTTCGGGGAAGCTATCTCCAATCTTCAAGAGAAAATCGAACACCTCCAAGCCCAGATCTATGACCTGCAAAACCAAAACTATGAGTATGAATATAGATTCAAGAAGATGAGTTTGGCTGCAGATTTGAGTATCCCAGAGGCTCGATCATCCTTCTACGATGGTGAGCCCATGCCTTGGAAGGTGGACAACAAGCCTACATCATCAACAATTCCTACATCACCACCCCCGAAGAAGGAGACATAATCATATGGATATGGGCACTCCCCTTGGCAACTGCCAAGCTTGGGGGAGTGACCCTGGTATCGTATCACCATCACTCCTATCTTTACCGTTTTTCTTAGTTCGATCCTTTTGTTAGTATCTTGATCTAGTAGAATAAAAGTTAGCATGATCTAGTTGTGAGCTTTTGCCTTGTGATCTTTACCCTTTGTAATCGAGTCCGTGAGCTATATAATAAAGATTAGTGTTGAGTCAAGGGCTTGATTTCCTCACGTCGGTCATGATAAAAAGAAAGAAAACATAATGAGTATCCAAGAGATCATATTGATCTTATGGGAAGTAATGACTTCACATATAAAGAGTATGATGAATAAAAGTTGTTGAGAGTTGACAAACATAGTTTTGGTCATCGTTGCAATTAATAGGAAGTAATAAAAGAAGAGAGGCTTCGCATACAAATATACTATCTTGGACATCTTTTATGATTGTGAGCACTCATTAAAATATGACATACTAAAGAGTTGATGTTGGACAAGGAAGACAACATAATGGGTTATGTCTTCTTATATCCGAAATAAAGTATATTGTCATGGATCATCCAACATGTTGAGCTTGCCTCCCCCCTCATGCTAGCCAAAACTCCTTGCACCAAGTAGAGATACTACTTGTGCTTCCATACATCCTTAAACCCAGTTTTTCCATGAGAGTCCACCATACCTACCTATGGATTGAGAAAGATCCTTCCAAGTAAGTTGTCATGTTGCAAACTTGCTAAAATATGTATGATTTATTAGTGTGGAGGAAATAAGCTTTATACGATCTTGTGATATGGAAGTAATAAAAGCGATGGACTGCATAATAAAGGTCCTTATCACAAGTGGCAATATAAAGTGACGTTCTTCTGTGCTAAGACTTTGTGCATCCAACCATAAAAGCACATGACAACCTCTGCTTCCCTCTGCGAAGGGCCTATCTATTATTCTTGCCTTATAAGAGTCAAGGTGTAATTCACCTATCCTTTTTACATTTTATCCTTTGGCAAGCACATTGTGTTGGAAAGATCCTGACATATATACCCACTTGGATCTAAGTTTTCATGATCTATTATTGTTGACAATACCCTTGAGGTAAAAGGTTGGGAGGCAACACTGTAAGCCCCTATCTTTCTCTGTGTCCGATTAAAACTCCATAAACATAAGTATTGCGTGAGTGTGAGCAATTGTGAAAGACTATATGATAGTTGAGTATGTAGGCTTGCTGAAAAGCTCTTATATTGACTCTTTCCGATGTTACGATAAATTGCAATTGCTTCAATGACCGAGATCAAAGTTTGTTGGTTTTCAATGAAGTTTTTGATTCATACTTGATATTGTGAAAGAATTATTACTTTAGCATAAGAATCACATGACAATATATATATGTTGCTGTCATGAGAACGATCATGATGCCCTCATGTCCGTATTTTATTTTTATCGACACCTCTATCTCTAAACAAGTGGGCATATTTTTCGATATCGGCTTTCGCTTGAGGACAAGCGAGGTCTAAGCTTGGGGGAGTTGATACGTCCATTTAGCATCATGCTTTTATGTTGATATTTATTGCATTATGGGCTGTTATTACATGTTTTGTCACAATACTCATGCCTTTTCTCTCTTATTTTACAAGGTTTACATGAAGAGGGAGAATACCGGCAGCTGGGATTCTGAGCTGGAAAAGGAGCAAACTCTAGAAACCTATTGTACACAACTCAAAAAGGCCCGAAACTTCACAGGACTACGTTTCAGAAAATATAAAAAAATATCTAGCGAAAGAAGATCGAGAGGGGGGCCACCTGTTGTCCACGAGGGTGGGGGCGCCCCCCCCCCCCTCTCTCTCTGGGCGCGCCCCTGTCTCGTGGGCCCCCCGATGCCCATCTTCTCCTATATGAGGTGTTTTGACCTGGAAAAATCATAAGGAGGCTTTCGGGACCAGACGCCGCCGTCTCGAGGCGGAAACCAATCTAGGGCTTCGGCAGAGCTATTCTCCGGGGATACTTCCCTCCGGGAAGGGGAAATCGTCACCGCCGTCATCACAAACAACTCTCCCATCTTGGGGAGAGCTATCTTCATCAACATCTTCACCAGCACCATCTCCTCTCAAACCGTAGTTCATCTCTTGTATCCAATCTTTGTACCCAAACCTCGGATTGGTACCTGTGGGTTGCTAGTAGTGTTGATTACTCCTTGTAGTTGATGCTAGTTGGTTTATTTGGTGGAAGATCATATGTTCAGATCCATTATGCATATTAATACCCCTCTGATCATGAACAATATTATGTCTTGTGAGTAGTTACTTTTGTTCCTGAGGACATGGGAGATGTCCTGCTATTAGTAGTCATGTGAATTTGGTATTCGTTCGATATTTTGATGAGATGTATGTTGTCTCTCCTCTAGTGGTGTCATGTGAACGTCGACTACATGACACTTCACCATTATTTGGGCCTAGAGGAAGGCATTGGGAAGTAATAAGTAGATGATGGGTTGCTAGAGTGACCGAAGCTTAAACCCTAGTTTATGTGTTGCTTCGTAAGCGGCTGATTTGGATCCACTTGTTTCTTGCTATGGTTAGGTTTACCTTAATACTTCTTTTGTAGTTGCGGATGCTTGCATTAGAGGTTAATCATAAGTGGGAGGCTTGTCCAAGTAAGGATAGCACCCAAGCACCGGTCCACCCACATACCAAATTATCAAAGTACCGAACGCGAATCAGATGATCGTGATGAAAACTAGCTTGACGATAACTCCCATGTGTTCTCGGGAGCGCTTTTCTTCATATAAGAGTTTGTGTAGGCTTGTCCTTTGTTAGAAAAAGGATTAGTCCACCTTGCTGCACCTTATTTACTTTTACCTTTTGTTACTTGCTACCAATTACCTTATCACAAAACTATCTGTTACCTATAATTTCAGTGCTTGCAGAAAATACCTTACTGAAAACTGCCTATCATTTCCTTCTGCTCCTCGTTGGGTTCGACACTCTTACTTATCGAAAGGACTATGATAGATCCCTGACACTTGGGGGTCATCAGGCTGCCATCTCCCTCTCTTCTCAGCGTACTCACATTCTACACAGCCCACTTTCCCAACTTGTCCGAAACTGCCCCGAACCCTACCCGGGTCCGGATCATCCCCAAACATCCATAAAACTTCATCGATTTCTCTTTTCAGATTACCTAGCCTGTTTATTCTCGACCGCCAGATTAACATCAGAGGGTCCAACTAGGACATAACCAAAACCACCTGCTATAAATAACAGCCTAACCCTAAAATCTCGGACGGTTGTCCCATCCATCGCTCCTCCGCCGCCACACTCCACCTTGTCATCTCCCACCTCGGGATCTCCTCCCGATCCACCTGATCCTCTCCTTCCGTGCCCAGCCACTGCTCTTCGTCGATCCATCCAACCAGCAGCTCCAGCAGCCGCACGAGGTAGCTCCTCCCCGCGTCATCCTCCACGCTCGTGCCCGAGCAGGAGAGCTCGGCCTCGCCTCCCGTCCCTTGCACCGAGGCCCAGCAGCAAGAGCCCGAGCTCCTCTGCCCTGAGACCACCGCCTTCGTCCTACCTCGTCGGAGACCAGAACTGCTCCACCTCATCTCCAACTCGGGTCACGACACCGCACCGCTCGCTGCTTCTCGTTCCCTTCTTCTCCCGTTCTCTCTCACCTGCTCTCTCTTCTCCAGGAAACTCGCAGGAGCATCCATGATCATCCCCACGTCGCCACTGCCTTCCCCTCGTCTTCTCATGCAGACCACCCATGGCTGCCCCATGGAGCTCCTCCGCTCACACCTCCTCCTCGCCAAATCCATGTTTCTCTAGCGCCCGAGGAGAGGAGGTCCTCGAGCACCCGCTCCCGCTACTGTCTTCTTCCCGCACGGAGCCGCCATGGCCTCGAGCTCCGCCGCGCCGTCGCCCGGATCCGCCGTTCCCTCCTGCATCATCCCCCGGATTCGCCTCCTCCTCTGGTCGTCGTCCCCATCTCCGACCCGCTGCTCGATCCCCTGCTACATGAACGAGGAGACCAGCGCCGCGCCCTCGTTGACTTGGCCCAGCGCCCGCGTGGACGAGCGCCACATCCCCCGCGCCGGCCCTCCTCTGCCCAGCCGGCCTGCTTTCCCAAGGCCCAGTGTGAGCAGCCCCTTGGCCTTTCCTCCGTTGGGCTTCCTGTTGAGATTTGGCCCGTGTCATTTTTTCAGTTCTGCGATTTAGCTATTTATCCAGAGTTTGCAGTTTTTCAGAAAAGACCCTCAAACATCATGCATTTAATAACTCCACAACCGGGCATTGTGTGTAAAAACTTTATGTATGAAAATCGCTTAGAATTTTGTGTAGATTCATAATAACCAACTTTCATGCATGTTTAAAATGTTTAAACTGCTGTTTGCTTGAATTTCCATAAATGACATGTTAAAATGATCCACATTAACCAATATGGATTTCTTAAGGGCAGGGTCATTCAAGACTGCTTGGGGTGGTCCTTTGAATACATTCATCAATGTTACAAATCCAGGGAAGATTTTCTTGTGCTGAAATTAGACTTTGAAAAAGCATTTGACACCATTGGGCACCAAGCAATTATAGACATTCTCAGAGCAAAAGGTTTTGGCCATAAGTGGATTTCATGGATACAAATGATCTTTAACTCTGCTTCAACTGCTATAATGCTGAATGGAGTACATGGTAAGAAGATTTACTATAGAAGGGGAGTACCACAAGGAGATCCCCTATCACCTCTGCTGTTTGTCATAGCTGCTGACCTGCTCCAATCAGTAATCAATAAAGCAATGGGAATGGGCCTCATTCATGCACCTCTACATATAAACACATGCACTGACTTTCCAATTGTATAGTATGCAGATGACACCCTCTTAATTATGCAGGCTGATTCTAGACAGCTCATCTGTCTTGAAGCCCTCTTGAACACTTTTGCATCTGCCACTGGTTTAAAGGTAAAATACCAAAAGTCCATCATGGTACCTATTAATATTGAAGAAGAGCAGGCTCAAATTTATGCTGGTACTCTCAACTGTCAGATGGGACAATTTCCATTCACATACCTTGGGCTACCTCTAGGGCTTCACAAACCAACAGTGGAGCAATGCTTACCATTGGTTAACAGGATTGCCAAAAGATTGGCTGGCATTGCCACATTTATGACCTATGCAGGTAGATTGTTGATGGTTAAATCAGTTCTGGCATCCCTCGCAATTTTCTTCATGAGCTGCTTGGATGTACCAGTTACTATTAAGCAACAAATCTTAAAATACTTGAGACACTGCTTGTGGAGAGGACCAGATATGGGGGACCACAGACCAGTTTAGTAAAATGGACCACTGTTTGTAGACCAAAGAGTCAGGGAGGGTTAGGAGTCATGGATATCTTCACACAGAACAAGGCACTACTCATGAAAAACCTACACAAGTTCTACAACAGACATGACATTCCATGGGTGAATTTGATTTGGGAGACACATTACAATGAGGACAAATTGCCAGGAGATGAGTTAGTAGGTTCTTTCTGGTGGAAGGCTAACTTCCAATTAGTTCAACAGTTTAAAGGTTTAGCAAGGTGCAACTTGGGAGATGGCAGAAGTGTTTTTTCTGGTTGGACCTATGGTCAGAGCAAATACTACAACATTAGTTTCCCCATCTCTTCTCTTTTGTGATCAATGGCAGGCTTACAGTGCAGCAGGTTCTGGCCACAGAATTCTTTGAAGATCTCTTTCACCTTCCATTATCAATAGTGGCTCATGAGCAGTTCTTACAGCTTGAAGACATGTGCTACTCAATGAGGCAATCACAGTACCAAAATCACACAGATACATGGAGCTATATCTGGGGTAATGAACAATATTCCTCTGCCAAGGCTTACAATGCTATGATTGGTTTCAAACAATCTCCACCACACTTCACATGGATCTGGAACTCATCATGCCAACCTAAACACAAAATGTTCTTCTGGATGCTCTTGCATGACAGACTCAATACAAGAAACCTATTGAGAAGGAAAACATTTGTTTTGGAAGACTATAAATGTTCTCTCAGGGGGTGCCAACAGGAGGAAACCCTATACCATTTGTTCTGGGAATGCAACTTTGCTAAAAGATGTTGGGATCACATATTCCCCACCAGAACTCCAAACCTATCTGTTCTTGAGGCATTCCAGGACATTAAGGAAAAGCTAAGCTTACCATTTTTATGGATATAATAATACTTAGCTCTTGGGCTATTTGGATCTCTAGAAACAACAAGATCTTCGAACATATTCAACCCACTTTTCAAGGATGGAAGAACATTTTTTTGATGGAGCTGAAGCTACTAAAGCACAGGATGAGACCAAAGCATGTCAACCATTTCAATTCATGGCTGGAACTACAACAATGAACTCTTTTCTTTTTTGACAGCTTCCTACTGCCTAGGTCTTCTTGTTTAGCCTTAGCTTTAGTCTACCCTAGTTTTTTTCTTCTTTATTTTTATTTTTCTTTGTTCTTTTTATAAGGGGCTCCTCTCAAGCCCTTGCTGTATTTTGTTTTGTATGGCTGGACCTTCTCTACTATTTATAAAAATTGCAGTGGGGTGTTTTACCCTACTGTTTATAGTTAACAAAAATGGTTTTATTCATAACTAAATAACCGTAGCTCCAAATTTAATAAGCTTTATATGTAAATGGGGTAGAAAAATGCATAGAATAACATGGTGCACTTTATTTTCCTGTTTAGCAATAATAAAATGTGTTTCTAGGTAGAACAGTACCAAATCCAATAATTGCACATGGGGATTTTACGGAATTGTTGGTTGTTGTTTTTTGGCCTCATTTAAATTGTTTAAATAGTGTAGTTTAATTGTGTTGCACCTCTTGCCATGGTTAATAACATTTAAACTTGTTGTGTACATAAACGAGATCAAACTAAATATGTGAATGTGGTGTTTCATCAATATGCAACTCGTTGCATATTGAGCTCCACTTAACTTGTAGTATTGTTTGTGCACTTGCCATGCCATGAAACATTAAACCGGACATGCATCATAATTGGATGTGCATCATGCCATGTTTATGTGATGGTTGTTTACCTTGTCGTTTGCTTCTTTCCGGTTGTGCTTCTTCTTGAAAGTCCCGGTTTCGTTGTGATTGTGAGGACTAGTTCGTCTATGCTCGTTCGACTACACCCATTCTTCTACTTCATGGACTCAATCTTCTTCCTAGCGGGATCTCAGGCAAGATGACCGCCACCTTGGATCTCATTACTATCATTGCTATGCTAGTCCCCTCGATGCTATCGCTATATGTCGCGCTGCCTATCTATTTATTTGTCAGCCTCTCATTGTTGCCATGAAACACCCTCTAAAATTTGACACCACCCAGCAAACCGTTGTATGGCTATGTTACCGCTTGCTCAACCCCCCTTATAGCATTGGTAGTTGCAGGTGAAGATGAAGATTATTGCTCCGTGTCGGATCTTGGATATTTTGGAATATCACAATACCTTACTTAAATTAATGCACCTATATACTTGGCAATGGGTGGAAGGCTTGGCCTTTTGCTCGGTGTTTTGTTCCACTCATGCTGCCTTAAGAACCGATAAACTGGTGTTATGTTCCTTGATTTTCTGTTCCTAACACGGTTGGGGTTATGGGACCCCATTGATAGTTCGATTTGAATAAAACTCCTCCAGCAAGGCCCAACATTTGTTTTACCGTTTGCCTAAGATAATAAACCTAATTAAATTTGACCCATAGGGACTTAGCGCTACCCGAGGTTTGTACCACATAATACAGGGGGGCAGTGCTGATGCTGTTGGTCCCAAACCAGAGCCAATTGCGGTGCCATCCAGTTATCTGGGGTCTTCGGTTGCTATACGTTGCGATCATCCGGACGTGGACTGAGATGAGATACGTGCGGCTTCTATCAGGGTATCGGCACGCCGAGAGGTCTTGCTCGACTTGTTTTACCATTGTCGAAATGTCTTGTGCACCGGGATTCTGAGTCTCATCGGGTTGTCCCTAAGATAAGAAGTTTTACCTCTACTGATCGTGCGAGCTTGTGATGGGCTAAGTTGGGACACCCCTGCAGGGTTATGATCTTTCAAAAGTTGTGCCCGTGGTTATGTGGCAGATTGGAATTTGTTAATATCCGGTTGTAGAAAACTTGACAGAGGATCCGAAATAAAATACACCAACCGCGTGAGTAACTATGACCGTCTCTTTTCAAGTTGAGAAGAGAACACAGTGGGGTTATGTTTGACTCGCACGTAGTTCTAGATCACTTAGCGATCATTACTACTTTGCGAACGTTTGTGTAGATGCTCATCTTATTCTTGTACTCGTAAGTTAGCCACCATACAAATGCTTAGCCGATGTTACAACCTCACCACTTTCCTTTCCATACCCATTAAGCTTTGCTAGTCTTGATACCCATGGTTATGGGATTGCTCTGTCCTCGTGGCTCACAGATACTACAACACCAGTTGCAGGTGCAGGTTTCCGATGACTTCACGTGAGAGCGATGCTTATTTGTGTTGGAGTTCTTTCTTCTTCTTCTTCTTCTTCGTCAGTCTTGGGATAGGTTCCTGGTCGGCAGCCTGGGATAGCAGGATGGATGTCGTGTGCTTTTCATGTGTTTTTCATCCATAGTCGGATGTCTTGTATATGATGTTGTTGTATTCATGTGATTTGTATGACTTGTATGTATCCCCATCTATTTATGTAATGGTACGATGTAATGTATCCATCTTGCTAAGCGCCCGAAATGAGGTTGTGCCCCAATGACAAGGTGTTCATGTGATCGGGATAGGATCGCATCTTGGGCATGACAAGGTGGTATCAGAGTCTCGACCGACCATAGGACCCCCCTTGATTGATCGTAGTTTGGCCGTTGTCGAGTCTAGAAGAAAACTATTTTGGAGTCTAGTTATCTCAGAGAGTAGGATTTCTTTTTACTCCTCAGCCCCTTCGTCGCTCTGGTGAGGAATCTTGACGTAGGTGTTTTGAATTACTCCTCTTCCCCTTCAATTTTTGTTAGGATCACGCGGTTAGTTTTCCGTTCATTGCGATGTCAGCTCTTGTCATCCGGTGCATTTCTCGTCAAGTTGATTCTATCATCTTCATCTTTGCAAGTTCAATCCTCAGTTCTTTCCAACTGGTGTCGTTTTCCCCGTCCGATGTGGTCTTTCTTTCCCACCAGCCCACCCTTTTTCTTCTCAAAGCCGGAGTCCTTAATCGAGTATCCATTCTATTCGTGCAAAGTTTCTTCATTCATTCCTTAATTATTTCAACTTGTGAATTCTGGTCCAGTTCGTCATTCCTCATTCTTTTCTTGTCCGGTGGATTCAATTCAAGTATTTGGTGTTGTTCATATTATTTCCCTTGGCTCAAATGTTTCCAATTGCTCGCTCGCCTCTCGCCATTTAATCATTCAGGAGTTCCGAAGATATCTCACGAGATTCGTGTTTGCCTTCAAATTAATTCGAGGTTGTCACCTCCTTCAAGTCTTTTAATCGTTCCGATGCATTATCTCCTTTTCAATCCTTTCCAACGGTGTTTCTTTTCAGTGGGCCCTAACCCACAGGTCTTTTCCATGGATTTTACCTGACTCTTCTAATAGTTCCGGAGCTATTCCCAAATTCTTTGCAAGTGTGACGTAAGTATGAATTCCATCGGTCATGTGCCTTCTCCAAGATCGTTTTCAAATTCTTTTCATGCTTGGTTCAACAGTTCCTCCTTTCATTCTTCTGGAGTATCTCAACAATTTTGTTAGTGTTTCTCGTCGTCATTCTCAACATTTGCAAACCGAAGAAGAGTTTTCCTCTTAATCTTGTCTATTCTCTTGAAGATTTGTGATCCTAGCTTAACGTTATCCTCTCAAATTATTCCGTTTGTCATTAATTATTTTCCTTACACATCCGGAGTATTTCATGATTTCTTTCTTTGTGTTCCTCCGAAGGCCATCATTCCAGAAGTTTTCTTCGTTCTCAAATTTCAACCTCATCCTCCAACTATTCTTCATTGATGCATCTTCGTTCGTCTCCATATTCTTCCGGTGCTTCGTTTAAGTATCAGTTCACGATCTCTTTGCTCTCTTGTATATAAATTTCCTCAAGCTCTCTATTCTTCCCGGTGATTCATTCTCTTGTATTCGCTAAATTTCAACCCTTACGGTGGCTGACTCTCTTTCTTCACTCGGTTTCAATTTTTACGGTGGTTCATTCAAGATTCATTTTCCATTGTCATCATATCAATCCATTCGTTCGTTCCAATCCTACCGGTGCTTCAAGAACACTGTCTCTAGTTTTTCGCTATATCCCTCGTTAACCAATTTCAACGAGAATAAGTAGTATGTGAATCCATTGCTTTCATCAATTTAATTGATGGAGGATGAGCATAACATAATTCTTATTCATTCTCGTCAAGTTGATTAATTTCGTCCTTTAGAGTTTGTTCTTGATGGATAAATTCTAGTCCCAAGCGTTTTCACCTTTTCTTTTTCGGAGCTCAAAGCCTCCTTGGTCATCTAGTCAGATCCTCCATCAAAATCATCGTAAGGCTTCAATCTTATTCTTTTCATCTCTTATTTCAATCTCATCATCCTTTTGTTACCGGAGTTCTTCACGGTGGTTCATCATGATTTAATTCATTCTTCAAATATTCTTCAGCAGTTCTTGTGGAGCAGCTCAAGTATTCTTATTCTTGCGTCTCGAAGAGCAATTAATTCTCTGTATTCTTTTGAAGTGGAGTTTTTCTTTTCTTCCTTCATCTCATCTATTCAATATTTGGTTGCGGCATAATTCACCTCAAGTTTTGAGACGTTTAAATAAGCCCACAACAAGCTTATTCTTTTGTTGCTGATTTCTCAACAACTCCGTTCACCCCTTCTTCGTGAAGATGCTTTTAATTCATCATGGTAAAAGTTGTCATCTTCTTCTCCGTTCTTTTCATTCCATTCTTTCAATTCTTCTGGAGGCATTGTGTTATTCATCTCGTCAAGTATCGTTCCATCTTATCATGTTCTATTCTTTCCATTTTCAGCCGAAGTGCTGCCCGGATTCCTTCGTTCGAATTCCTTTTCTATGTCCTATTGGCCGGTGTGGTTTCAAATTCATTCTTGTTCCTTCAGCACTTGTTTCTTGTCTGTCAACCGCCAATGCTCTCGTACTCTTCCTTGTTCCTCTTTTCTAACAAAGCTTCTCAATCTCATTCATCTCCCTTGTATCCTTTCTTTCAGTTGTTCATCCTCTTAAGATTCTTTTGTTTCACTCTTTTCTCCAAGAAGAACTTTGTTCTTCCTTTTCCTCTCCCGTCTCGTTCCTAAGATCTCGCGACGAGATCTGTTGTTAGTAGGGGAGTGTTGTGACACCCCGAGACCGATACACTAGGTGTCTTCCAGTTATTCGCTGTCGTTGCCATGTCATCTGCTTGCGTGTTGCACATTGCCATGTCATCATGCGCATTTCATCTGCATAGTTTTCAAAACTTGCATCCGTTTGTAGTTGCTCGTCTCCCAGTTCTCTTCGATGTCTGTTCTGAGCCCACACACACTCGCACGTGCCTGTGGAACCTCTGAAGCCTCATTTTATTAGTGGCAGAATGGAATGGGTTGAAACTTGGCGTGTGGTATTATTATAGCGTAGGTAGACCGCCTGTCAAATTTCGTCGCATTCGGAGTCCGTTTGATAGCCCAACCGTTAAGCTATAGCGGCATTATACCTGGTTTGAACATCGGATGTTTCGGTGCCTCGAAACATGTTGTCAGGCTGCCATCTCCCTATCTTCTCAGCCTACTCACATTCTACACGGCCCACTTTCCCTCTCCTTGCAACTTGTCCCAAACTGCCTCGAACCCTACACGGGCTCTCGTTTCCGATGGGTCCGGATCAACCCCAAACATCCATAAAACTTCATGAATTTCTCTTTTGAGATTACCTAGCCTATTTATTCTCGACCGCCCGATTAACATCACAGGGTCCAAATAGCACATAACCAAAACCACGTGCTATAAATAATAGCCTATCCCTAAAATCTCGGACGGCTGTCCCATCCATCCCTCCGCCGCCGCCACACTCCACCTTGTCGTCTCTCACCTCGGGATATCCTCCGGATCCACCTGATCCTCTCCTTCCGCGGCCAGCCACAGCTCTTCGTCAATCCAGCCAACCAGCAGCTCCAGCAGCCGCATGAGACAGCACCTCCCCGCGTCTTCCTCCATGCTCAGCAGGAGAGCTCGGCCTCGCCTCCCATCCCTTGCAGCGAGGCCCAGCAGC
Source organism: Secale cereale (assembly GCA_902687465.1). Taxonomy (NCBI): domain Eukaryota; kingdom Viridiplantae; phylum Streptophyta; class Magnoliopsida; order Poales; family Poaceae; genus Secale; species Secale cereale. The sequence continues at coordinate 138,711,529 of LR738714.1, forward strand.
AGGAGCCCGATCTCCTCTGCCCCGAGACCGCCGCCTTCGTCCAACCTCGCTGGAGACCAGAACTGCTCCACCTCGTCTCCAACTCAGGTCACGACACCACACCGCTTGTTGCTTCTCCTTCCCTTCTTCTCCCGTTCTCTCTCTCACCTACTCTCTCTTCTCCAGGAAACTCGTAGGAGCATCCATGGTGATCCCCACGTCACCACTACCTTCCCCTCGTCTTCTCGTGCAGACCACCCAAGGCCGCCCCATTGAGCTCCGCCGCACGTGCCTCGACCTCGCCAATCCCTGTTGCCCGAGCGCCCGAGGAGAGGAGCTCCTCGAGAACCCGCTCCCGCTGATGTCTTCTTCCCGTAGGGAGCCGCCATGGCCTCGACCTCCGCCGCACCGTCGCCCGGATCTGCCGTTCCCTCCTACGTCGTCCCCCGGATCCTGCTCCTCCTCCGTTCATCGTCCCCATCTCTGACCCGCTTCTCGATCCCCTGGTTCACGAACGAGGAGACCAGCGCCGCACCCTCGTTGACTTTGCCTAGCGCCAGCGTGGACGAGCACCACATCCCCCGCGCCGGCCCTCCTCTGCCCAGCCGGCCTGCTTTCCCAAAGCCCAGGGTGAGCAGCCCCCTGGCCTTTCCTCTATTGGGCTTCCTGTTCAGATTCGGCCCGTGTCATGTTTTTTTCAGTTCTGCGATTTAGCTATTTATCTAGAGTTTGCGATTTTTCAGAAAAGACCCTCAAACATCATGCATTTAATAACTCCACAACCGGGCATTATATTATATATATATATATATATATATATATATATATATATATATATATATATATATATATGAAAATTGCTTAGAATTATGTGTATATTCATAATAACCAACTTTCATGCATGTTTAAAATGTTTAAACTGCTGTTTGCTTGAATTTGCATAAATGACATGTTAAAATGGTTTTATTCATAACTAAATAATCGTAGCTCCAAATTTAATAAACTTTATATGTAAATGGGGTAGAAAAATGCATAGAATACAATGGTGCACTTTATTTTCCTGTTTAACAATAATAAAATGTGGTTTTATAAAGAACAGTACCAAATCCAATAATTGCACATGGGGATTTTCCGAAATTGATGTTTGTTGTTTTCCGGCCTCATTTAAATTATTTAAATAGTGTAGTTTAATTGTGTTGCACCTCTTGCCATGGTTAACAACATTTAAACTTGTTGTGTACATAAACGAAATCAAACTAAATATGTGAATGTGGTGTTTCGTCAATATGCAACTCATTGCATATTGAGCTCCACTTAACTTGTAGTACTGTTTGTGCACTTGCCATGCCATGAATCATTAAACCAGACATGCATCATACTTGGTTTTGCATCATGCCATGTTTATGTGATGGTTGTTTACCTTGTCGTTTGCTTCTTTCCGGTTGTGCTTCTTCTTGAAAGTCATGGTTTCATTGCGATTGTGAGGACTCGTTCGACTACGCCCGTTCTTCTACTTTATGGACTCGATCTTCTTCCTAGCGGGATCTTAGGCAAGATGGTCGTCACCTTGGATCTCATTACTATCATTGCTATGCTAGTTGTCTCGGATGTCTTGTATATGATGTTGTTGTATTCATGTGATTTGTATGACTTGTATGTATTCCATCTATTTTTGTAATGGTATGATGTAATGATATCCATCTTGCTAAGTGCTCGAAATGTGGTTGTGCCCCAATCACGAGGTGTTCACGTGATCGGGATAGAATCACATCTTGGGCGTGATAGTACCAAACGTTGAAATGTAACTGGGTGACTATAAAGTTGCTCTACAGGTATCTCTTAGGGTGTCTGTTGAGTTGGCATGGATCAAGACTGGGATTTGTCACTCCGTATGACGAAGAGGTATCTCTGGGCCCTCTTGATAATACAACATCACAAGAAGCTTGCAAGCAATGTGACTAAGGAGTTAGTCATGGGATCTTGTATTACAGAATGAGTAAAGAGACTTGTCGGTAACGAGATTGAACTTGGTATGGGGATACCGACGATCAAATTTCGGGCAAGTAACATACCGATTGACAAAGGGAACTGCATACGGGGTGAGTTGAATCCTTGACATCGAGGTTCAACCAATAAGATCTTCGTAGAATATGTGGGAACCAATATGGTCATCCCGGTCCCGCTATTGGTTATTTACCGTAGAGGTGTCTCGGTCATGTCTGCATAGTTCTTGAAGCCGCAGGGTCTACACACTTAACCTTTGGTAACGATATAAGTATAGTTGAGTCATTAAGGTGGTTACCAAAGGTTGTTCAGAGTCCCAGATAAGATCTTGGACGTGATGAGGAACTCCAGAATGGTCTAGAGGTTAAGATTGATATATTGGACGAAGGGTATTGGAGTTGGGAATTGTTCCGGGGGTACTAGGTGATGACCAGCATGACTGAAAGGGGTTTCGGGGGGCCCCAGGAAGTGTTGGTCGGCCTCATGGGCCATGGGGAGGAGGCACACCAACCCACTAAGGGGTTGTACGACCCCCTCATACCATGCCACATTGCCAGAAGAGGTGGGGGCGCCTCCCAAGGGTTTTGCCTCCACCTGGCTTGGGGGCCAAGTCTCCTAACGGTAGGGCCAAAACCCATCTAGGGTTTCCCATCTCTTGTGGCTGCCGCCCCCCTAGATGGGATCTAGGGTGCCATCCTCCCTCCTCCCTCCCCCTATATATAGATAGGTAGAGAGAGGGCAGACGCACCCTCGAGTGCATCTCCATGCCACGATGCTGCCCTTCCTCTCCCTCGTAGTCCATCTTCTTCTTCGTAGTGCTTAGCGAAGCTCTACCAAGATTTCTCCACCACCGCCGCCATCACACTGTCGTGCTACCGGAGGACTCGAGCTACTACTTCATTGTCACTCGCTGGATTGAGGAGGTGAAGGCGTCATCAAGCCGTACGTGTGTTGAGCATGGAGGTGCCATCCGTTCAGCACTAGATCAGGAGTTCACAGGATGGATCGTGATTAGATCGCGAAGACGTTCGACTACATCAACCATGTTTCTTAATGCTTCCACTTAGCGATCTACTAGGGTATGTAGATCCAATCTCTCCTCTCGTAGATGGTCATCTCCTAGGTTGGATTCTGATGAGCATAAGAATTATTTTGTTTCCCATGCAATGTTCCCCAACAGGGTCATGAGACCCATGTTTGTAATATCATGTAATGTATGGTTCTTCGGAGCCATTTAAATGAATACTCTGAGTCGTAGAGTTTTGTTGTAATGCCATGTTGTATTTATACATATCGACCATATTGTGTGTATGTTATTGAAATGCTTGGTATGTGTGGGATTCGATACCTAGTTGTTTATCCTTGGTAGCCTATCTTATGGGGAAATGCCTCCTAGTGCTTCCACCGAGCCTTGGTAGCTTGCTACTGCTCCGGAACACATGGATTGACCAGCATGTGTCCTTCCTTACTCCTATATCTGTCCCTTCAGGGAAATGTCACACTGGGTTTATCGGAGTCTTGTTAGCTTGCTACAACCCGGTTACACTCGCTGCTACCGACACGTGCATTGTTGGGTCATGTATGCTTGTCCTTGTAATTTAGTGCCACTTTGGGTTTACGACTAGTCATGTTGGCCCCAGTTCTATGTTATATGGATGCTAGCAACACTATCATATACGTGAGCCAAAAGGCACAAATGGTCCCGGCCTAGGTAAGGCTGCAGCCATGGGAATACCGTGCGTGAGGCCACAAAGTGATATGTTGTGTTACATGCTAGATCGGTGTGACTTAGAATCGGGCTCCCGACAAAGTTGGGTTGAGCAGGTGGTGCCATTGATCTACAACAGAAAAATGCAATCACTAAGTAATGTGTTTGTGTAGAGTAATTCAAGCCTTAAACAAAAATACTCCCATTGAAGTCGGCATCCCTCCGCAAACTCTCAGTGATTCAGGATCTAACTAGCGCATGCGACTAGTGAAGTTTAGCATCACTGCTAGCCGTATCATATACCCCTGTTGTTCAGTAGGTATCATATACCCCGGCCCCTAACCTTCTTTGCAACTAGGCACAAAACCGTTTTGATAGCCATGTCAAGTTAACCTGATGTAGTGCATGTTCGTGTCCGACACAAATCCTTCAGTTCAAGGAAACATAGTAGCACCCAAATTTTATGAGCCCACTACTATACGTACTTGACGTGCAAAGGTGCAACATCGGGGATGGCAATTCACTTGATATTAATGAGGGATCTTTCTACCATTTTAACATGCATATAAACAAAGAAGCATAATAATCACAGATAAACATATATTGTGAAATAGTATGGCTCCTTCATGGATGTTCTTCCAGGTCGGCTCCAACGGCGATGACCATCTAGGAACTCCATCTTGTTTGTCACGTCCAGACGCCAAGCCACCAACCTGATCTCTATTATCCAACTACTACAATTAGTAATGGATTTTACATAGAGTCACAAGTTGACTCGCATGTCATTATACATTATAATGACAGCACTTTGGCTCCTGCTGGCTGACAAACATGACATGCATGCCATGTATAATTTACACACACGCATCACATACACATGAGCCATACTATTCACATAAAACCTGCAAAACAAAGTCATGCATAGAATCGCATTCTACCGGTTTGAGTGATCATGTACGAAATCGAAGGCGCTACACACATGATGGTCCTGCTATCATCGTGAATCCGATTCGGATTTATGTTTCACTGTTAACCCCGATGGCGGATGCCGGTCGGTAGGGCTAGGTTGTGTCACGACCTCATCGATTCCAATCAATAGAAAACATAGCCACATCAATCCCTGACACGTCTCCAACATATCTATAATTTTTTATTGTTCCATGCTGTTATATTATCATTCTTGGATGTTTTACAATCATTTTATAGCAACGTTATATCATTTTTTAGGACTAACCTATTGACATAGTGCCCAGTGCCGGTTTCTGTTTTTTGCTTGTTTTTTATTGGGCCAATACCAAACGGAGTCCAAACACAGTGAAACTTTTTGGAGAAATTTTTTGGGCCAGAAGACACCCAATGGGCCAAAGAAGCACCCCGGGGGTACTCCGAGGGGAGCACAACCCACCAAGGCGCGCCCTGGTGGGTTGTGCCCACCTCGGTGGCCTCCCACACCGCCTCTTCGCTCTATAAATACCCCAATATTTCGGAAACCCTAGGGGAGTCGACAAAATTTTGTTCCAGCAGCCGCAAGTTCGAGAACCACGAGATTCAATCTAGAGCCCTTTTCTGGCACTCCGCCAGAGGGAATCACAATCACCAAGGGGTTCATCATCCTTGTTGGTGCCTCTCCGATGATGCGTGAGTAGTTCACCTCAGACCTACGGATCCGTAGGCAGTAGCTAGATGGCTTCTGCTCTCTTTGTTTCTCAATATAAAGTTCTCTTGGAGATCTATTTGATGTAATGACTTTGTGCGGTGTGTTTTTTGGGTTTTGATGAATTGTGAGTTTCTGATCTGATTTGCTTTGATTTAATATCCATACTTGATTGATATAGTCTCGTATTTCTTCTCTGGTATTTGGGTTTTGTTTGGCCAACTTGATCTATTTATCTTGCAATGTGAAGAGGTGCTTTGTGATGGGTTCGACCTTGCGGCGTCCTTTCCCATTGACAGAAGGGGCAGCAAGGCACGCATGTATCGTTGCTATTAAGTATAAAAAGATGGGCTCTATTCCAACATGAATAGATCTTGTCTACATCATGTCATCGTTCTTATTGCAAATACTCCGTTTTTCCATGAACTTAATACACTAGATGCATGCTAGATAGCGGTCGATGTGTGGAGTAATAGTAGTAGATACAGGCAGGAGTCGGTCTTCTAATCTTGGACGTTTTGCCTATATACATGATCATTGTCTTGGATATCGTCATAACTATTTGCTTTTTCTATCAATTGCCCAACAGTAATTTGTTACCCACTGTTTGCTATTTCTCGAGAGAAGCCACTAGTGAAACCTACGACCCGGGTCTATTTTCCTATCATATACTTTCAGATCTATTTTTCCATTTTATTTTTCCTTTATTTGCAACTTTGATTTTCAGATCTATATTATCAAAAACCCAAAAATACCTCGCTGAATTTATTTGCCGTTGTTCCATTTTCCACTACTCATCTATCCTTTTACCAATCAATTGCCTGGGAGGGATTGACAACCCCTCTTACATGTCGGGTTGCAAATATTTCTTATCTGTGTGTAGGAACCGTTTACATAGTGTTTCTTGGTCCTACTGGTTCGATAACCTTGGTCTCATCACTGAGGGAAATACCTACCGCAGTTGTGTTGCATCACCCCTTCCAATTTGGGGAAATGCCGATGTAGTTCAAGCGACATCACAAGGAATTTCTGGCGCCGTTGCCGGGGAGGCATCATCAACATCTATTAGGTTCCTAATCAAAAATATCATCTCCTTGCAATTTACATTATTTTCCATTTGCCTCTTGTTTTCATCTCCCCCACTTCACAGAAATGTGCCTTTTTCATTGTGTCGGTGTACAAAAGTAGGGGCTCTCTTTTTACCCATTACTTGTGCACGGGCAGTCAGAGCCACGCATGTGACCAAACATATCAAAGCAGAGGAGGGAAGCCAGAGACGCAGAGTTTCCAGAACAACGGCAAAACAGCGGCACAAGTAGATCAATTGAAGAGATAGTCTCTCCCCCGACAAGGACTCTTGTTGGGGCGGCCTGCGCGCCCCCGACAAGAGCTCTTGCCGGGGCGATTCACCCAAACGCCTCCGTCGCGGCCACCCTTGGACCTAAGAACTCCAACATCATCAATAAACATTGGAGCCAAGGCTCGGGAAGTGCCCACGTGATGGCATGCAGATCTTTGTGAAGACAAAGGTCTATGACACCCAAGATAAGAAACACAAGACATGGCAATCGCAAGGCTCCTTGCCGAGGACGCCCACGAGGCCCCGGCAAGGCTCCTTGCCGAAGACGCCCCGGAGCCCCGGTAAGCCTATTGTCGCGGGACACTCAGAGAGGCCCCGGCAAGACCCTTGCCGGAAACAGAAGCAAAGACTGCGGCAAGCCCTTGCTGCCCCATCGCCGCCCCAGCTCGGCGGCCGACCCGCTGGCCCAGGCAGGCACCCACGTGGCAATATGTGGTTCCTGGGCCAGCTAATCAAGCACCTGCGTGGTGGCATGCAGATCTTCGTGAAGACCCTACCACCATGCCACCTCAGCTGCCTGCCTCGCTGGCCTGGACGCGCGTCGCAACCAGACAGAGCGGCCACGGACAGGACGGGCTTCTTTTCTGTCACTGATAAAGTAAATAGACACCTAAGCAGCACAATTAATGCGTCTTGTCCCGTAATAGCATAGGATAAGCCTATACGCTGTACACCTCTCCACCTCCTGTGTGCCACTGTGGCAGCCCCTTTTAGACTATAAAAGGAGGCCCGCGGCATACTGAAGGAGGATTCGGATCCTGGAAAGCTGAACAAGACAGTAGCTAGCTGAAGAAATCAAGAACACTCAAATATACACCAAAGCAGGACTAGGGTATTACGCATCCTCATGGCCCGAACCCGGGTAAACGATTGTTGTGCTAACTCTTAGACCCGCTCTTTGCACAACCTCGTGCCCACCAACCGTAGAAGGGATTCCAGTGATCCCATAGGTGTCATTTCATACTGACATCTTTGGCGCGCCAGGTAGGGGAGCGCAGTTGTGAAAATCTGGTCTAGCAGTTAGTATAACAGTTCTCCATGGCCATGACTTCCCAAGAAGGAAATGACCAAGTGCGGGGCATCATCAGCGAGTACGGTGGACGCCCATGCGACGACAAAAAAGATAAGTCACGCAAGACTTTGAGTAATTCCTTTTCACATAAAGGTTATTATCCTTGGAGATCTTGCTCTCTGTATGATAAACCTGTATGCAATGGGGCCCTTCCACTATTGGCAAAGCCCTCGCCCTGTTTCGAGTCTGGTCAACAGTTCGAGTGGCCGCGTCGAGAACGGCAGGGAAGCCTTTCTGTTACTAGCAACGCTTTTGTCCTATTTCGAGTCCGCTCGACAGTTCAAACGGCCGCCCTAAGAACAGTAAGGTGGTTTGCCCGGCAGCAAGCACACCCGGCAGGCTATTGAGGATCCGTCCTCGAAGCGCCACGGCCTTGGTTTACGCGCTGGCAATCCCACCCAATTAAGCATAGGGTGGACATACAAAGAAGGATCAAACAGGAAAATAACATGCATCACTACAAAATACTGCAGAGTTATATTACATAAATCGTTGATGCGGTTCTGACTAAAGATAAAAATTGTCTCGGTTATGAACCTGCAGCGGCAAGAAGAAATGGGGTACATTATCCTGACGCTGGCCCTCTATCCTCTGAATTCCGCCGACACAATCGATGATGGGCTTGATACGCTCCTTGAGCGCCATGAGATCTACATCATCCGGCAAGCTATCCAGCGCAGCGTCGAAGTCGAGGTCGGGGTTCCAGTAGGCCACCTTGGTGAGGACCTTGGTCAGGGCGCCCCGGCAGAGCCTCCGGGATTCGTAGGCTAGACAAGCCGCTCGGTCAGAGTGGAGCTTTCCCAGGGCCTCAAGAACACATTCGAAGAACACGGTCAAGCTAGTGTGGATGGAGAGGTTCACCTCCCAGGAGAACCTGAAGCTTGGCATGCCCATGGTGGCCAGCTGCACAGTGAGTTCCTTCGCGACGGCGATGAGGCGGCTGATCCAGAGGTTCTCTCCCTTTATGTACTCTGCGTAGCTAGCGGCATCATCCTTCCGCGGCCGCTTCTCCTCCTCTAGGCCCTTGTTCAGAGTCTCCGTCCGAGCTTTGGCCTCTGTGAGCATGCCCTTGAGGCCCTCCAATTCCAGCTTCAGATCTTTGATGGAATCTTGGGCCGTGGAGAGCTGTTCGGCCTTACCGAGGACCTCGGACTGCGCATCCATCAAGGTAGCATGGATCGTGTCCCTCTCTGTGGTCAGCCCCAGGACCCACTTGTTCAGGCCATCCCGCTCCACCTCCAGCTCCTTTACCTTGCCGGCGTGGACCCGAGCCTGAACATTGAGAGCCTCAATGTGCTTCTGTTCCAGCTCCTGGGTCCGCCACACGACAAGCTTGTCAATCTCTTCATCCTTGCCGTGGAGTGTAGTGGCGAGTGCCTGCTCACGGGCGACAAAGTCTTCCTCCAGAGAGTTCAGTTGAGCTTGGCGCTGGTTGTGGGCGCCTCATCGTTGGCGGCTCGCTCCTTGGCCTCCTCCTGGGCCTTCTCAAAATCGTATTGCGCCAGCATGAGGTCTCGGGCGCGCTTGTCCAGCTTTTCCTGGGAAGCCCTCAAATCACTCTGGGCCTCGTCAAACCAGACTTTTGTCTGGGCGACGCGCTCCTGGAAGGCGTCCTCTGCCTTATCCACCATGCCGACCTAGATTTTGCCTTGTCCAGGCGGGCGCGGTAAAATACCTGGAGCTTCTGGAAGCTGGCGCTCATGGCCCGAAGAAGTTGCTCCTCTTGAGAACCATCGTCGCCGACGCCCGGCTCGTCAACGACCTCAAGACCAGCGGCGGCGAGCGCCTCGTCATCAAACACCTCCCCCTTGGTTAGCGCCCTAATGCTTTCCATCCAGAGGGAGGTGGACGAACAAGTCATCGCTCACCTTCAGGTAACGACCCGAGCCAGAGGCGGTGGAGGAGGAAGGCTGGTCCTCGGCGGTGGCCTTGCCGGCCTCCTCGGTAGCAGCCTCGCCGGTCCCTCCGGCGGGCCCGTTGACAGCCTCCTCGGCGCTGGCGTCGCCGGTCCCTCTGGCATACCCTTGGGCCACCTCCTCCGTAGTGGCCTTGGCGGCCTCCTCGGCAGCAATCCTCTTGGCCTCGGCCTCGGCGTCTTTGGCGACCTCCTCGACGGTGGGCTCTACATCCACCCGGTCCGTCAACGGAGGGTCTAAAAGTCAAAAGAAAAAGTGAGGCGGTGCCCAAGGTCAAGACTCAACTTGGAGAAAACAAGGGTGAATCATCCATATCAGGCTGGGAAGGAGTGGCACTCCCCTCGCCAACGATCGTCGCCGGGGAAAAGCCATCGGCACCCAAGTTCCTCTCCTCCTCCTCCATCGGCGCGGGCTCGGCGGTCGGTGCCCTTGCTGGAGACGCCCCTCGGGGCGGTGTAGTTGAAGGGGGCGGTGTGTTGGGGGTGGCCCCCTGCAGACCCTCCTGCTGCCTGTCCCCACCTACAAAGCCGACAAGGTTAGCATCGAGAATTCACGCCCTAGTGTTCGTCCGTGGAAGAGTGAGTAGTGAACTTACGCCGGGGGCTGTTGTCTGGGCTGCTCTCCACCACCAGCGGCATGCCTGAAGTACCCGTCGGGGGCTTGTCGGCGGACGACGCCCTGGCCCTCTTCGCTGCCCTCTAGGCCAGCGTCTCAGTATCCCTACAAAGAGAGCATTGGATCAGAGAGAGATAATGCAAAAATGGAACCAGGAGATAATGCGAGGGGTGAGGTGCTTACTCGTCCACTGTCTCTTCCTCCTCCTCTGGTTTCCTCCTTTTCTCCTTGGGCTAGGAGACCCAAGGTCAAAGTCGACGTCCATAGTGACATCTGTGGGAGGGGAAGAAGGAGATGGGGTCCGGCCACGCCTGGACGAAGAGGAGGCGGCCGCTATCCTCTTCGCCATCGCGGTCTTCCATGCCTTCCTCTCCGTTGCGGCCGCCATAGACCTCGTCTCACGCATGTGCTGCTCCGGGGGCTGTTGCCGCCACGGCTCCGGGGGGCTGTTTCCGCCGCACGATGCTGCCGGGCCGGACCGGCTCGCCCGAGCCAGCTCGCCCCAGGAGCCGCTGCCTCACCGTGGCGGGAGAGTCTGCAGCCTCGGCCTCCTCGACCACGTCTTCGACAAGGGGAGCATCGGTGTCGGCGCCCGCGCGGCTGGCCTCCCAGACAGACTTCGCCCACTCGACGAGCTCCTTCTCTTTAGCGGCCATGTTGGCCTCGTCCTCCAATTGGCCGGCACTGCCGGCCTCCAGGGCAAGCGCCGCCTCCGCCACCCTGGCGGCAATGTAATTGAGTTCCGCCTGGGTGGTGTCATGGACGAGCACCGACTCGTCGCGGATGTGCTTCTCCGACAAAGTATAGAAGAACTCCTGCACCTGATCCGCCGGCGGCTCGACCCAGGACGGGTCAAGGCCGTGTGCATTGAAATCTGGCATCACAGCGATGATGTCGGACTGGCAAGAGTTATTGCTTAGCGGGACCACTCTCGTCGGCAACCCAAACAAGGGCCCCTTGACGGCCTTGCCGGTCTTGGCGGCCTTGCCGATCCTCTTGGCCCTGCCGTCGCGGTCCACGTCGAGCTGGAAGAGCCTCTGGCAGAGATGGGTGTGCTCCATCACCGTGAAGTTGTGCTTCAGGCCGGGAGGAGACTCATGACGTCGTCCGCATTCTGGAAGAGCCAAGCCGGCCTCCCCTTGTTATGCAGCGGCGCGATTCGGCGGCGGATGAAATCAGCCCCAATCATCTCGAGGGTGAGCCCGGCCTGGGCAAGGCAGTGGATCCTGGTGGTGGCGATCGAGAGCTTCTTGTCATTAGCATCAATATACCCCAGTCCCTCTGGCGGACCGGTGGGCTCTGACGAACTCGGTAGAATTCCGATGGGTCTTCCTCCTTTATCCACACCCATTGGCTCCTCCACTCGTCCCACCTCTTCTTCTGCGCGCCATCTGGATACGTGCCCTTCTCCTGGGTCCGTGAGATCCAGGTGACGCAGCCGGAGATGGCATCCCCCCTGGATGTGAGGGAAGAAATAGTGGCGGAAGAGCGCCGTCCTGGGAACCACCCCGGCGAAACCCTCATAAAGGTGGGCGAAGAAAGCCATGCACGCCATGGCGTTCAGCGTGAAATCGAGGAGATGGAAGCCGTAGGTGTGCATGATGTCGTTGAAGAAATCAGAGAAAGGGGGACAGAGGCCACCATAGAAGTAATCGACGAAGAAAGGATACCGATCCGGGCTGGCCTTCGCGAATTGAGCAGGGATGATGTGCGTGGCTAGATGCCCCGTCGTATCGCGCCCAGACAAGGGCATGAAGTAATCCCTGTGATGGACCGCGTCGACCGTCGGAGGGAAGTAGGCGTGCTTCATTCGAAGCATCGCCAACTCACTCTCCTGTAGCTCCTTCTCCCCCGCGTCTTCGACCGCTACCTTGCCCTTGCTGGACTTAGGTGCCATTGCGGCCGTGGAGGAAGTGAGGCATCGGAGGCAAAGGGGAGCACGGCGACAGCGGACGGAGGCGAGGGCTCTGGCTTAGGGAAGAAGGAGAAGAACGGCGAGCGCGAGATTGGAGAAGCGCTGGAGGTAAATGAGGGGCGTGCCTGCGGTTTTCCCCCTTTTTATTGGGAAGCCGCAGGCCGCCCTCCCTTACCATTTACTGCAACATGACACCAGCACACTACAAACCGCCCCACGCATGCCCCCCGGTCAACATAGATCATGCGGAAGCGCAACCACCGGAGGAGTTACTGTGATAAAAAAGGAATCCAACCTCACTGCCCGCGCACCGTTCTGGGCCTAGCACAATAACACGTTGCGCTTATGAATGGCCCAGGCCCGGGGGCTCCTGTCGATGTACAAAAGTAGGGGCTCTCTTTTTACCCCTTAATTGTGCACGGGCAGTCAGAGCCACACCTGTGACCAAACATAACAAAGCAGATGAGGGAAGCCAGAGACGCAGAGTTGCCAGAACAACGCCAAGACGGCGGCACGAGAAGACCAATCGAAGAGACAGGCTCTCCCTCGACAAGGACTCTTGCCGGGGCGGCCTGCGCGCCCCCGGCAAGAGCTCTTGCCGGGGAGATTCGCCCAAACGCCTCCGTCGCGGCCACCCTTGGACCTAAGAACTCCAACGTCATCAACAAACATTGGAGCCAAGGCTCGGGAAGTGCCCACGTGATGGCATGCAGATCTTTGTGAAGACAAAGGTCTATGACTCCCAAGATAAGAACCAGAAGACATGGCGATCGCAAAGCTCCTTGCCAAGGACGCCCACGAGGCCCCGACAAGGCTCCTTGCCGAAGATGCCCCGGAGCCCCGGCAAGCCTCTTGCCGCGGGACACTCACAGAGGCCCCGGCAAGACCCTTGCCTGAAACAGAAGCAAGACCGCGGCAAGACCTTGCCGCCCCATCGCCGCCCCAGCTCGGCGGCTGACCCATTGCTACCTCTTGAGCTTGCGTTGTATTCCCTCGAAGAGGAAAGGGAGATGCAGCACAGTAGCGTAAGTATTTCCCTCAGTTTTTGAGAACCAAGGTATCAATCCAGTAAGAGACCACGAGCGAGTCCCTCGCACCTGCACAAACAAATAAGAACTTGGCAGCCAACGCGATAAGGGGTTGTCAATCCCTTTACGGTCACTTACGAGAGTGAGATCTGATAGAGATTATAGTTTATATTTTTGGTATTTTTGGTTTAATAAAACAGCAAATAAAAGCGGTAAAAGTAAAGTAGATGTAGATTGATTTGTTGAGAATAGACCCGGGGGCCATAGTTTTCTCTAGTGGCCTCTCTCATGATAGCGATATTCTACGGCGGGTAAACAAATTACTGTCGAGCAATTGATAGAAAAGCGAATAATTATGAGACTATCTAGGCATGATCATTGTATATAGGCATCACATCCGAGAGAAGTAGACCGTCTCCGGCCTGCATCTACTACTATTACACCACACATCGACCGCTATCTAGCATGCATCTAGTGTATTGAGTTCATACGAATAGAGTAACACTTTAAGTAAGATGACATGATGTAGAGGGATAAACTCAAACAATATGATGTAAACCCCATCTTTTTATCCTCGATGGCAACAATACAATACATGACTTGCTTCCCCTACTGTCACTGGGAAAGGACACCGCAAGATTGAACCCAAAGCCAAGCACTTCTCCCATTGCATGAACTATAGATCTAGTAGGCCAAACCAAACCGATAACTCGAAGAGACTTGCAAGGATATTATGAGCACACATAAAAATTTCAGAGAAGAACCAAATATCTTTCATAGATAACCTTGATCATAAACTTACAATTCAACGGATCTCGACAAACACACCGCAAAAAGAGATTACATCGAATAGATCTCCTCGAAGACCGAGGAGAAATTTGTATTGAGATCTAGAGAGAGAGAAGAGGCCATCTAGATACTAGCTATGGACCAGAAGGTCTGTGGTAAACTACTCACAACTCATGGTGAGGGCGATGATGATGATGATGAAGGCCTCCGTGATGGATCCCCCTCCGGTGGAGCTCCGGAACAGGCTCCAAGATGGGATCTCCACGGGAACAGAAGCTACGGCGGTGGAATTAGGGTTTTCTCTCTGCGTATGGAGTTTCTGGGGTACGTGGACTTATATAGGAAGAAGGAGGGCAACGGGGGTCACTTGAGGGGGCCTCGAGGCAGGGGGCGCGCCCTGGGAAGGGGGTCACGCGCCCCACCCTCGAGGGCCACCTCTCTGTCCCCTGACTTGGTCCTCAAGCTGCGCGTGCGTGATTTTCTCCAAAAATATCTCTCGCGAAGGTTTCATTCCGTTTGGACTCCATTTGATATTCCTTTCTGCAAAACCCAGAAATAGGCAAAAAACGGCAATCTAGACTGGGCCTTTGGGTTAGTAGGTTAGTCCCAAAAATTATATAGAAGTGAATGATAAAGCCCATTAAACATCCAAGACTTCATAAATAATAGCATGGAACAATCAAAAATTATAGATACGTTGGAGACGTATCAAGCATCCCCAAGCTTAATTCCTGCTCGTCCTCGAGTAGGTAAATGATAAAGAGATGTGGAATGCTAACCAATATAGTTTTCCAATGTAATTCTCTTAATTGTGGCATGAATGTTCAGATCTGAAAGATTCAAGATAAAAGTCTATATTGACATAAGAAATAACAATACTTCGAGCAATACTAACAAAGCAATCATGTCTTCTCAAAATACCATGGCTAAAGAAAGTTATCCCTACAAAATCATATAGTCTGGCTATGCTCCCTCTTCATCACACAAAATATTCATATCATGCACAACCCTGATTTCAGCCAAGCATTTGTTTTCATACTCTATCTTTTCAAACATTTCAACTTTCACACAATACATGAGCGTGAGCCATGGATATAGCACTATGGGTGGAATAGAGGTGGTTGTGGAGAAGACAAAAAGGAGGGAGATAGTCTCACATCGACTAGGCGTATCAACAGGCTATGGAGATGCCCATCAATAGATATCAATGTGAGTGAGTAGGGATTGCCATGCAACGGATGCACTAGAGCTAAATATGAATGAAAGCTCAATAAAAGAAACTAGTGGCCGTGCATCCAACTTGCTTGCTCATGAAGACCTAGGGCATTTGAGGAAGCCCATTGTTGGAATATACAAGCCAAGTTCTATAATGACAATTCCCACTAGTATATGAAAGTGACTAAACATGAGACTCTCTACAATGAAGAACATGGTGCTAATTTGAAGCACAAGTGTGGAAAAAGATAGTAGCAATTGTCCCTTCTTCTTTTTTTTGGGCCTTTCTTTTTTTCTTTGGCCTTTCCTCTCTTTTCTTTTTTTTCTTTTTTTTAGCAGATGGGCTTTATAGATTTAGCCTTTCCTCCCATGGGACAATGCTCTAATAATGATGATCATCACACTTTCATTACAACTCGATACTACAACAACAAAGTATGACTCTATATGAATGCCTCCTGCGGTGTACCGGTATGTGCAATGAAACCAGAGCGACTTGTATAAAAATTATGCATGGTGGCCTTGCCACAAATACGATGTCAACTACAAGATCATGCAAGTCAATATGACAATATGATGCGTGTCATATGAACGGAACGGTGGAAAGTTGCATGGCAATATATCTCGCAATGGCTATGGAAATGTGTGATACCTTGAGACCGGTGCGCCAGGTGTCAGCCAGTTATTCGTTGTCGTTACCCTGTCATCTGCTTGCGTGTTGCATCTTGCCATGTCATCATGTGTGTGCATCATCATGTTTTTAAAACTTGCATCCGCCCGAGTTTTCCTCGTCCTCTCCGTTGTCCGTTCTGAGCCCACACACACTCACACGCGCCGCGGTGCCTCCGAATATTTATTTTGTGAGTGGCCGAAAAACGTTCTCGGAATGGGTTGAAACTTGGCGTGTGGTCTTATTATAGTGTAGACAGGCCGCCTGCCAAATGTCATCGCATTCAGAGCTCGTTTGATAGCCATACAGATATATATAGCGGCACTAGTCGCCGGTTAATTCGTCGGACGTTTTCGGTCTCCGAAAACCTCCACGGACCTCTTTTCCCTCCTCTCCTCGCAGCCCGAGACCCCTCTTCACAGCCCATCTAGCCCACCTACAAACCCCCTCCGCTCCGGACCGTCCGATGGCGATCGAACGGCTCCGAAACGGCCTCAAATCCCCTAAACCTAGCCTCCTACCCTATATAAACAACCCCCCTTCCTATTTTGGCATCCCTACCCTCTTCCCCTACCTCCTAGCAGCCTCCTCCTCGAAAACCGCGCCTCCAGCAGCTTCCAGCCGCCTCCTCCTAGTTTTCCGGCGCAGGCCAGCCCGGAACTGCCACTTGGCAGCCTGCCAGTGGCCAGCCGCCGCTGGAACTGCCTCCCTCGGCCACACCTTGGGCGCCACCTGTCCCCCAGGCGCCTCCACGCGTGCGGCCCGCGCCAGGCCCGCCCCGAGCCCCGATCTGGGCCGAGGCCCACGCGCCGTTCCTTCCTCGATACGCCGTCGCCTCCGCAGTTCTCGATCCGGGCGGGATCGAGGCAACTGCTCTGCCGCCGTGTTCCTCCGGTGGGCTCGCCGGCCACCTGCATGGCGCCCCGCCGCCGTCCCGGATGTGCCCCCGCCGCCGCCAAAGAAGCCGCTGCCCGGCACGATCTGGCGTTGCCGCCTCCAACCTCGCCTGGAGCCGCCCCTCCGACCACTCTCCGCCTCGATCCGGCCAGGAATGGCCCCGGCGGCCCCCCCTCGTCGCCAAGCTGTGCCGCCCCGCCGTAGCCGGAGCTCCGTCTCGCCGGCAGCCGCGTTGAATCGCCGCTGGGACGGCCCCGTCCCGGTACCCCGACGACCCGTGAGCCAAACGGATCCCGTACGTGCACTGCCTCGTCCAGCACCGATCGGGACGACCTCGTCCACCTCAGCGCTTGGATCTGCGGATCCCTCCATCCAAACGCCTCCCCGGGTCAGGACCTCTCCATCCCACATGTTCGAGCCGGACATGTCCGACCTGGCTGGACATGTCCGTTTCCCCGGAGGTAGTTTTTTCCACTAAGTCCTTTTTCTGTTTTATCTTCTGATGCAAACTTCGCATGCATGTAACTTTTTGTGTGTTGATCCAAATTGAGTGAATGATATGTCAAAATGATCGTGGTGACATGCTCTACACTTTGTTCCATTGTGCCATGCTCATTTGAGTTCATCTAGATGCTCTAATCTCTGTTGCAAGAGTGCTACTTGTTATAAACTGCTGCTACTTGTTATTTTGTTGCCATGTTTGAGATATGATAACTTGGTGCATGTTTATCCAAATGATGCAAATGATATGTCAAAATGTTCATCATGAGATGCTCTACATGTTGGTTGCTATAGCATGCATGTTAGAGTTCATATTGCCATGTTTATCTCTGTTGAAAAAGTGCATTTGGCTGTTATGTTCTGAAACTTGTTACGAGATGCCTAGTTGAGGAGCTCGTTGCTATTGATGTGTTTTTCCCCATGTCACATGCCTAGATGTTTTAGATTCTCAATGATGTGTTCTTTGCTGTGGTGCAAACCATTTGCCATGATATGCTTTGAGGTGACTTAAACATGCTTGCAAACATGCCATGATAATGTTTCTGTTTTAACACTTAGTGAAATTTCACTAAGTCTGGAATCTGTCATATCCTGATGCTATGTTTGCTTGATGCCCTAGGTAAATCCATGTTAGTTTTGGGGTGGCCTTTGATCATTTCTTGTTGTATATGTTGTTGTGTATCCATTCATGCCATCACTTGCTCATTTGGCCTGTTGTAGCTTATTTATTTGTTGCTCCCAAGTTGCTATAAAATATTGCTGTCAGATTTTTATTGTCATGATCAAAATGTTGTAGCTTGTTGCTATTGATCCATGCCTCCTATGGAGATGCTCCAATGGAGTTGTTTTCTGTAGGATATGTCTACTTCATGTCCATGCTTCTTGTCACCATGTTTGAGTGCTGTAGAGTATATATTTCTTGCTCCAAAGTTGCTATGTGGCTGTTAGCTTCAGCTTGTTGTTATATTTTGTTTCATGTGTATCTTTTAGCCCGTTGCTCCGTTTGGAGTGTTCCTTACATGAAACTTGTGTGATTTTTCATGTAGAATCATAATATCATATTGTTTTCATGTTTGGAGTGAGTTTGCTTGATGTTTGGGTGCATCTTGCACCGTTGCCATGCTTAACTTGTTTTGCTCATATCTTCTAAGCCGTAGCTCCGAATTAAACAAACTTTATATGAAACTTGACTAGAATTTCGTGTAGATCATCATGGCGCATGTTAAATTTATGTTTAACAACTTTAACTTAAGGATTTTGCAGATCTGGACTAATTTCAAACTATGCATATGAGGACTTACCGGATTTGTCTTAAGTATCTTCCGGCCTCATTTAAACTTGTTGTTCTTATGTTGCTTCTCTGTGCTTCCTACCTTGTCATGTTTTGCATCCTATATGGATCTGTCTTGCATCCTACTTGCTTCAGATTATTGTCTTGTTCTTGTGTTGTTCTGGTGTGCTTCCTATGTTGTCATGTAATGCATCCTAAGTGCATCTGCGGTGCATCATACCTTGCCATGTATTGCATCATATATAAACTTGTGTTGTTTTTCTGTGCTTCCTACCTTGCCATGTAATGCTTCCTGTATAGACTTGTTGTGCTTCCTGTATAGACTTGTCATGCATCATACCTTGCCATGTATTGCATCATATAGACTTGTGTTGTTTTTCTGTGCTTCCTACCTTGCCATGTAATGCTTCCTTTATAGACTTGTTGTGCTTCCCGTATAGACTTGTCATGCATCATACCTTGCCACGTATTGCATCATATAGAATTGTGTTGTTTTTCTGTGCTTCCTACCTTGCCATGTTATGCTTCCTGTATAGACTTGTTGTGCTTCCTGTATAGCCTTGTTGTGCTTCATATGTAGACTTGTTATGCATCATACTTGGTTGAGCATATTGTCATGTTCTTGTGTTGTGTGTTTACCATGTTGCTTGCTTCTTCTCGTTAGTGCTTGTTCCGTTGCGTTCGTGAGGATTCGTTCGTCTACCCATGGTTCTTCTTCAAAGCTTCTTCTCCGTCTTCTTCATGGATCCGTTCTTCTTCCTTGCGGGATCTCAGGCAAGATGACCATACCCTTGGATACCTTTACTATCATTGACATGCTTAGTATCTCAATGCTATCGTTATATGTCGCGCTACCCATCTTATTGTCAGCCCCTCTCCTTGTTGCCATGAAACCTCTAACCTTTGACACCTTCCTAGCAAAAAAACATTGTTTGGCTATGTTACCCGCTTGCTCAGCCCCTCTTATAGCGTTGTTAGTTGCAGGTGAAGACGGAGATCATTCCAGGAGGGAACTTGTTGTTGGAATATCACAATATCTATTATTATTGTTAACACACCTATATACTGGGCATGGGTGGAAGGATTGGCCTTTTGCTCGGTGTTTTGTTCCACTCATGCCACCTTAGGCGCCGATAAACCGGCATTATGTTCCTTGATTTTGCGTTCCTTACACGGTTGGGTATATGGGGACCCCTTGACACTTCGTCTTTGAATAAAACTCCTCCAGCAAGTCCCAACATTGGTTTTAATTTGCTCATAATAACAACTTAATTAATTAATTAAATTGCATAGGGAGTTAGTGCTACCCGAGGATTCTTCTACATAGCAGGGGGACCAGTGCTGATGGTGTTGGTCCCAAATGGGGAGACTGCGGGACCGCCTCGGGGAAACTCGAGGTATCTGGCTCATGTAGGATCACCTATCCGGTTGTGGCCTGAGACGAGATATGCGCGGCTACTATCAGGGTGTCGGCATGCCGGGAGGTCTTGCTGGACTTGTTTTACCATTGTCGAAATGTCTTGTGCACCGGGATGCCGAGCATGATCGGATTTCCCTAAGATAAGGGGTGATGATATTATATTTATCACTTCAGCTCATCGTGAGAGCTTGTGATGGGCTAAGTTGGGACACCCCTGCAGGGTTATGATCTTTTGAAAGCCGTGCCCGCGGTTATGTGGCAGATTGGAATTTGTTAATGTCCGGTTGTAGAAAACTTGACAGAGGATCCGAAGTAAAACACACAATGGTGTGAGTAACCGTGACAGTCTCTTTTCACTTTGAGAAGAGAACACGGTGGTGTTATGTTAGACTCGTAGGTAGTTCAAGATCTTTAGCGATCACTACTAGTTGCGACCGTTTGCGTAGATGCTCATCTTATTCTTGTACTCGTAAGTTAGCCACCATACTTTTGCTTAGTCGCTGCTGCAACCTCACCACTTTACCTCTTCCTACCTATTAAGCTTTGATAGTCTTGTTACCCGTGGTTATGGGATTGTTGAGTCCTCGTGGCTCACAGGTACTACAACAACAGTTGCAGGTGCAGGTTTCCGATGTCTTGACGTGAGAGCGATGATCGTTCTTTGGAGTTCTTTCTTCTTCTTCTTCTTCTTCTTCAATCTTCGGTTAGGTTCCAGGTCGGCAGCCTGGGATAGCAGATGGATGTCATTGTGCTTTTCTTGTTTGCATCCGTAGTCAGATGCTTTGTATTGATGTTGTTGTATTCATGTGACTTGTATGTATTGTTGTATCCCCCATGTATGTATGTAATGGTACGATGTAATGATATCCATCTTGCTAAGCCCCCGAAATGCGGTTGTGCCCCAACCACGTAAGTGTCACGTGATCGGGATAGAATCGCATCTTGGGCCTGACAAGTTAGTATCAGAGCCTCGACCGACCATAGGACCCCCCCTTGATTGATCATAGTTTGGCCGTTGTTGAGTCTAGAAGAAAACTTTTTCGGAGTCTAGTTATTTCGGAGAGTAGGAATTCTTTTTACTTCCCTGCCCCTTCGTCGCTCTGGTGAGGAATCTTGATGTAGGTGTTTTGAATTACCCCTCTTCCCCTTCAAATTTTTTGTAGGATCTCGTGGTTAGTTTTCATTCGTTGTATTGTTAGTTCTTTCATCTGGTGCATCTCTTGTCAAGTGGATTCAACCCTCTTCTTCTTTGCAAGTTCAATCCTCAGTTCTTTCAACCGATGTTGTTTTCCCGTCCGATGGGGTCTTTCTTTTCCCACCCTCCCACCCTTTTGCTTCTCGGAGTCGGAGTCCTTAATCGAGTATCCTTCCTACTCGGTTGAATCCTTTACATTCTTTTCTCAGTTATTTCAACTGGTGAATTCTCCTCTCGGTTGATATTCTTCACCTCTTCTTCTTTTCCGGTGGATTCAATTCAAGTATTCCGTGTTCATCATATTATTTATCCTCGGCTCATATGTTTTCCTCTTACTCGTTTGTCTCTCGCCATTTAATTATTCCGGAGTTCCAAAGAAATCTCAGGATATTCGTCTGTCTTCCGATTAATTCGAGTTTGTCACCTCATTCGAGTTTTTCATTCGTTCCGGTGCATCATCTCCTTTGCATTCCATTTCAATGGAGTTCTCCCTTCGGTGGGCTCATAACCCATAGGTCTTTCCCAGGATCTTACCTGACTCCTCTAATTTCCCGGAGTGTTCCAAACTTCTTTCAAGTGTGACGTAAGTATGGATTACATCAGTCACGTGCTTTTCAAAGATCGTTTCCAAATTCTTTTCATCGTTGCTTCAACCTCTCTTATTTTCATTATTCCGGAGTATTTATGAATTATTTTTCTTTGTGTTCCTCCGAAGGCCATCATTTCAAAAGATTTCTTCATTCTCAGTTTTCAACTTCGTCCTCCAAATATTCTTCATTGATGCCTCTTCATTCGTCTCATATTCTTCCGGTGCTTGTTCAAGCATTCTTTAATCATTCACAATCTCTTCGTTCTCGTCATTCTAAATTCCCCAAGTGCTTTATTCTTTCCGGCGATTCATCGTATTCACTTGATTCATTTTCTTACGGTGGCTTGTCCTCTTGCATCGTTCAATTTCATTCCTTATGGTGGGCATTCTCGTTCTTCACTCGATTGTAATTCTTCTCAGTGGTTTGTTCTTTTCATCATTCGATTAATTCTTCTCGGTGGTTCGTTCAATTTCTTCACTCGGCTTCAATTCTTACGGTGGTTGCTCAAGAATTCTTTTCCGGTGTTATCATATCAATCCATTCATTTTATTCCAATCCTACCGGTGTTTCATGAAGTTTTTCGCAAGTTCGCGATATATCCTTCTTTAATCAATTTCATCGAGAATAAGTAGTATGTGAATCCATTGTTCATCAATTTAATTGATGGGGGATAAGCATAACATAATTCTTATTCTTTCTTCTAGTTCATTTAATTCCTTCCTTCAGAGTTTATTCTTGATGTATAAATTCTAGTTCTAAGTGCTTTAATCTTTTCTTTCCCGGAGTTTAAGTTTTCTCGGCTATCTCGTCGGAAGCTCTTTCTAATCATCGCAAGGCTTTAATCTTATTCCTTTCGTTCGTCATTTCTATATCATCATCCTTTCATTACCGGAGTTCTTCGTGGTGGTTCTTCATCATTTAATTCATTCTTCAATCATTCATCTAATTCTTCTGGAGCAGCTCAAGCATTCTTATTCTTTCTCCTGTCGAGTGCAAATAATTCTCCGTATTCTTTTGAAGTGGAGTTTTGCATTTCTTTTTTCATTCTCATCTATTCAATATTTTGGTTGTGGCATAATTCACCTCAAGTCTTGAGATGTTTAAATAAGTCCACAACAAGCTCATTCTTTTGTTGTTGATTTTTCTCAGCAACTCCGTTAAAGTTTTTCTCTTCAAGACGCTCTTTCAAATTCGTGATGGAAGTTGTCATCTTCCTCTCCATTCTTTTAATTCCATCATTTCAATTCTTCCGGAGGCATTGTGTTGTTGCTCTCGTTGAGTATCATCTCATCTTTTCGAATTCTTGTTCCATTCAATTCATCTTAAACCGGTGTGCTATTCCTTTCAGTTTCAGCCGGAGTGCTGCCTGAATTCCTTCGCTCGAATTCCTTTCTATCTCTTTTAACTGGAGTGATTTCTTATTCATTATTACTCTTTCAACCTTTTGGTTCATGTCGTATTCCTTCTTCATCTTGTTTAACAAAGTCCTTGCAGCTTCGTTCATCACCGTTGTATCCTTTCTTTCAAGTTATTCAACCTCTCAAGGTTCTTTGGTTTCACTCTCTTGTCCTCGAAGAACTTTGTTCTTCCTTTTTCCCTTCCGTATCGCTCCTAAGATCTCGGGACGAGATCTCTTGTTAGTAGGGGAGTGTTGTGACACCCCGAGACTGGTACGCCAGGTGTCAGTCAGTTATTCGTTGCCATTGCCCTATCATCTGCTTGCGTGTTGCATCTTGCCATGTCATCATGTGTGTGCATCATCATGTTTTTAAAACTTGCATCCGCCCGAGTTTTCCTCGTCCTCTCCGTTGTCCGTTCTGAGCCAAGACACACTCACACGCGCCCGGGGTGCCTCCGAATATTTATTTTGTGAGTGGCCGAAAAACGTTCTCGGAATGGGTTGAAACTTGTCTTGTGGTCTTATTATAGTGTAGACAGGCCGCCTGCCAAATTTCATCGCATTCAGAGCTCGTTTGATAGCCCTACAGATATATATAGCGGCACTAGTCGCCGGTTAATTCGTCGGACGTTTTCGGTCTCCGAAAACCTCCGCGGGCCTCGTTTCCCTCCTCTCCTCGTAGCCCGAGACCCCTCTTCACGGCCCATCTAGCCCACCTACAAACCCCCTCCGCTCCGGACCGTCCGATGGCGATCGAACGGCTCCGAAACGGCCTCAAATCCCCTAAACCTAGCGTCCTACCCTATATAAACAACCCCCCTTCCTATTTTGGCATCCCTACCCTCTTCCCCTACCTCCTAGCAGCCTCCTCCTAGAAAACCGCGCCTCCAGCAGCTTCCAGCCGCCTCCTCCTAGTTTTCCGGCGCACGCCAGCCCGGAACTGCCACTTGGCAGCCTGCCAGTGGCCAGCCGCCGCTGGAACTGCCTCCCTCGGCCACACCTTGGGCGCCACCTGTCCCCCAGGCGCCTCCACGCGCGCGGCCCGCGCCAGGCCCGCCCTAAGCCCCGATCTGGGCCGAGGCCCGCACGCCGTTCCTTCCTCGATACAACGTCTCCTCCGCAGCTCTCGATCCGGGCGGGATTGAGGCAACTGCTTCGCCGCCGTGTTCCTCCGGCGGGCTCGCCGGCCACCTGCATCGGCGCCCCGCCGCCGTCCCGGATGTGCCCCCGCCGCTGCCACAGAAGCCGCCGCCCGCCGGACTTTGCTCGCCGCCCGGCCCGATCTGGCGCTGCCGCCTCCAACCTCGCCCGGAGCCGCCCCTCTGACCACTCTCCGCCTCGATCCGGCCAGGAATGGCCCCGGCGGCCCCCCCTCGTCGCCAAGCTGTGCTGCCCCGCCGTCGCCGGAGCTCCGTCTCGCCGGCAGCCGCGTTGAACCGCTGCCGGGATGGCCCCGTCCCGGAACCCCGACGACCCACGAGCCAAACGGATCCCGTACGTGCACTGCCTCGTCCAGCACCGATCGGGACGACCTCGTCCACCTCAGCGCTTGGATCTGCAGATCCCTCCATCCAAACGCATCCCCGGGTCTGGACGTCTCCATCCCACGTGTTCGAGCCAGACATGTCCAACCTGGCTGGACATGTCCATTTCCCCGGAGGTAGTTTTTGCCACCAAGTCCTTTTTATGTTTTATCTTCTGATGCAAACTTCGCATGCATGTAACTTTTTGTGCGGTGATCCAAATTGAGTGAATGATATATCAAAATGATTGTGGTGACATGCTCTACATTTTGTTCCATTGTGCCATGCTCATTTGAGTTCATCTAGATGCTCTAATCTCTGTTGCAAGAGTGCTACTTGTTATAAACTGCTGGTACTTGTTATTTTGTTGCCATGTTTGAGATATGATAACTTGGTGCATGTTTATCCAAATGATGCAAATGATATGTCAAAATGTTCATCATGAGATGCTCTACATGTTGGTTGCTATAGCATGCATGTTAGAGTTCATATTGCCATGTTTATCTCTGTTGCAAAAGTGCATTTGGTTGTTATGTTCTGAAACTTGTTATGAGATGCCTAGTTGAGGAGCTCGTTGCTATTGATGTGTTTGTCCACATGTCACATGCCTAGATGTTTTAGATTCTCCATGATGTGTTCTTTGATGTGGTGCAAAACATTTGCCATGATATTCTTTGAGGTGACTTAAACATGATTGCAAACATGCCATGATAATGTTGATGTTTTAACACTTAGTGAAATTTCACTAAGTCTGGAATCTGTCATATCCTGATGCTATGTTTGCTTGATGCCCTAGGTAAATCCATGTTAGTTTTGGGGTGGCCTTTGATCATTCCTTGTTGTATATGTTGTTGTCTATCCATTCATGCCATCACTTGCTCATTTGGCCTGATGTAGTTTATTTATTTCTTGCTCCCAAGTTGCTATAAAATATTGTTGTCAGGTTTTTATTGTCATGATCAAAATGTTGTAGCTTGTTGCTATTGATCCATGCCTCCTATGGAGATGCTCCAATGGAGTTGTTTTCTGTAGGATATGTCTACTTCATGTCCATGCTGCTTGTCACCATGTTTGAGTGTTGTAGAGTATATATTTCTTGCTCCAAAGTTGCTATGTGGTTGTTAGCTTCAGCTTGTTGTTATATTTTGTTTCATGTCTATCTTTTAGCCCGTTGCTCCGTTTGGAGTGTTCCTTACATGAAACTTGTGTGATTTTGCATGTAGAATCATAATATCATATTGTTTTCATGTCTGGAGTGAGCTTGCTTGATGTTTGGGTGCATCTTGCACCGTTGTCATGCTTAACTTGTTTTGCTCATATCTTCTAGGCCGTAGCTCCGAATTAAACAAACTTTATATGAAACTTGACTAGAATTTCGTGTAGATCATCATGGCGCATGTTAAATTTCTGTTTAACAACTTTAACTTAAGGATTGTGCAGATCTGGACTAATTTCAAACTATGCATATGAGGACTTACCGGATTTGACTTAAGTAGCTTCCGGCCTCATTTAAACTTGTTGTTCTTATGTTGTTTCTCTGTGCTTCCTACCTTGTCATGTTTTGCATCCTATATGGATCTGTCTTGCATCCTACTTGCTTCAGCTTATTGTCTTGTTCTTGTGTTGTTCTGGTGTGCTTCCTATGTTTTCATGTAATGCATCCTAAGTGCATCTGCAGTGCATCATACCTTGCCATGTATTGCATCATATATAAACTTGTGTTGTTTTTCTGTGCTTCCTACTTTGTCATGTAATGCTTCCTGTATAGACTTGTTGTGCTTCCTATATAGACTTGTCATGCATCATACCTTGCCATGTATTGCATCATATAGACTTGTGTTGTTTTTCTGTGCTTCCTACCTTGCCATGTAATGCTTCCTGTATAGACTTGTTGTGCTTCCTATATAGACTTTTCATGCATCATACCTTGCCATGTCATATAGACTTGTGTTGTTTTCCTGTGCTTCCTACCTTACCATGTTATGCTTCCTGTATAGACTTGTTGTGCTTCCTGTATAGCCTTGTTGTGCTTCATATGTAGACTTGTTATGCATCATACTTGGTTGAGCATATTGTCATGTTCTTGTGTTGTGTGTTTACCGTGTTGCTTGCTTCTTCTCGTTAGTGCTTGTTCCGTTGCGTTCGTGAGGATTCATTCGTCTACCCGTGGTTCTTCTTCAAGGCTACTTCTCCGTCTTCTTCATGGATCCGTTCTTCTTCCTTGCGGGATCTCAGGCAAGATGACCATACCCTTGGATACCTTTACTATCATTGCCATGCTTAGTGTCTCGATGCTATCGTTATATGCCGCGCTACCCATCTTATTGTCAGCCCCTCTCCTTGTTGCCATGAAACCTCTAACCTTTGACACCTTCCTAGAAAAAAAACCATTGTTTGGCTATGTTACCCGCTTGCTCGGCCCCTCTTATAGCGTTGTTAGTTGCAGGTGAAGATGAAGATCGTTCCAGGAGGGAACTTGTTGTTGGAATATCACAATATCTATTATTATTGTTAACACATCTATATACTGGGCATGGGTGGAAGGATTGGCCTTTTGCTCGGTGTTTTGTTCCACTCATGCCACCTTAGGCGCCGATAAACCGGCATTATGTTCCTTGATTTTGCGTTCCTTACACGGTTGGGTATATGGGGACCCCTTGACACTTCGTCTTTGAATAAAACTCCTCCAGCAAGTCCCAACATTGGTTTTAATTTGATCATAATAACAACTTAATTAATTAATTAAATTGCGTAGGGAGTTAGCGCTACCCGAGGATTCTTCTACATAGCAGGGGGGGCAGTGCTGATGGTGTTGGTCCCAAACGGGGAGACTACGGGACCGCCTCGGGGAAACTCGAGGTATCTGGCTCCTGTAGGATCACCTATCCGGTTGTGGCCTGAGACGAGATACACGCGGCTACTATCAGGGTGTCGGCATGCCGGGAGGTCTTGCTGGACTTGTTTTACCATTGTCGAAATGTCTTGTGCATCGGGATGCCGAGCCTGATCGGATTTCCCTAAGATAAGGGGTGATGATATTATATTTATCACTTCAGCTGATCGTGAGAGCTTGTGATGGGCTAAGTTGGGACACCCCTGCAGGGTTATGATCTATCGAAAGTCGTGCCTGCGGTTATGTGGCAGATTGGAATTTGTTAATGTCCGGTTGTAGAAAACTTGACAGAGGATCCTAAGTAAAACACACAACGGTGTGAGTAACCGTGACTGTCTCTTTTCACTTTGAGAAGAGAACACGGTGGGGTTATGTTAGACTCGTAGGTAGTTCAGGATCTTTAGCGATCACTACTAGTTGCGACCGTTTGCGTAGATGCTCATCTTATTCTTGTACTCGTAAGTTAGCCACCATACTTTTGCTTAGTCGCTGCTGCAACCTCACCACTTTACCTCTTCCTACCTATTAAGCTTTGATAGTCTTGTTACCCATGGTTATGGGATTGTTGAGTCCTCCTGGCTCACAGATACTACAACAACAGTTGCAGGTGCAGGTTTCCGATGTCTTGACGTGAGAGCGATGATCCTTGTTTGGATTTCTTTCTTCTTCTTCTTCTTCTTCTTCTTCAATCTTGGGTTAGGTTCCGGGTCGGCAGCCTGGGATAGCAGATGGATGTCATTGTGCTTTTCTTGTTTGCATCCGTAGTCGGATGCTTTGTATTGATGTTGTTGTATTCATGTGACTTGTATGTATTGTTGTATCCCCCATGTATGTATGTAATGGTACGATGTAATGATATCCATCTTGCTAAGCGCCCGAAATGCGGTTATACCCCAATCAAGTAAGTGTCACGTGATCGGGATAGTATCGCATGTTGGGCCTGACAAAAGGCCATGATAGGTAGGTATGGTGGCTGTTTTGAGGAACAATATGGTGGCTGTTTTGAGGAAGGATATATAGTGTGTTTATGGCACCGGCGAAAGTTGCGCGGTACAAGAGAGGCTAGCAATGGTGGAAGGGTGAGAGTGCGTATAATCCATGGACTCAACATTAGTCATAATAACCCATATACTTATTGCAAAAATCTACGAGTCATCAAAACAAAGCGCGCCCCCGACCATCGCGCGCCCCCGGCCTCCACACAAAGGTTGGTACTCTACAAATACCTCATGCTCTAACTTCGTCACATAGCGGTTCACCATACGTGCATGATACGGTAATCACTAACCTTAACACAAGTATTTATCAATTTCATAATAACCCCACTAGCATGACTCTAATATCACTATCCTCATGTCTCAAAACAATTATCAAGCATCCAACATCTCATTCCATTCAATGCACTTGGTGTGAAATTTTTTACTACATTGACATTGGATGTTTATCATGTGAAGACTAGTTTCTTTAGCCTAAACACATTACCATTCTGTTTTAATAGACTCTCAAATAGATATTAGTGAATCATGATAGTTCAACAATTTATACAAAATATTACCACCACCATGCTCTAAAAGATATAAGTGAAGCGCTAGAGCAAAAACTATTCAACTCAAAAGATATAAGTGAAGCACATAGAGTGTTCTAACAATTTCTAGGCCATATTTAACTCTCTCAAATAGGTGTTTCCATAAAGGATGGTTGTGGCAAACTAACAAGCAAAGACTCAAATTTTACAAGACGCTCCAAGCAAAACACATATCATGTTGCGAATAAAAATATAGCTCCAAGTATAGTTACCGATGGATGAAGACGAAAGAGGGGATGCCTTCCCGGGGCATCCCCAAGCTTAGGCTTTTGATTATCTTGAATTTACTTGGGGTGCCATGGGTATCCCCAAGCTTAGGCCTATGCTACTCCTTGTTCCATAGTCCATCAAAGCAATACTCAAAACTTGAAAACTTCACAACACAAAACTTAGAAAAAAATTCTCGTGAGCTCCGTTAGTATGAGAAAGCAAACCACTACTCAAAGGTACAGCAATGAATTCATTCTTTGTTTATATTTTTGTTAAACCTACTGTACTCCAACTTCTCTATGGTTCATATCCTCCAATATTACTCATAGATGCATCGGAATAAGGAAACAACACACGAAAAACAGAATCTGTCAAAGACAGAACAGTCTGTAGTAATCTGCAGGGTTCGCCTACTTCTGGAACTCCAAAAAATTCAAACTAAATTGGTAAATTTGCGCAATTTGTATAAAAATCATCAGCAAAAAGAATCGACTAAAAATCACGCTCCGGTAAAATCCCACGACTATTTAGCAAGCGCTAACGATTATGTTTTTCACAGCAAGATCATATAAACTTGACACAAGTCTTCCCAAAGGTTCTACTTGGCACAAACACTAAACAGAACATGAAACCACATCTAATCAGAGGCTAGATGCAATATTTATTCCCTAACAGCAACAAAAACAAAAAACAAAAAATTGGGTTGCCTCCCAACAAGCGCTATCGTTTTACGCCCCTAGCTAGGCACGATACAAGATAAATCTAGGTATTGCCATCTTTGGAAGGCAATCCATAAGTGGCTCTCATGATAGATTCATATGGTAATTTGATTTTCTTTCTAGGAAGGTGTTCCATGCCTTTCCTTAACGGAAATTGGAACCTAATATTTCCTTCCTTCATATCAATGATTGCACCAATCGTTCTAAGGAAAGGTCTACCAAGAATAATAGGACATGAAGGATTGCAATCTATATCAAGAACAATGAAATCTATGGGCACATAATTCCTATTGGCAACAATAAGAACATCATTAATTCTTCCCATAGGTTTCTTAATAGTGGAATCCGCAAGATGCAAATTTAAAGAACAATCATCAAGCTTATGGAACCCTAGCAAATCACACAAAGTTTTTCGGATAGTGGATACACTAGCACCCAAATCACACAAAGCATAGCATTCATAATCTTTTATTTTTATTTTGATAGTAGGTTCCCATTCATCATAAAGCTTTCTAGGTATAGAAACTTCCAACTCAAGTTTTTCTTCATAAGATTGCATCAAAGCATCAACTATATGTTTAGTGAAAGCTTTATTTTGACTATAAGCATGCGGAGAATTTAGCATGGATTGCAACAAGGAAATACAATCAGTCAAAGAGCAATTATCATAATTGAATCCCTTGAAATTTAAAGCTGTGGGTTCATCACTATGCAAAGTTTTAATCTCTTCAATCCCACTTTTAGCAATTTTAGCATCAAGATCTAAAAACTCTGAATCATTGGGACACCTTAAAGCAGAATCATCTCCAATCCTATTCTCATCACGATTAATACTAGAAAACAAGGATCTAATAGGATACACATCAATAACTTTCAGATCTTCATCTTTATTTTCACGATAACTAGAAGAACACGATTTAATATAATCTTCTCTTTTAGCACGCATTCTAGCGGTTCTTTCTTTGCATTCATCAATGGAAATTCTCATGGCTTTGAGAGACTCATTGATATCATGCTTAGGTGGAATAGATCTAAGTTTCAAAGAATCAACATCAAGAGTAATTCTATCCACACTTCTAGCCAATTCATCAACTTTAAGCAATTTCTCTTCAAGCATAGCATTGAAATTCTTTTGCGAGATCATAAACTCCTTAACACTAGTTTCAAATTCAGAAGGCATCTTTCCATAAGAGTTGTTGTAGTAATTACCATAATTATTAGAGGAATTACTAGGGAAGGGCCTAGGATTAAAATTACCTCTATAAGCATTGTTACCAAAATTATTCCTACCAACAAAATTCACATCCAAATATTCATTGTTATTCTCAATCAAAGTGGACAAAGGCATATCATTAGGATCGGAAGAAGCACTCTTAGCAGCAAACAATTTCATAAGTTCATCCGTCTTTCCACTTAAAACACTAATTTCTTCGATAGCATGCACTTTTTTACTAGTAGATCTTTCGGTGTGCCATTGAGAATAATTAACAATAATATTATCTAGGAGTTTGGTAGCTTCTCCTAAGGTTGTTTCCATGAAAGTGCCTCCGGTGACCGAATCTAAAAGATTTCTAGAAGCAAAATTCAAGCCAGCATAAAAGTTCTGAATAATCATCCATAGATTCAAACAATGTGTAGGGCAATTACGTATCATCAATTTCATTCTCTCTCAAGCTTGTGCAACATGCTCATGATCTAGTTGCTTACAATTCATAATATCGTTTCTAAGAGAGATGATCTTATCAGGTGGGAAATACTTAGAGATAAAAGCATCTTTGCACTTATTCCACGAATCAATACTATTTCTAGGCAAAGAGGAGAACCAAGTTTTAGCACGATCTCTAAGTGAAAACGGAAATAACTTCAATTTAACAATATCGTTATCCGTATCCCTTTTTTTTGCATATCACACAAATCAACAAAGTTGTTTAGATGGGTAGCGGCATCTTCACTAGGAAGGCCGGAGAATTGATCTTTCATGACAAGTTTCAACAAAGCAGCATTGATCTCACAAGATTCAGCTTCGGTAATAGGAGCAATCGGAGTTCTAATAAAGTCACTATTGTTAGTATTGGAGAAGTCACAAAATTTGGTATTGTTCTGAGCCATAGTGACAAGCAATCAATCCAACACACACAAGCGAAAAAGAAGCAAGCGAACGATAAACACACGGCAGAAGAAGGGCAAATAAAACGGCAAGGGTGAAGTGGGGTAGAGAAAAACGAGAGGCAAATAAATGTAATGCCAAGGATAAGGGTTTGTGATAGGTACTTGGTATATGACTTTTGCGTAAGCCTCCCCGGCCACGGCGCCAGAAATTCTTCTTGCTGCCTCTTGAGCTTGCGTTGTATTCCCTCAAAGAGGAAAGGGAGATGCAGCACAGTAGCGTAAGTATTTCCCTTAGTTTTTGAGAACCAAGGTATCAACCCCGTAGGAGACCACGTGCGAGTCCCTCGCACCTGCACAAACAAATAAGAACTTCACAACCAACGCGATAAGGGGTTGTCAATCCCTTTACGGTCACTTACGAGTGTGAGATCTGATAGAGATGATAGTTTATATTTTTGGTATTTTTGGTTTAATAAAACAGAAAATAAAAGAGGTAAAAGTAAAGTAGATGTAGATTGATATGTTGAGAATAGACCCGGGGTGCATAGTTTTCTCTAGTGGCCTCTCTCATGATAGCGATATTCTACGGCGGGTAAACAAATTACTGTCGAGCAATTGATAGAAAAGCAAATAATTATGAGACAATCTAGGCATGATCATTGTATATAGGCATCATGTCCGAGACAAGTAGACCGACTCCTGCCTGCATCTACTACTATTACTCCACACATCGACCGCTATCCAGCATGCATCTAGTGTATTGAGTTCATACGAACAGAGTAACGCTTTAAGCAAGATGACATGATGTAGAGGGATAAACTCAAGCAATATGATGTAAACCCCATCGTTTTATCCTCGAAGGCAAAAATACAATACGTGCCTTGCTGCCCCTACTGTCACTGGGAAAGGACACCGCAAGATTGAACCCAAAGCCAAGCACTTCTCCCATTGCAAGAACTATAGATCTAGTAGGCCAAACCAAACCGATAATTCGAAGAGACTTGCAACGATATTATGAGCACACATAAAAAGCTCAGAGAAGAACCAAATATCTTTCATAGATAACCTTGATCATAAACTCACAATTCATCGGATCTCGACAAACACACCGCAAAAAGAGATTACATCGAATAGATCTCCTCGAAGACCGAGGAGAACTTTGTATTGAGATCCAGAGAGAGAGAAGAAGCCATCTAGATACTAGCTATGGACCCGAAGGTCTGTGGTAAACTACTCACAACTCATGGTGAGGGCGATGATGATGATGATGATGAAGGCCTCTGTGATGGATCCCCCTCCGGTGGAGCTCCGGAACAGGCTCCAAGATGGGATCTCCACGGGAACAGAAGCTACGGCGGTGGAATTAGGGTTTTCTCTCTGCGTATGGAGTTTCCGGGGTACGTGGACTTATATAGGAAGAAGGAGGGCACCGGGGGCCACTTGAGGGGGCGTCGAGGCAGGGGGGCGCGCCCCCCACTCTCGAGGGCCACCTCTCTGTCCCCTGACTTGGTCCTCAAGCTCCGCGTGCGTGATTTTCTCCAAAAATATCTCTCGCGAAGGTTTCATCCCGTTTGGACTCCGTTTGGTATTCCTTTTCTGCAAAACCCTGAAATAGGCAAAAAATAGCAATCTGGACTGGGCCTTTAGGTTAGTAGGTTAGTCCCAAAAATGATATAAAAGTGAATGATAACGCCCATTAAACATCCAATACTTCATAAATAATAGCATGAAACAATAAAAAAAAATTATAGATACGTTGGAGATGTATCACCCGCTGGCCCAGGCAGGCACCCACGTGGTAATACATGGTTCGTGGGCCAGCTAATCAAGCACCTGCGTGGTGGCATGCAGATCTTCGTGAAGACCCTACCACCACGCCACCTCAGCTGCCTGCCTCGCTGGCCTGGATGTGCGTCGCGACCAGATAGAGCGGCCACGGACAGGACGGGCTTCTTTTTCATCCCCGATAAAGTAAATAGACACCTAAGCAGCGCATTTAATGCATCATGTCCCATAATAGCATAGGATAAGCATATACGATGTACACCTTTCCACCTCCTGTGTGCCATTGCGGCAGCCCCTTTTAGACTATAAAAGGAGGCCCGCGGCATACTGAAGGAGGATTTGGATCCTGGAAAGCTGAACAGGACCGTAGCTTGCTCAAGAACTCAAGAACACTCATATATACACCAAAGCAGGACTAGGGTATTATGCATCCTCGCGGCCCGAACCTGGGTAAACGATTATTGTGCTGACTCTTAGACCCGCTCTTTGCACAACCTCGCGCCCGCCAACCGTAGAAGGGATTCCAGTGATCCCATAGGTGTCGTTTCGTACCGACAATTTGCCTTCTTTCTGTTTGCCTTTTACGTTTGCCCTTACGTCTTACTTGGTTTCTTTATTTGTTTGTTTGGCATATTTGTGTATTTATTGAAAAACAACAAACAAAAATCCTATGGATCCTCATCCACTTGCTAATCTTTTTTATTAGATCCAACTATGATGAACCAATTGCTAGTGAGTTGAGTGCACTAGATTATTTTTATGAAGCTTTGCTTGAGATTCATGAATCTATAAATTATGATGAAGTCTTAAAAGAAGAAATTTATAAAGTGATTCATGATAGCTCCTTGAATGAAAAGCATGATTGCAATGACGTTATTATAAATTCTATTAATGTCAACTATTCTAATGATATGCAAAACCCCAAGCTTGGGGATGCTAATTTTGCTATGTCTACTACTTGTTGCAATGATCATGATTGGGGTGATTCTTCTTATGATCTTGAAAATTTATTTAAGCCTCTTGATGAATATGAAATTGATGATAATATTTGCAATATTACTGAAAGTGGGTTTGGAAGAGTGTCAACTCTAGGTAATAATGATCCCACTACTTTGGAGAATGATCAATCTTATGATTATTTTTTTATAAAAGTGGGTTTGGAGAGGTCATGACTTTATTT
This sequence comes from Secale cereale, assembly GCA_902687465.1. Classification (NCBI taxonomy): domain Eukaryota; kingdom Viridiplantae; phylum Streptophyta; class Magnoliopsida; order Poales; family Poaceae; genus Secale; species Secale cereale. The sequence continues at coordinate 138,746,751 of LR738714.1, forward strand.
AATGATAATCCCACTATTTTGGAAGAGTGTAAACTTTCCATGCATGTAGATCATGAAGATAAAAAATTATGTGATAGCTATATTGTTGAATTTTAGTATGATCCTACATTTAATTATTATGAGAGAGGAAAATATGGTTGTAGAAATCTTCATGTTACTAAATTACCTCTCTTTATGTTCAGATTGTCAATGTTTTATTCTCCTTCCTTTCATATGGAAGTTTCTGCTTGCCTTGATAATTTGTTTTCCTATAAAATGCATATGCATAGTAAGTATGTTACACTTAAATGTGTTTGTCACTTGTTTGATGATGTTCTCTTTGTGCTTCAATTCTTGTCTTTTATGCGAGCATCATTAAAATTATCAACGCCAAGCTAAAAGGCTTTAAAGAAAAGCGCTTGTTGGGAGACAACCCAATATTTTTCTCTGATGTTTTATGTGTGTACACAATGATGCCTTTGGTTAAATGTGTTTTTGTGGTTTAAATTAGTGTTTGTGCCAAGCAAAGCCTTTGGGATGATTTGGTTGATAGTTGATTTGATTGCGTTGAAAATCAGAAACTTTTTGCGTCAGTGCCAGAATTGATGACGGCTACTGGAACGTGATCAATTCTTGAAATTTTTACACGCTATCAAGATACAAACTGCCCAAGTTTTCCCAATTTTTCAGAATTTTTTTAGTTATAGAAGTATGACTAAAAATTGCGTCTTTACATATTGTTCTGTTTTTGACAGATTTTGTTTTCATTGTGTTATGTGCTTGTTTTAATGAATCTATGGTTTCTTTTGAAGAATTTTTGCCATGGAAAAGTTAGAATACATTAGATATAATACAATAACAAAATATTAATTGGTTTGCTACAATACTTAAAGTAAATATTGGTTTTGTTATACTAACGGATCTCATGAAGTTGTGTTGAGTTTTGTGTGATTGAAGTTTTCAAGTTTGGGTGAGATCCCGATGGATGAAGGAATAAGGAGTAGCAAACGGCTAAGTTTCGGGATACCCGAGGCACCCCAAGGTAATATTCAAGAAGTATCAAGCAACTAAGCTTGGGGATACCCCTGAGTGGCATCCCCTGTTTCTTCTAACGACCATCGGTATTTTACTTGGAGCTATATTTTTATTCGTCACATATCATGAGTTTTGCTTGGAGCGTCTAGTATGATATGAGTCTTTGCTTCTTTTTATTTTTAGTTTGTGTCATCTATCCTTGTTGAACACACTTATTTGATAAAGCCAATTGATGCTATGTTTGCTCTTTATGCTTCACTTAAATCTTTTGAGAGCTATGGAATTGCTCTAGTACTTCACTTATATCTTTTTGAGAACGTCGTGCTTTAATGTTTTTAAAGAAATGCTCTCATGATTCACTTAGATTTATTTGAGAGTTAGTAAATTTTAAAAGAAATTATCTCTTGCTTCCCTTATATTATTTTGAGAGAAAGAAAATTTTATGCTCGTGTTCTTCACTTAGATTTGTTTGATCTTATTGAAAGTAACATATGAAACTAGTCCCAAAGTGATAGATATTCAAGAGGGACATAATAAAAACTTTCATGAAGATGATTTGACAAAATAACTTGATTCTTTGTAATAGTTTTGAGATATGATGATAGTGATATGTGAGTCATGTTGATGAGTAATTATGTTTTAGTAAGAATATTTATGTTAAGGTTTGTGATTCCCTATGCAAGCACGAAAGTCAATAGTTTTTCGGTAATGGTAACTCCCGAACGTTCGGGATTTAAGCATGGCAACCTGAACATTTTAGATGGCAAGTTTAGTTTGCGCCAGATTAGGGAAACATGGCAATTTTCTGACAAAAAAATGAAAAAGGACAAAGTTGGCATCCCCTATGAACTAAACCCATAAACAAAAAAACAAAAAAATTATCTCTCAATTTAAGCTTTGAGCTCTTGCACCTCTATAAATCACAACTTCCCTCTGCGAAGGGCCTTTCTATTTATTTTATGCAATTTTTTATTTTATTTGAGTCTTCATCTTCTCTTATAAAGCACCAAGTAAGGGGCACTATGATCATACTTGAGCATTGGATGTAGCTAATATGTGAGTGTGCTTCATGAATGGATCAATGATTGAGCATGATGGGCTAGGGATAGCTTGCTTTAGTATTGATATTTTGAAAGACATGGTTGCTTGTTGGTATGCTTGAGTATTAAAGTCTTCATGTCAAAACTAGCCTATTGCCTTGAACCATATAAAAATCCAAATGTCCATGCATCAAATGAAAAGAATATGTGATGAACATGTTAGACAACATTCCACATCTAAAATTCTGTTTTTATCATTTACCTACTCGAGGACGAGCAGGAATTAAGCTTGGGGATGCTGATACGTCTTCAACATATCTATAATTTTTTTTATTGTTCCATGATATTATATTATCATTCATGGATGTTGTACAATCATTTTATAGAAAATTTATATTATTTTTTGGGACTAAACTATTAGCATAGTGCCTAGTGCCAGTTGCTATTTTTTGCTTGTTTTTTACATCGCATAAAATCAATACCAAACGGGTCCAAACGAGCGAAACTTTTTGGATAATTTTTCTAGGCTAGAAGACATCCAATGGGCCAAAGAAGCACTTGGGGGTGCTCCGAGGGGAGCACAACCCACCGGGTGCGCCCTGGTGGGTTGTGCCCACCTCTGTGGCCTCCCGCACCACCTCTTCACTCTATAAATACCCCAATATTCTAGAAACCCTAGGGGAGTTGACGAAATTTTGTTCTAGCCGCCGCAATTTCCAGAACCACAAGATCCAATCTAGACCCCTTTTCCAGCACTCCTCCGGAGGGGAACACGATCACGGCGGGGTTCATCATCCTCATTGGTGCCTCTCCGATGATGCGTGAGTAGTTCATCTCAGACCTATGGGTCCGGAGGTAGTAGCTAGATGGCTTCTTCTCTCTTTGTTTCTCAATACAAAGTTCTCTTGGAGATCTATTTGATGCAATGACTTTGTGCGGTGTGTTTGTTGGGATCCAATGAATTGTGAGTTTATGATCATATTTGCTTTGATTTAATATCCATACTTGATTATTATAGCCTCGTATTTCTTTTCCGATATTTGGCTTTTGTTTGGCCAACTTGATCTATTTATCTTGCAATGTGAAGAGGTGCTTTGTGATGGGTTCGATCTTGCGATGTCTTTTCCCATTGATAGAAGGGGTAGCAAGGCACGCATGTATCGTTGCTATTAAGGATAAAAATATGGGTTCTATTCCTACATGAATAGATCTTGTCTATATCGTGTCATCGTTCTTATTTCATTACTCCATTTTTCCATGAACTTAATACACTAGATGCATGCTGGATAGCGGTCGATGTGTGGAGTAATAGTAGTAGATGCAGGTAGGAGTCAGTCTACTAATCTTGGACGTGATGCCTATATACATGATCATTGTCTTGCATATCATCATAACTATTCCCTTTTCTATCAATTGCCCAACGGTAATTTGTTACCCACCATTTGCTATTTCTCGAGAGAAGCCACTAGTGAAGCCTACGGCCCCCGAGTCTATTTTCCTATCATATACTTTCAGATCTAGTTTGCCATTTGCTTTTTCCTTTATTTGCAACTTTTATTTTCAGATCTATATTATCAAAAACCCAAAAATACCTTGCTAGATTTTATTTTTCGTTGTTCCATTTGCCGCTACTCATCTATCCTTTTACCAATCAATTAAGACTGACAACCCCTCTTACACATCGAGTTGCAAGAATTTGTTATTTATGTGTAGGTACTGTTTACATAGTGTTGCTTGGTCCTCCTACTGGTTCGATAACCTTGGTCTCATCATTGAGGGAAATACCTATCGCAGCTGTGTTGCATCATCCCTTCGTCTTTGGGGAAATACTGACGTAGTTCAAGCGACATTAATCCCCATGTACAGTTGATCTCATCAATCGTGCACATAGCCGATGCCATTAACGACAACAGATCTCATCTGCCTCCTCCACATATCTAATATGCATACGATATGAATCCAAATCATATAGCAGAGGCTCTGATACCACTGCTGGGATTTGCGGTAGGGTGCGTTGACTACAATTTTCTACCCACAGAACATCCAGGAACATGCTAAGGGAGATGGATGACGGATCGTTACCACTAGATGTGCAGTGTCATGCAACGGAAATAGAGTTGAGCCAGTGCATCTCCAGAGTCATCTCCTCCTCATCGATCTCCCATGTAGCCGATCGGATCCCTCGACCATGTTCACCGGAGTGGCGCAAGTGCACCGCCTCTAACGGTATCCGCACGTGTAGGAGGAACATCGCGCGGCGGACTGCTAGGTCCGATCACACAACCTGCGGCGAGTGGAGGTGGCTAATTGCAACACATGCAAAGCCCTAATGACGGAGCCAAAGAGATCAACCAAATGAGTGTGCTACACCTCCACTATATACAGGCGTCCGTCGCGGGCTCAGCACTTGGGCCTCGTACAGATCCTAAATCCCAAAGTCTACGCGGTCACGTTCCAAGTCTAGCTCCGATCACATCCGACCAGTGTCCTCGGATCCGACCTTGTAGGTTCCTTCCCTTAAGCGCGTGGCCCCTTAGGTTCAAGTCGGCATGGTCGTAGGTCGGATCACCTCCGACTTGCTCGGCTGGTAGCGGCCTCTAGCAAGGCGCGCCGACCACCTAGTAGACTATGAAGCTGGTTAGGCAAACATGTACAACATGTCACACTTATCTTCCCTGTGCCACATGATATATATTGGCAGTCTCAAGGTGAGACTGTCATCCTTGTGTTGGGGAACGTTGCATAGAAAACAAAAAAAAATCTACGCACACGCAAGATCTATCCATGGAGATGTATAGCTACGAGAGGGGGAGATCATCTTCATACCCTTGAAGATCGCTAAGCAGAAGTGTTTATCAACACGGTTGATGTAGTCATACACATTCACAATCCGTCCCGATCAAGTACCGAACATACGGCACCTCCGCGTTCAGCACACGTTCAGCTCGATGACGTCCTCGCCTTCTTGGTCCAGCAAGAGGGGCGAACTAGTAGATGAGTTCCGGCAGCAGGACGGTGTGCTGACGATTGGTGATGAAGAACAATTTCCGCAGGGCTTCCCCAAGCACTACAGAAACTAGACAGAGGATAAACTAGAGGGGACAAGGTTGCCGGCACACGGCTTGGTGTATCTTGGTGTGTCTTGGTGCTAGCCCTGCCCCTCTATTTATATGTTGAGCCCTAGGGTCGACACTTGGAGTAAAAGCCTCCTCAAAGTCGGTTTTGCCCGAAAGGCAAGAGTCCTACTTGGACTCCAGGCCCAGACGCCAGGGTTCCCGGCGTCTAGCCCTAGACGCCAGGCTCCCTGGCATCTAGCCCCTGGGCTCCACAAAACTTCCTTTTGTACTTTCCAAAACCCTCGTGGACTTTACCCATTGGCCCAAATAAAGTGTTCTCATGCCCAAACATTTCGGAAACATCTGAAACCCCTTCCGGTGAATTCCGAAACCTTTCCGGAGATCAAACAATATTATCCCATATATTAATCTTTACCTCTGGGATATTCCGGAGCTCCTCGTCATGTCTGTGATCTCATCCAGGACTCCAAACAACATTCGGTTACCAAATCACATAACGTTTATAACACTATATCGTCGATGAACGTTAAGCGTGCGGACCCTACAGGTTCGAGAACTATGTATACATGACCGAGACACCTCTCCGGTCAATAACCAATAGCGTAACCTGGATGCCCATATTGGTTCCTACATATTCCATGAAGATCCTTATCAGTCGAGCCGTTATGACAACATACACAATTCCCTTTGTCTGTCGGTATGTTGCTTGCCCGAGATTCGATCGTCGGTATCTCTATACCTAGTTCAATCTCGTTACTGGCAAGTCTCTTTACTCGTTTCATAATACATCATCTTGTAACTAACTCATTAGTCACTTTGCTTGCAAGGCTTCTCATGATGTGTATTACCGAGAGGGCCCAGAGATACCTCTCCGATACTCGGAGTGACATATCTTATTCTCGATCCATGTCAACTCAACAAACACCTTCGGAGAAACCTATGGAGCATCTTTATGATCACCCAGTTATGTTGTGATGTTTGATAGCACACAAGGCATTCCACCGGTATCCGGGATTTGCATGATCTCATAGTCAAAGGAATATGTATTTGACATACAAGAAAGTAGTAGCAATAAACTGTACTATCAAATGCTAAGCTAACGGATGGGTCTCCGTCACATCATTCTCATAATGATGTGATCCCCTTATCAAATGACAACTCATGTCCATGGTTAGGAAACCTTAACCATCTTTCATCAACAAGCTAGTCTGGTAGAGGCTTACTAGGGACACGGTACTTGTTTACGTATTCACACATGTATTTAAGTTTCCGGTCAATACAATTGTAGCATGAATAATAAACCTTTATTATGATTAAGGAAATATAATAATAACCATTTTATTATTGCCTCTAGGGCATCTTTCCATCAGTCTCCCACTTTCACTAGAGTCAATAATCTAGTTCACATCACCATGTGATCAACACCCATAGTTCACATCGCCATGTGATCATAACCCGAAGATTTTACTAGAGTCAATAATCTAGTCCACATCGCCATGTGATTAACACTCCAAGAGTTCTAAGGTATGATCATGTTTTGCTTGTGAGAGAGGTTTTAGTCGTTTTAGTCAACGGGTCTGCAACATTCAGATCCGTGTGTACTTTTCAAATTTCTATGTCTACAATGCTCTGCATAGAGCTACTCTAGATAATTGCTCCTACGTTCAATACGCATCCAGATTGATACTCAGAGTCATCTGGATTAGTGCCAAAGCTTGCATCAGCGTAACCTTTTACGACGAACTCTCTATCACTTCCATAACCGAGAAACATTTCCTTATTCCTTTAAGGATAATTTTGAAAGTTGTCAAGTGATCCACTCCTCGATCACTCTTGTACTCCCTTGCCAGACACGTGGATGATACGTCTCCAATGTATCTATAATTTTTTTTTGTTCCATGCTATTGTATTATCTATTTTGGATGTTTAATGGGCTTTAATATACACTTTTATATGATTTTTGAGACTAACCTATTAACCCAGAGCCCAGTGTCAGTTCCTGTTTTTTCCTTGTTTTTGAGTTTCATAGAAAAGGAATACCAAACGGAGTCCAATTGACCTGAAATTGCACAAAGATTGTTTTTGGACCAGAAGAAGCCCACGGAGTACCGGAGATGAGGACCAGAGGAGTCCCGAGGCCACAACGAGGGTGGGGGGCACGCCCTACCCCCTGGGTGCGCCCCCTATCTCGTGGCCGCCTCGGGGACCACCCTTACTTGTTCCCGACTCCAACACCTCTTATATATACCCAAACTTCCAGAAAGAAACCTAGATCGGGATTTTCGCTGCCGCAAGCCTCTGTAGCCACCGAAAACCAATCTAGACATGTTCCGGTACCCTGCCTGAGGGGGGAATCCCTCTCCGGTGGTCATCTTCATCATCCCGATGCTCTCCATGACGAGGAGGGAGTAGTTCACCATCGGGGCTGAGGGTATGTACCAGTAGCTATGTGTTTGATCTCTCTCTCTCTCTCTCTCTCTCTCTCTCGTGTTCTTGAGATGGCACGATCTTGATGTATCGCGAGCTTTGCTGTTATAGTTGGATCTTATGATGCTTCTCCCCCTCTATCTTCTTTTAGTGGATTGAGTTTTCCCTTTGAAGTTATCTTATCGGATTGAGTCTTTAAGCATTTGAAAACACTTGATGTATGTCTTGTGTGTGATACCCGTGCTGACAATGGGGTATTCTATTGATTCACTTGATGTATGTTTTGGTGATCAACTTGCGGGTTCTGTGACCTTGGGAATCTATGCATAGGGGTTGGCAGACGTTTTCGTCTTGACTCTCCGGTACAAACTTTGGGGCACTCTTTGAAGTTCTTTTTGTTGGTTGAATAGATGAATATGAGATTGTGTGACGCATATCGCATAATCATGCCCACGGATACTTGAGGTGACAATGGAGTATCTAGGTGACATTAGGGTCTTCATTGATGTGTGTCTTAACGTGTTATTTTAGTACGAACTCTAGGATAGATTGAACAGAAAGAATAGCTTCGTGTTATTTTACTACGGACTCTTGAATAGATCGATCAGAAAGAATAACTTTGAGGTGGTTTCGTACCCTACAATAATCTCTTCGTTTGTTCTCCGCTATTAGTGACTTTGCAGTGACTCTTTGTTGCATGTTGAGGGATAGTTATATGATCCAGTTATGTTATTATTGTTGAGAGAACTTGCACTAGTGTAAGTATGAACCCTAGGCCTTGTTTCTAAGCATTGCAATACCATTTGTGCTCACTTTTATTATTAGTTACCTTGCTATTTTTATATTTTCATATTACAAAAACATATATCTACCATCCATATTTCACTTGTATCACCATCTCTTCGCCAAACTAATGCACCTATACAATTTACCATTGTATTGGGTGTGTTGGGGACACAAGAGACTCTTTGTTATTTGGTTGCAGGGTTGTTTGAGAGACACCATCTTCGTCCTATGCCTCCCACAGATTGAAAAACCTTAGGTCATCCACTTGAGTGAAATTTGCTACTGTCCTACAAACCTCTGCACTTGGAGGCCCAACAACGTCTACAAGAAGAAGGTTGCGCAGTAGACATCAAGCAATTTCTTGCGCCGTTGCCGGGGAGGTGAGTGCTTGAAGGTATATCTTTAGATCTTGCAATCGAATCTTTTAGTTTCTTGTTTTATCACTAGTTTAGTTTATAAAAGAAAACTACAAAAAATGGAACTGAGGGTACCTCATATGCTTCATCTTTTTAATATCTTTTGTGAAAATGATGGAAAGGAAAATTGTGCTCAAGTGTTAGAAGAAGAATGCATTAAAATGTTTGGCACTAAATCTTTGAATGATGAGCATGATTGCAATGTTGTTAGTACGAAGTCCTTGAATATCCATATTACTAATGCTGATTGCACTAGTCATGATGAAAATATCTCATATAAGCATGTCAATTTTTGTGGAGTGCATAGAGTTTGCAAGTACACACCAAATAGGGAAGATAGATTTTGCAAGAGGCATAAGTATTTAGAAACTAAATGGTTGCAAGGAAGGCTAGATGTTTGTGCTGAAAATTTAAATTTTCTTAGCCATCCTTGTGAACTTTGCAATGAACGTGATCATTTAAATATCCAATGCAAATTGTTTCATGATCGAATCGTGTCCAAAAATTGTGATGACTTGATTTCCCTTGCACATCATAATGAACTTAGTTTGATTTTGGGTTATGAAGAAATGAAACGTATAACTAAGAATATTCCAAAATTTGCCCTTGAGAGAGTTCTTGATTTTGATATAGAAGAAATTTTTATGTATTGTGCGGTGAATTGCATTGAAAATCCTTATATTGCCAATTACTTAAAGACAAGAAAACAAATAGAAGATGAAGAGAATACTAATGAAAGGGAAGAGACTTCCCAATATCCTCCTATTATTTCTTATGATGAATCAGGTAATGAGGAGGAGCCTTCTATTCAACAAATCTCTTTAATAAGGAGCTCCAAAAAGAGGATTAAACCCACACATAATATGAAGAAGAAAAAGAGAAGACTGAGAAGAAAGGGTAAAAAGGTATCCCTTCCAAATGATGTTGCTCCTATTACTCATTGTGATGATGATAATTGCTATACTATCGGTGCTATCCATACTATTAATGATGAGAGTGATTATTCTTATGATATGAAAAGGCCCAAGCTTGGGGATGCTACGTTTGATGAAGATGATATTTTTAGCCTCCCAAGTTTTGATATGCAAATTTATTATGAAAATAGCATGCCTCCTATTTGTGATGATTATATTGATGAAAGTAGATTTGGAGAAGTCATGACTTTATTTAGTTATGATTCCACTATCTTGGAAGAGGATTCAATTGATTATGATGAGAACAAAGTTGCTAATTATGATGATTATTGTGATGACACTTATGCTATAAAAAGTAGTGATGATTATATTTATAAAACTTTTCATGATTATGATTACCCTTTTTCTGAACATTACTCTTTTAATGTGGAAACAATCTATAGTATTCAAGTTTCTTATGATACTCCCACTATTCTGAATGAGAAGAATTTTGCTTATGTGGAGAGTAATAAAATTTATATGCTTGGGGATCATGAAAAGAATGCTTTATGTGATGGTTATATTGTTGAATTAATTCATGATGCTACTGAAAATTATTATGAGGGAGGAATATATGCTTGTAGGAGTTGCAATAATATCAAGTTTCCTGTCTATGTGCTTAAAATCTTGAAGTTATTCTTGCTTTGCCTTCCTATGCTAGTTAATTATCATTCCCATAAGTTGTTTGCTCACAAAATCCCTATGCATAGGAAGTGGGTTAGACTTAAATGTGCTACTTATATTCTTCATGATGCTCTCTTTATGTTTCAATTCTTATTTTTTATGCGAGCATCATTGAAATCATCATGCCTAGCTAAAAGGCATTAAAGAAAAGCGCTTGTTGGGAGACAACCCAATACTTACCCCTAGTATTTTTGTGTGTTCACATGATTAAACTATTGTAGTAATCATTTTTTGTAGTTTTTGTTTCAATAAAGTGACATGTAGAACCATTGGGAAGACTTGGGTGAAGTCTTTGCGATCTTGCTGTAAAAAACAGAAACTTTTGCGCTCATGAAATTAGCTGCCCTTTTTTACTAGAGAGTGATTTTAGGTTGATTCTTTTTGAATATTATTACTAGACAAATTCCTCACGTCCACCAATTTATTTCAGAGTTTTTTGAGTTACAGAAGTTTTTGAAAGTTACAGATTGCTACAGACTGTTCTATTTTTTACAGATTCTGTTTTCTATGTGTTGTTTGCTTATTTTGATGAATTTGTGAGTAGTATCGGAGGGTATGAACCATAGAGAAGTTGTAATACAGTAGATATTACACCAATATGAATTTAGAATGAGTTCACAACAATACCTAAGTGGTGGTTTTATTTTCTTATACTAACGGAGCTTACAAGTTTTCTGTTGAGTTTTGTGTTGTGAAGTTTTCAAGTTTTTTGGTAAGGATTTGATGGACTATGGAACAAAGAGTGGAAAGAGCCTAAGATTGGGGATGACTAAGGCACCCCAAGGTAAAATTCAAGGACAACCAAAATCCTAAGCTTGGGGATGCCCCGGGAAGGCATCCCCTCTTTCGTCTTTGTCTATGGGTAACTTTACTTGAGACTATATTTTTATTCACCACATGATATGTGTTTTGCTTGGAGCGTCAATTTATTTTATTTTGTTTTGCTTGCTGTTTGAATAATATCCCAAGATTTGAAATTCTTAAATGTTAGAGAGTCTTCACAAAGTTACATAATTATTCGACTACTCATTAATCTTCACTTATATCTTTCGGAGTAGTTTGTCGTTGTCACATCCCTAGTTAGCACTTGCATTAGGACTAGCTGGAGTGTGCATCATGTTTACTTATCAAAGAAACTTGAAATGGGAATGACAGAAACCCCAGCACCCCTCTTCTAACAACTAGGGTTTGATAAAATATTTTCCAATGTACCCAAAATTCCCTTCAAAAATGTTCATCATTTCTGCCTTGGTCTCAAACCTTTGCTAAAAATGATGCACAATTTTCTAGGACATCTAAGGGCTCTGGATTAAATCATATGGTATTTGAATTTGGGCATTTAAATGCTATAAAATATTTTAAATGCTCAAATAATCATAAACTATAATGTTCCCTACTGTTCATATTATATACAGTGGGCATGACAAGTTTCATGAGTTATAAAAATGATCTGGCATTTTTATTAACTAAACAAAGTTGCAAAAGAAATGAAACAGAAAAAGAAATAGGAAAAAAGGAAGAGAGTGAAAGCACTTACCTTAGGCCCAGCACTGTAGCAAGGCCGGCCCAGCCCACCAGCCTCTTCTGTCGCCTTCCTCCTCGCGCCAGAAGGCAGCGCGCGTGGCCGCCGCGCGCCGGCACGCGCCCGGCCACCTCCAGGCTGCTTGCATGCATCCCCGACGCCCTGGAAGACTCCCCGCGACGCCACGCAGCAGCCTCGACCCCTCTCGCACTTTCCCCTCGTCCCCGTCGCCTTCCCCCTGGCTCTCCTCTCTCACCACCGAGCCGCTCATCGCCGCCGCTCGCCGTTGCCGCACCTAGACCCTCCCCCTCGCCCCGTGAGCTTGTCCCGAAGGTTCGCCGCGACGTCCTCTTCCTCCCTGCTGAGCCACGGATCACCGGGAGCCCTGCAACGTCCTCACGCCGTCGTCCCCTTCCTCGGACCGCCGGAGCACCTCGCCGTCGATTTAGGAGCTGCAGAGCATCCCCGACCTCTCCGTCGAGCTCGTTAGCACCGCTGTGAGCTTCTACGCCGAACCCCTCTCTTCTCCGCTTCTTTTGCGCCGTGTAGCCGCCGCTCCGTTGATCACCGAAAACCACCGCCGCCGTGCTCGCCGCCGGTGATGCTCCGGTGACCATTTGGTCACTAGCACATGCCCATCTCGCTCGCCGTAGCACGTAGACGCGCTAGGAACTACGCACGCATCGCCTAGGTCACCGTAGATGCGTCTCCACACACACCCGACGCCGGTCGCCGCCGTTGAGCTCGTTGCCGTCGTCTCCGGCCACCACAGGTCCGGCGACCACCACCATCCAACGCGCAACGGCAAGGGCTTTCCAACGCGCCCAACCGCGGCTCAAACCGAGCCCTGTGGACATTTTCCGAAGCACGCCGCCGTGTCTGGCCTCGCCGGCGTCACGTCGCCGACGGGTTTGACTTGTTTGACCGGGGGTTTGACCACCCCTGGGTCACTGACGTGTGGGCCACCCTTTTCCTAATTATCTAGTTTAAATTATTTAAATGTTAACTAAATTAGTTAGTTAGTTTAGTCACTGACCCGTGGGCCCAGACCCCACTGACAGCTAATTAGCTCACTAATTAGTTTTGTTAGTTAGCTGTGACACTGACATGCCGGACCCACATGTCATGTTTGACTTGGACTAGATCCTGTTGACTGACTGACGTCAGCATGATGTCATGCTGACGCAGTAAAGGTTTTTTTGGGATTTTTAGATTTAAAATAATTCAGGAAATTCCAGAAAATGCCTAAACTTCAAAAAATCATATAAATTCAACAGTAGCTCAGATGGAAAAGATTTATATATGAAAAATGATCAGAAAAATCCAATCTTTCCAATGGCATTTGTTTCATGCATGTTTGAGCAATTTAACCTTGCTGTATACATTAAAACATGATAATGCACTTATTTAAATGATAGCTAAAGTGCCAATTTGAATCTTTGATTCAAACAGGCTCAAACTCTTCTGGTTTTAGTTGCATTAGCCAACACACATGCATCTTGCCATGTCATGAGCATGCATCATATTGTTGCATTTGTTTGTTAATGATTGTATCGCCGGTATTCTCTGTGTTAGGTCCTGCTCCCGAGGATACTGCTGCGTATCCAGTTGAAGAGCAGTACCCGACAACCACTTTGTCAGGCAAGCAATCATTGATCATTCCGATACAAACCCAATCTTCTCGCTCCTGCTCTCTTTTACTGCATTAAGGCAACAGCGTGTGAACTGCTACTTGCTGCGGTAGTTGAACCTTATTCCCTTGCATGACCTGTCATTGCCACAGTAAATAGTTGAAACCCACTAGCATGTGTAGGAGTTGATTGAGCCATGTGATGTGTGATCCACCATGCTATTTGTTTATGTTGCCTGCTACTCTTAGAGTTGTGTCTGGTCTGGTTCATCTAGGTGATGGATCAGAGTGAAATGATCATACCGATAAAGAGAAGGAAGTGTGGAATACGCTTGGTAAAGGTATCGATGAAAGGCCATGTAGGAGTACATGGTGGGTTGTTTCATTGGAATCGTCCATAGGACCCGAGATCTGTATGTGTGGTTCAAGTTACAGCTACTACCACACATTGGGATCCTTAATTGACCCTCTCGACTTATTAATTACCCTCGATCTTTGTCCAGGAGTTGCAACTAGTTTCTGGTGTTTATAGTTTACTGGAGGTCGTGCACAGCGCTGACCCTCGGGGTGGGTTGTGATGCGACAGGTACGTGGCACGGGGTACCGGTTGCCCGTTTGGTGACTCGGGAACCCTGTACACATCGTTTGGGGCCGTGAGCGACACCCCGGCCGGATCTCCCCACGGATGGAACCCAAATAGGCGATAAACCTGGACGAGAGACTTGAGTAGTTAGTCAGGTCGTGGCCGACACCCTCGCTGGGCTTCCGCTTGAAGGTTGTCGAGTACATGTCGAGTAAACGGCGATAAGTGGTGGGAGCGTGTGTGAAGAGGTACACCCCTGCAGGGTTATTAATCTATTCGAATAGCCGTTGTTTGCGGTACGGACTACTTGGTTACTCTTACAGTTCATAGACAAGTTGATGGATACTACTAAAAGCCTCAAGATAAGTGTGAGTGCCGTGGATGGCCCTTCCGTAGGATGACGGAAGAGGATCCTCGGTAGTGTATTGTTGTGGTGATTAGAGGAATCGTGTTCGAATAACATCTTGCAATCCGTTGAGAGTTGTAGTATAGGTTAGCCAAGAGTCAAAGCTGGCTTTCTGCTATGAACTCCACTACCCCCTTTGATAATGTTGCATGTATGATAGGTTCTGTGGTAAGACTTGCTGAGTACCTTTGTACTCATGTTTGCTTAATAACTGTTGCAGAGGAGAACCCTGCCCCTGCTGATGGGTTCTACATAGACGTTGACGTCGACGAGTAGCTTGACACCCAGACGGAGATCTGGAGCTTGTGAAGGGCCTTGTAGATAGTCAGGCTACACCAAGCCTGTTTTATTTTCTAAGTTGTCTGTACTCAGACATGTAGCTTCCGCTTGTGCTTGTATGACTGTATGACTTGAGTGTTGGGTCATGTGACCCCTACCTGTATGGATATGTTATGTATGGCTCTTGGAGCCTTTTAAATAAAGTACTTGGAGTCATAGAGTTCTGTTGTGATGCAATGTTGTATTTGCACATATTGAGCATATTGCGTGTATGATTGAAATGCTTGGTATGTGTGGGATCCGACACCTAGTTGTTTTCCTTTGGTAGCCTATCTTACAGGGAAATGCCTCCTAGTGATTCCAATGAGCCTTGGTAGCTTGCTACTGCTCGGAACACGTAGGCTGGCCGGCATGTGTCCTTCTTCGTTCCTGTGTCTGTCCCTTAGGGGAAATGTCACGCGTTGTTCCTTTAAGTCCATGTAGCTTGCTACGACTTGGGTTCATACGTTGATGACCGACACGTTCGTTGCTGGGTCATGGATGCCTGTCTCTGTAATTTAGTGCCACCTTTGGTTTATAACTAGCCATGTCGGCCCGGGTTCTCTGTCATATGGATGCTAGCGACACTGTCATATACGTGTGCCAAAATGCGCAAACGGTCCCGGGCCAGGTAAGGTGGCACCCGTGGGGTTACCGTGCGTGAGGCCGCAAAGTGATATGACGTGTTACAGCTAGATCGGTGTGACTTAGGATCGGGGGCCTGACAGTCGTTTGCTCTAGTGCTTCACTTATATCTTTCGGAGTAGTTTGTCGTTTGCTCTAGTGCTTCACTTATATCTTTTTAGAGCACGACGGTGGTTTTATTTTGAAGAAATTGATGAACTCTCATGCTTAACTTATATTATTTTGAGAGTCTTTTAGAACAACATGGTAATTTGCTTTGGCTATAAAACTAGTCCTAATATGATGGGCATCCAAGATGCGTATAATAAAAACTTTCATATAAAGTGCATTGACTACTATGAGAAGTTCGATACTTGATGATTGTTTTGAGATATGAGGATGGTGATATTAGAGTCATTCTAGTAGAGTAGTTGTGAATTTGAGAAATACTTGTGTTGAGGTTTGCAAGTCCCGTAGCATGCGCGTATGATAACCGTTGTGTGACAAATTTGAAGCATGAGGTATTTCTTTGATTGTCATCCTTTGTGTGGAGGTCGGGATCGCACGATGGTTAACTCCTACCAATCCTTCCCCTAGTAGCATGCGTGTAGTACTTTGTTTTGATGACTTGTAGATTTTTGCAATAAGTATGTGAGTTCTTTATAACTAATGTTGAGTCCATGGATTATACGCACTCTCACCCTTCCGCCATTGCTAGCCTCTCTTGTACCGCGCAACTTTCGCCAGTACCATACACCCACCATATACCTTCCTCAAAACAGCCACCATACCTACCTATCATGGCATTTCTATAGCCATTCCGAGATATATTGCCATGCAACTTTCCACCGTTCCGTTTATTATGACACGCTTCATCATTCTCATATTGCCATGCATGATCATGTAGTTGACATCGTATTTGTGGCAAAGCCACCATGCATAATTTTTCATACATGTCACTCTTGATTCATTGCACATCCCGGTACACCGCCGGAGGCATTCATATAGAGTCATATTTTGTTCTAGTATCGAGTTGTAAATAAATAGAAGTGTGATGATCATCATTATTAGAGCATTGTCCCGAAAAAAAGGCCAAAAAAGAAAAAGGCCAAATAAAAAAGAGAAAGGCCAAAAAAGGAAGGCCCCCAAAAAAGGGACAATGCTACTATCTTTTTTTCCACACTTGTGCTTCAAAGTAGCACCATGATCTTCATGATAGAGAGTCTCTTGTTTTGTCACTTGCATACACTAGTGGGAATTTCCATTATAGAACTTGGCTTGTATATTCCAACGATGGGCTTCCTCAAATGCCCTAGGTCTTCGTGAGCAAGCAAGTTGGATGCACACCCACTTAGTTTCTTTTGTTGAGCTTTCATACATTTATAGCTCTAGTGCATTTGTTGCATGGCAATCCCTACTCACTCACATTGATATCTATTGATGGGCATCTCCATAGCCCATTTATATGCCTTGTTGATGTGAGACCATCTTCCTCTTTTTTTCTTCTCCACAACCACCACTCTATTCCACCTATAGTGCTATATCCATGGCTCACGCTCATGTATTGCGTGAAAGTTGAAAAGGTTTGAGAATACTAAAGTATGAAACAATTGCTTGGCTGAAACTGGGATTGTGCATGATTTGAATATTTTGTGTGACAAAGATGGAGCATAGCCAAACTATATGATTTTGTAGGGATGAACTTTCTTTGGCCATGTTATTTTGAGAAGACACAATTGCTTTGTTAGTATGCTTGAAGTATTATTATTTTTATGTCAATGTTAAACTTTTGTCTTGATTCTTTCGTATCTGAACATTCATGCCACAATAAAGAAAATTACATTGAGAATTATGTTAGGTAGCATTCCACATCAAAAATTTTGTTTGTATCATTTACATACTCGAGGACGAGCAGGAATTAAGCTTGGGGATGCTTGATACGTCTCAACGTATCTATAATTTTTTATTGTTCCATGCTATTATATTATCTGTTTTGGATGTTTAATGGGCTTTAATATACACTTTCATATGATTTTTGGGACTAACCTATTAACCCAGAGCCCAGCGCCAGTTTTCAGTTTTTTCCTTGTTTTTGGGTTTCGCAGAAAAGGAATACCAAACGGAGTCTAATTGACCTGAAATTGCACGGAGATTGTTTTTGGACCAGAAGAAGCCCACGGAGTACCGGAGATGGACCAGAGGAGTCCCGAGGCCACCACGAGGGTGGGGGGGCGCCCTACCCCCTGGGCGCGCCCCCTATCTCGTGGCCGCCTCGGGGACCCCCTTAGTTGTTCCCGACTCCAACACCTCTTATATATACCCAAACTTCGAGAAATAAACCTAGATCGGGAGTTCCGCCGCCGCAAGCCTTTGTAGCCACCGAAAACCAATCTAGACCCGTCTGGCACCCTATCGGAGGGGGGAATCCCTCTCCGGCGGCCATCTTCATCATCTCGGCGCTCTCCATGATGAGGAGGGAGTAGTTCACCCTCGGGGCTGAGGGTATGTACCAGTATCTATGTGTTTGATCTCTCTCTCTCTCTCTCTCTCTCTCTCTCTCTCTCTCTCTCTCTCTCGCACTCACTCTCTCGTGTTCTTGAGATGGCACGATCTTGATGTATTGCGAGCTTTGCTATTATAGTTGGATCTTGTGATGCTTCTCCCCCTCTATCTTCTTGTAATGGATTGAGTTTTCCCTTTGAAGTTATCTTATCAGATTGAGTCTTTAAGGATTTGAGAACACTTGATGTATGTCTTGCGTGGAATACCCGTGGTGACAATGGGGTATTCTATTGATTCACTTGATGTATGTTTTGGTGATCAACTTGCGGGTTCTGTGACCTTGGGAATCTATGCATAGGGGTTGGCACACGTTTTCTTCTTGACTCTCCGGTAGAAACTTTGGGGCACTCTTTGAAGTTCTTTGTGTTGGTTGAATAAATGAATCTGAGATTGTGTGATGCATATCGTATAATCATGCCACAGATACTTGAGGTGACAATGGAGTATCTAGGTGACATTAGGGTTTTGGTTGATGTGTGTCTTAAGGTGTTATTCTAGTATGAACTCTAGGATAGATCGAACGGAAAGAATAGCTTCATGTTATTTTACTACGGACTCTTGAATAGATTGATCGGAAAGAATAACTTTGAGGTGGTTTCGTACCCTACAATAATCTCTTCGTTTGTTCTCCGCTATTAGTGACTTTGGAGCGACTCTTTGTTGCATGTTGGGGGATAGTTATATGATCCAGTTATGTTATTATTATTGAGAGAACTTGCACTGGTGAAAGTATGAACCCTAGGCCTTGTTTCAAAGCATTTCAATACCGTTTGTTCTCACTTTTATCATTAGTTACCTTGCTGTTTTTATATTTTCATATTACGAAAACCTATATCTACCATCCATATTTCACTTGTATCACCATCTCTTCGCCGAACTAGTGCACCTATAGAATTTACCATTGTATTGGGTGTGTTGGGGACACAAGAGACCCTTTGTTATTTGGTTGCAGGGTTATTTGAGAGACACCATCTTCATCCTATGCCTCCCACGGATTGATAAACCTTAGGTCATCGACTTGAGGGAAATTTGCTACTGTCCTACAAACATCTGCACTTGGAGGCCCAACAACATCTACAAGAAGAAGGTTGCATAGTAGACATCAGTGGAAAGGCACACATTGTGTCTGGTACACAACATGTCATGCTTTATAAAACATATGGGCTGAGGCATAGGGAATGACTTTCATTCTCTTTCTATTTTTCTGCCGTGGTCTGGCTTTGAGTCTTACTCAACTTCATACCTTACAATTCAGCCAAGAACTCCTTCTTTGACTGATCCATTTTGAACTTCTTCAAAACTTCAACAAGGTATGTGTTTTGTAAAAGTCCTATTAAGCGTCTTGATCTATCTATAGATCTTGATGCCCAATATGTAAGTAGCTTCACCGAGGTCTTTCTTTTGAAAAACTCCTTTCAAACAACCCTTTATGCTTTCCAGAAAATTCTACATCATTTCCGATCAATAATATGTCATCCACATATACTTATCAGAAATGTTATAGTGCTCCCACTCACTTTCTTGTAAATACAAGCTTCACCGTAAGTCTGTATAAAACCATAAGCTTTGATCACCTCATCAAAGCGTATATTCTAACTCCGAGATGCTTGCACCAGTCCATAGATGGATCGCTGGAGCTTGCACACTTTGTTAGCACCTTTAGGATCAACAAAACCTCCTGGTTGCATCATATACAACTCTTCTTTAAGAAATCCATTAAGGAATGCAGTTTTGTCATCCATTTGCCAGATTTCATAAAATGTGGCAATTGCTAACATGATTCGGACAGACTTAAGCATCGCTACGTGTGAGAAAGTCTCGTCGTAGTCAACACCTTGAACTTGTCAAAAACCTTTTGTGACAAGTCGAGCTTTGTAGATAGTAACATTACCATCATTGTATGTCTTCCTCTTGAAAATAATTTATTCTCTATGGCATACCGATCATCGGGCAAGTTCACTAAAGTCCACACTTTGTTCTCATACATGGATCCTATCTCAAATTTTATGGCCTCAAGCCATTTTTGGAATCTGGGCTCATCATAGCTTCTTCATAGTTAGAAGGTTTGCCGTTGTCTAAGAACATGACTTCCAGGACAGGATTACCATACAACTCTAGTGTTGTACGTGTTCTGGTCGACCTTCGAGGTTTAGTAGTAACTAGATCTGAAGTTTCATGATCATCATCATTAGCTTCTTCTCTAGTTGGTGTAGGCATCATGGGAACAGTTTTATCTGATGAGCTACTTTCCAATTCGAGAGAAGGTACAATTACCTCATCAAGTTTTACTTTCCTCCTACTACTTCTTTCGAGAGAAACTCCTTCCCTAGAAAGGACCCATTCTTAGCAACAAAGATCTTGCCTTCAGATCTGTAGTAGAAGGTGTACCCAATAGTTTCTTTTGGGTATCATATGAATATGCACTCCTCCGCTTTGGGTTCGAGCTTATCAGGCTGACGCCTGTTGACATAAGTGTCGCAACCCCAAACTTTAAGACACGACAGCTTTGGTTTCTTGCCAAACCATAGTTCATACGGTGTCCTCTCAATGGATTTAGATGGTGCCCTATTTAACGTGAATGCAGCTGCCTCTAATGCATAACCCCAAAACGTTAAAGGCAAATTGGTAAGCGACATCATAGAACGCAACATATCCAATAGAGTATGGTTACGATGTTCGGACACAGCATTACGCTGTGGTGTTCCAGGTGGCGTGAGTTGTGAAACTATTCCACATTATTTTAAATGAAGGCCAAACTCATAACTCAAATATTCGCCTCCGCGATCAAATCGTAGAAACTTTATTTTCTTGTTACGATGATTCTCTACTTCACTCTGAAATTCTTTGAACTTTTCATATGTTTCAGACTTGTGTTTCATCAAGTAGATATACCCATACCTACTCAAATCATCTACGAAGGTGAAAAAATAACGACACCTGTCGCGTGCTTCAACACTCATCAGATCGCATACATCGGTATGTATTATTTCCAATAAGTCATTAGCTTGCTTCATTGTTCCGGAGAACAGAGTTTTAGTCATCTTTCCCATGAGGCATGGTTCGCAAGTATCAAATGTTTCATAATCAAGTGATTCCAAAAGTCCATCAGCATGGAGCTTCTTCATGCGTTTTACACCAATATGACCTAAACGGCAGTACCACAAGTATGTTGCACTATCATTACCAACTTTGCATCTTTTGGCATCAATATTATGAATATGTGTATCACCATGATCGATATTAAAAAAGAATAGACTGTTCCTCAAGGGTGCATGACCATAAAAGATATTACTCATATAAATAGAACAACCATTATTCTCTGACTTAAATGAATAACCATCTCGCATTAAACAAGATCCAGATATAATGTTCATCCTCAACGCAGGCACCAAATAACAATTATTTAGGTCTAAAACTGATCCTGAAGGTATATGTAGAGGTAGTGTGCCGAAGACGATCACATCGACCTTCGAAGAATTCCCGGCGCGCATCGTCACCTCGTCCTTAGCTAATCTTCGCTTATTATGCAGCTCCTGTTTCGAGTTACAAATATGACCAACCGAACCACTATCAAATACCTAGGCACTGCTACGAGCACTAGTAAGGAACACATCAATAACATGTATATCAAATATACCTTTGTTCACTTTGCCATCCTTATCTGCCAAATACTTGGGGCGGTTCCGCTTCCAGTGACCACTCCCTTTGTAATAGAAGCACTCAGTTTCACACTTAGTTCCAGCTTTGGGCTTCTTCACGGGAGTGGCACCTTGTTTGTCGTTCTTCTTGAAGTTCCCTTTCTTTCCTTTGCCCTTTTTCTTGAAACTAGTGGTCCTGTTAACCATCAACACTTGATGCTCCTTCTTGATTTCTACCTCCGCCAATTTCAGCATTGGGAAGATCTCGGGAATTGTCTTATCCATCCCTTGCATATTATAGTTCATCACAAAGCCTTTGTAGCTTGGTGTCAGTGATTGAAGAACTCTGTGATGAACTATAATATTTTGAGTATGTGTTTATGATACCCAGATATTTTGAGCATGTGTTCACTGACAGAACTATTCCCAGCTGAGTCAAGTGGTTATGATACCCAGACATTTTGAGTATGTGTTCACTAACATAACTATTCTCCTCCATCTTGTAGCTATAGAACTTGTTGGAGACTTCATATCTCTCAACCCGGGCACTAGCTTGAAATATCAATTTCAGCTCCTGGAACATCTCATATGCTCCATGACGTTCAAAATGTCTTTGAAGTCCCGGTTCTAAGCCGTAAAGCATGGCACACTCAACTATAGAGTAGTCATCTGATCGAGTTTGCCAGTCGCTCATAACATCTGCTTCAGCTCCTACAGCAGGTGTGTCACCCAGCGGTGCATCAAGGACATAATTCTTCTGTGCAGCAATGAGGATAATCCTCAAGTTACGGACCCAGTTTGTGTAGTTGCTACCATCATCTTTCAACTTAGCTTTCTCTAGGAACGCATTAAAATTCAAGGGAGCGGTAGAACGGGCCATTGATATACAACATAGATATGCAAATACTATCAGGACTAAGTTCATGATAAATTAAGTTCAATTAATCTAGTTACTAATGAATTCCCACTTAAATTAACAACCCTCAAGTTATCTAAGTGATACATGATCCAAATCAACTAACCCATGCCCGATCATCACGTGAGATGGGGTACTCATCAATGGGGAACATCTCTATGTTGATCATATCTACTATATGACTCATGTTCGACCTTTCGGCCTCCAGTGTTCCGAGACCATGTATGTACATGCTAGGCTCGTCAAGTTTAACCCAAGTATTCTGCATGTGCAAAACTGTCTTACACCCATTGTATGTGAACGTAGAGTCTATCACACCCGATCATCATGAGGTGCTTCGAAACGACGAACTTTAGCAACGGTGCATACTCGAGGAGAACACTATTATCTTGAAATTTAGTGAAGGGATCATCTTATAATGCTATCGCCGTTCTGAGCAAAGTAAGATGCATAAAGGATAAACACCACATGCAATCGAAATATGTGGCATGATATGGCCATCATCATCTTGTGCTTTTGATCTCCATCTCCAAAGCATCGTCATGACCTCCATCGTCACCGGCTCGACACCTTGATCTCCATCGTTGCGTCGTGGTCGTCTCGCCAACTATTGCTTCTACAAGTATTGCTAACTCATAGCGATAAAGTGCAATAATTACATGGTGCTTGCATTCATACAATATTAAGAGACAACCATAAGGCTCCTCCCGGTTGTCGATATTACAAAACATGATCATCTCATACAATAATGTATAACTCATCACATCTTGACCATATCACATCACAACAAGCCCCGCAAAAACAGGTTAGACGTCCTCTACTTTGTTGTTGCAAGTTTTACGTGGCTGCTACATTCTTCTAGCAAGAACTGTTCTTACCTATGGCACAAAACCGAAACGGTGATTTATCAAGTTTGCTGTTTTAACCTTCAACAAGGACCGACCACAGTCAAATTCGATTCAACTAAAGTAGGAGAAACAGACACCCGCCAGCCACCTTTATGCAAAACAAGTTGCATTTGTCGGTGGAACCGGTCTCATGTACGTGGACATGTAATGTTGGTCCGGGCTACTTCATCTTACAATACCGCCGAATCAAAATAAGACGTTGGTGGTAAGCAGTATGACCATCACCACCCACAACTCTTTGTGTTCTACTCGTGCATATCATCTACGCATAGACCTGGCTCATGATGCCACTGTTGGGGAACGTTGCATGGAAAACAAAAAATTTCTACGCACACGCAAGATCTATCCATTGAGATGTATAGCTACGAGAGGGGGAGAGCATCTTCATACCCTTGAAGATCGCTAAGCGGAAGCGCTTATCAACGCGATTGATGTAGTCGTACACCTTCACGATCTGTCTCGATCAAGTACCGAACGTACGGCACCTCCGTGCTCAGCACACGTTTAGCTTGATGACGCCCTCGCCTTCTTGATCCAGCAAGAGGGGCGAAGTAGTAGATGAGTTCCGGCAGCGCGACGACGTGGTGACAATTGGTGACGAAGAACAATCTCCGCAGGGCTTCGCCAAGCACTACATAAACTAGACGGGGATAAACTAGAGGGGACGGGGTTGCGGGCACACGTCTTGGTGTATCTTGATGTGTCTTGGGTGCTAGCCTGCCCCTCTATTTATATGTTAAGCTCCGGGGTCAAAACTTGGAGTAAAAGCCTCCTCAAAGTTGGTTTTGCCCGAAAGGCGAGAGGCCTACTCGGACTCCAGGCCCAGATGCCAGGGTCCCCGGCGTCTAGCCCTAGACGCCAGGGTCCCTAGCGTCTAGCCTGGCCTCCACAAACTTCCTTTTGTACTTTCCAAAACCCTCGTGGGCTTTACCCCTTGGCCCAAATAAAGTGTTCTTATGCCCAAACATTTTGGGAAACATCTGAAACCCCTTAATTCCGGAACCTTTCCGGAGATCAAACATCCTTATCCCATATATTAATCTTTACCTCCGGACTATTCCGGAGCTCTTCATCGTATCCGTGATCTCATCCAGGACTCCGAACAACATTCGGTCACCAAATCACATAACTTATATAACACTATATCGCCAACGAACATTAAGCGTGCGGACCCTACGGGTTCGAGAATTATGTATACATGACCGAGATACCTCTCCGGCCAATAACCAATAGCGGAACCTAGATGCCTATATTGGTTACTACATATTCCACGAAGATCTTTATCGGTCAAACCGTTATGACAACATACACAATTTCCTTTGTCTGTCGGTATGTTACTTGCCCGAGATTTGATCATCGGTATCTCTATATCTAGTTCAATATCGTTCCCGTAAGTCTCTTTACTCGTTTCGTAATACATCATCTTGTAACTAACTCATTAGTCACTTTACTTGCAAGGCTTCTTATGATGTCTATTACCGAGAGGGCCCAGAGATACCTCTCCGATACTCTGAGTGACAAATCCTATTCTCTGTCCCTACCAAATCAACAAACACCTTTGGAGATACATGTAGAGCATATTTATGATCACCCAGTTACGTTGTGATGTTTGATAGCACACAAGGCATTTCTTCGGTAGCCGGGAGTTGCATGATCTCATAATCAAAGGAATATGTATTTGACATACAAGAAAGTAGTAGCAATAAATTGTACAATCAAATGCTAAGCTAATGGATGGGTCTTGTCCATTGCATCATTCTCCTAGTGATGTGATACCGTTATGAAATGACAACTCATGTCAATGGTAAGGAAACCTTAACCATCTTTGATCAACGAGCTAGTCTAGTAGAGGCTTAGTAGGGATACGGTATTTGTTTATGTATTCACACATGTATTTAAGTTTTCGATCAATACAATTCTAGTTTGAATAATAAACATTTATCATGATTAAGTAAATACAATAATAACCATTTTATTATTGCCTCTAGCGCATATTTCCATCACCTTGTGCTAGCCCGACCTCTTTCTCGTTCCAGTGACGTCGACCACAAACCGGATTACCTCATAATCCTTGTGGCATGGCCATTCTTATCCTGGTGGGATCACACAATGGGCCCGGAGTATATCTCTACTGATCAGAGGGGCAAATCCCATCTTGCTCGACCATGTCTCGCAGCATGGGTCTGGGCAAGCCCAAAACCTATCTTTGTAACTACCCAGTCACGGAGTAGCGTTTGGTCAGCCCAAAGTAAGTCTGTCACCATTTCGTGTACATGCATCAGCTCAGGTCTTAGGACATAGAACGTATGTTACACTAGAGACTCACAGATGACATATTGTTGTGTCTCATAGTTGGGTCTGTCCAATCCGATATCCATCCGAGCTTGGATCCAGTCACCTCGGATCCAAGCTCGGATCCGATCAGATACATGCAGTTCGACGGCATCACATGCTTCATGGCTAGTGAGACAAAACCATCCGGCGTATTGCATGCTAGAATAGTCTGACATGTGCCCACACGTCACTTACGACTAGGGACTATTTAGGACATATCATACAATACGAGATCTCACAGACAAGTCATGTACTTGCCGACAAGCATCATTGATTATATACAAGGACTATCTTGATTTATAAACACATAGGAAATATCATCGTTCATGATTTTCTCTAGGACATTTCTCCAACACCTAGGTGGCCTAGTTTCACACTTTATTCATAATTGTGGCCGACCCTATCATCTCGGTGGGCAAGGCTTTAGGCGAGGGCACCAGCGACATCACCTTCTAGAGGGATCTCTCCTCGCAGGAGGCTGATCTATGGGACTTGCAATTGACAAAATTGGCTAATGTAACATTGATAGACAAAGTAGGCTCTATCTCCTTCGGCGAGGTGCCCTACCACTCAAAATCAACATGTTTCTGTGGCAACTATTACAAAACCATCTTCCTACACCGATGCACATTGCTAACTTCATTGGGTTGTTTGATGGCATTTATGCTTTACGTAGCCAAGTGGAGAACACCAACGTCATTTTTTTTTAATTTCTGTTAGCTGAATTTTTTTTGCGAGAACACTTGTATTACTCAGATAGCAATGTCTTTACAATCATCTAGGGATATTCCCAAAACCTCCACTGGTCCAGACCCCAGCCAGGTCATAGTTCACCCCTTGACTCGAGCAAACCTAGCCAAACTATCACTAGCTTTATTATGGACTCTCACAATATGAGTAATACAAGTTTGTCTAAGACGCAACAGTAGTCTTATTTCATTCACCAAAGCAGCATAGATTGAACGATCAACTTCGCCAGAGGAGACCATAGACACTGCCAACCTAGAATCCGATTCGATAGCAATGGGTAAATCGGATCGTTGTATGGCCAGCGATAAGCCTTCCATGATTGCACCTAGCTCCGCTTCAACAGCATCTCTGTAAGAGTATAGCAATCTACATGCTGAGAAAATTATCCCTCCACTAGAGTTTCGAATAATCATACCAGTGACCGCATTATCACCATCAAGAGAAGACCCGTCCGTGTTCAGTTTTACCCAGCCCTCGGCGGGAGGCTGCCACTTGCACACCGGGCCAGCACTCTGGATATTGACAGCTTCTCTATTCCGATCAAAGGTCAGGTAACCCTTACCTTTAGCCAGGTCCATTTCTTGGTTCATCTTGGTTGCCATTAATTCATCGAGGTATCTTCTTAGAAAATTCACGGATACATCCATGTCCGGCGCCGGTTTGTGATGTACGACTTCATTCCGTACGTACCAACTCCTCCAGAAAATCAGCAACACCTTACACCGATCAAGCTCACCCAGGAGATTCAGCGCATGAAGAAGCCATTCTCTCCCATTGGGCACAAAGGATTCGATCTCCGGCAGCTTCCAAACCTTCGCCATCTCCTTATACAGATCGCGTCCCCGTTGGCATCTCAAAAAAGGGTGGAAGTTATCCTCTACCTCCGTACCCAGCAACTCCTTCCTCCAGAAGCCGATGTACTTGACGAGGTTGTGTCCGCTCCGTGCAATTCTTGAAACGCAAACTGGTATGCCGATTTTACAAAGAAAACTCCATGTCTCCTAGGGGCCCATGTAATCACATTGTTATCCAACCTTGGTGACGCTCGGATCTTCAAAATCTCAATCACATCAGCCGGCAAGAAATATTGTTGCAGCAGCTCCACTTTCCAGGACCCATTTGCATTAAGCAAATCTGAAATGAAGCGGACTCGGCATGTTCCCTACAGCGAGACCGGCTTAAAGGAGAACGGCCTCGGGATCTAGTTGTCCCTCCAAACCCTGATGTTTTTACCATTCCCCACCCTCCAGATCAACCCACGCTTCAGCAGGTCCAGACCATGACTAATGGCTTGCCACGTCGACGATGCATTCCCCATAAAGACCGTATCCTCTAGCTTGCCGTTTGGGTAGTACTTTGCCTTAAGAACCTGGCCACATAGACTATTCTGATTAGACAGAAGACGCCAAGCCTGCCGAGCTAACAATGCTTGGTTAAATAACCGGAAGTCTCGAAAGCCCACTCCTCCCCTGTCTTTCGGCTGGAGAAGATAGTCCCACTTTTTCCAATGCACCTTCCGCTTCCCCTCTTCAGATCCCCAATAAAAATTCCGCACCATTCTTGCCAGATCAGCACACACTTAAAACGGGAGTTTGAATACACCCATAATATAAGTTGGCAATGCTTGGGCCACCGATTTAATCAACACCTCCCTCCCTGGGTGTGCCAATAGGCCATCTTCCCATTGCAACAGGCGTTTAGTGAGGCTGGCTTGTAGGTTTTGAAATTTGCCTTTGGACATGCGACCATCCGGGGTCGGGAGACCAAGGTACCTTTCGTCAAAAGCTGCACTAGTGACCTGCAGTGCATTACAGACTTGCTCTTGACTTGTGGCTGGGCATCCATTACCAAAAAATATTGAGCACTTATCATAGTTCAATTTTTGCCCAGTAGCTGCACCATACTCCTGTAGTGCTTCCTTACATTCTCTGCTTGGTTCCTCGAAGCCTCAAAAAAGAACAACGTATCATCAGCGAACAACAGGTGAGATATGCCAGGAGCTCTTCTACAAACTTTCACCGGTGTGATCTCTCCCATAGTCACCTTGTTTCTTGAAATAGTTGACAGTCCATCCGCCACAAACAGAAATAAAAATGGTGAAAGCGGGTCGCCTTGCCGAAGACCACACGATGGTGCAAATGAATCCAAGAGGGTCCCATTGAATTTGACTGAATACCTCACCGATGTGACACACGTCATTACCCAATCAATCCATCGATGAGCGAAACCCAACTTTTGCATCACTTGCCTCAAGTAGACCCAATCCACTCGATCATATGCTTTTGACAATCAAGTTTATAGGCACAAAAGCTCTTTATGGGGTCCTTTTCCTACTTGATATAGTGGATACACTCAAATGCTATCAAGGCATTATCTGTAATCATCCTTCCTGGGATGAAAGCACTTTGCTCCGGAGAAATGAGGTCCTCCAATAAAGGCCTCAACCAGTTAACCAAACACTTAGAAATGACCGTGTAAATAACATTACATAAGCCGATGGGCCTGTAATCAGACAACTTCGAGGGATTAGCAATTTTAGGGATAAGAACAATAGAAGTTGAATTTACCCCTTCTGGCAACATAGGGTCTCGTTCTTATACCCCCAACGAGCTCATGGTCTTGGAGAGGGCATCACGCAGCTGCACCAGGTTCTGGACGCCGCCTACAGCCTCCCATGCTTCCCTTATAATGTCCGGCAACATAGGGTCTCGTTCCCAGAAAAGCTCGTATCTCCTGTTGTTCTTCCCCGTCGGACCCGGATCAGCACATCCCTTCACAAGAATGGCTATATGATCCGAGCACGGGGAAGGAATATGAGCAATCGATGAATACGCGAATATATTTCTCCATGCATTGGATGCCACCGCTCTGTCCAGCCGGACTTTTACATTACTTGCACCACTACGCTTATTATCATATGTGAATGGAACTCAAATAAAGCCTAGATCAACCAACTCACAAACCTCCAGCACGTCCCTGAACGCCACCATTTGTGCTTCGGGTCTCGGCGTGGCAGACATGTGCTCGAAGTTCCACATAGCCTCGTTAAAATCTCCAACGACTAACCATGGCAGATCACTAATGCTCTTCAAATTATGCAGGACCGACCACATTGCTGGTCTATTCTCCACCCTGGGTTCTCCATACACACAAGTTACTCTCCATTGTTCAGCATCTGGATGAACTCGCACCACGGCATCAATGTATCTTTCCTTCCTATCCAAAATCTGGACGTCATAAGATTCATGCCAATATAGAGCCAGGCCTCCGCTCATACCATTGCTATCCATGCCGCAAAAACCCTTCAAGCCCAACCTTCCTCGGATTCTTTTCAACTTGTCCGCCTTCTGCCTAGTCTCACACAAAAACACCAAAGTGGGGGAATGCGACTAACAAAGAGTCGCTAGCTCACGAACTGTCCGGGTATTCCCCCCTCCCCGACAGTTCCAACTTAGGAGATTCATTGGGCTCGGCGGTCCTCCGAGTCGGAGGCCGCCTCACATGTCGTTTGATCATCAACATCTCCCTCCCTTACTCCCTGCTTCCTTCTCTTAACAACAGGGTTTTTCCTTGGAGTGCCCTTTGAAGGATCCGAGTACAAAGGCTCCACCGTTTCTCCTCCACTTTCGATCATAAGGACTGTACTATTGACTATCCCGGCCAGATTTGGCACTGGTTGACCCCTAACCATGATGGTGCCATCTTCTCTAACTAATCTCTTACGGACACCCCTTCCATCCTCCCCCAACACCAATTGGTTTTCGGGTGAGATGTCCATGTCGGCATTTCGAAAGTTTTCCTCACCAGCCTTGCGCCCCCCACAGCTCCTGCTCCTCCACCCACCACTCCAATTCCTCCAACTCTGTCCCCTACACCTCCATCAAAATTTCTACCTCCTTTGGGAGGGCCATTAAAAGTTCCACTCCCTCTCCCTGCGCCCGTTCTTCCACCTCCGCCTCCCCTTCCACCTCTAGATCCCCCTCCCGCTGGTTCATTAGCCCAGTGTAGCCAGTCACCCCACTCGCAGGAGGCCAAATCATGAGTTCCATCTCCGCACTCCACAAGCACATGGCCCATACAGCCGCAGTAGAAGCAGAAATCCAGCAATTTCTCATAGCTGACCGGGTACTTCTTCCTCTCTTTGAGCGTGATTGGAACAAACCTAATCAGCAGCTGATTGACATTAACAAACACTCTAACTCGTAGATGGCTCGAGGGGTTTATCCTTCCCTCATTAACAATAACCGTGAACGAAGGACTGCCTACTTTCTTCGCAACTTTCTCAGCCAACTCCTTCTTCCTCGTTAAACCATCTGGCAGCCCTTTAACTCTAGCCCACAAAGGGTACATGTCTAGGGCATACTCATCCACATTTGTAAATCCATCATACTCCATCAAGATGACCGGATCCCTTCTGAATTGCCATGGCCCCCCGTCCATCACACGCTTCCAATCTCCCAGGCAGTGAACTTGAGCCAAAAATAGGTTTGGCCCCTTTATGTTGAAAGTTACACCCTGTGCACAAGCCCAGGCGTTCCTCATAGAATTCAGGAGAGCCGCATGGCTAAAGGGCCTCACGGTATGAACCCTAAACATCGCCAGCCATCGGACCTCCTTGATTAGATCCTCGACCTCACCTGATAGATCCAGGTCTTCTTCCTTTTCTCCATGCAAATTCATACCATAAAAAAGCATCTTCTAGGGTTGGCCCCGACCCGCGGTGGATCCAGTCCTCCCCATCATCACCCTCCAGATCAACTTTCGACGGGCACACCGGCGTAGCCGTCGAGGTTTCACCCCCCAAGGTGGCCGTCTGGCCGTTCCCCGATCCATCTGCTTCCTTCTTCCCTACCCCTGCCTGCACCAACTTCTCCACTTCCTTCGACCCCCCGCCCTCTCATGGTCTTCGCGATCCGCCATGCAAACGCGCGACAGCGTGGCGCGAGCGTCTGTTGTTCTACCCGCGGTCGAGATTCAGTCAGATCGACGTAGAAACAAGGTGGACTCCGGCGGCGCCGTAGGAGGAAGGGGAGACCCTAGGAAACCCTAGGGGAAAAAAGAGTCTCCGCGTTGCCGCCTGTTTGCTGAATTTGTATGGAGTTGTGTCACAAAGGGCATGGGATTGGGCTCTGATTGGACCCCTCTCAGTCAGCTTCCAAACTCTTGGTCTTTATGCTATGTGCAAAGAGTTGTTTGGCGTTGCTTTGCCGCCTTAGTGTGAGCTTCATATATTATACACAATAAACGGACGCGACTATTCTAGTCATGGTCGGATGAACAGTAAAATCAAGATAATTAGAAAAAGGCATTTTAGAGCATTCATTTTGTCTTCTTCTTTTTGCCACGTTTTCCACAAGTGTCATCCCGGTGATGAAAATTTTCAAACAATGACAACATTTGTCAACGTTTGACAAAAAAAGTTAGAATACTTTATTTTACTGTTCAATCCAAGCTCACATGAGCTCGAGATTAGAATAACACCTTCGTGCAATAAACTTGCTATTGAAAAAGTTGTTGTTTTCAATCCAGCTAACTGCATTTTCAATTGTGTTTCCCCCCTCCAGCTATGGGTGCGGCTCGCGTGATGAAGGACATGGTTTGTGCGACCAAAGCGTTATACAACCTTAAACATATCCATGCCATCGATGGGGGTGACAACAACCATCAATGGTGCCCCGCATAGTGTCTTTTTTTTTTCGAGTCAAAACATATTCTATCTCTCTATCCGATACTTTTTAGCGTTTGGGAGCGCCCCCGCTTTCTTGTGTGTAAATTTTTTTGAGGGAGGTCATGATGGCTACTCTTGTGTGTAGTTTTGATTTGAGACTTTCTAATTCGCTAGCCTTAGTTTGAATTTTGTTAATTTAAAGCCGAAGGTTGCTTGCGCTTCCGTTTAAACTTTTTAAGTTGCACGGAATATGAAGTTCACCATAACTCTAAGCAAAATATCTTCATATCGAGCAAAATTGAATAACTTTGAAAACCGATTTAGTTTCAGAAGAAATCAAATTACCCCTCTATTTCCAATTATAAGATGTTTTGAATATTTTAATATGGACTACATACAAACTGAAATGACGTGTCTATATGCATTCAATTTTGAAAACAATTATAATGTATAATCTCCATCCCTAATTAGTTGAATCACATTTATCTAGAGACGGATGTATCTAGACATGATAGTTGTCTCAGATCTTTTAGACGCGGATGCATCTAACCTAAAACATGTCTAGATACATCTGTATATAGACAAATCTGAGTCAACTAATACTCTCTCTGTTCCTAAATATAAATATGTTCAGATATTCCATTATAAACCACATACGGAGCAAAATGAGTGAATCTATACTCTAAAAACGGCTATATACATTCGAATGTAGTTAGGAACAGATGGAGGGAGTATATGGCATGGAATCACATTTTGCTGGCGCCATTAGTTTGCTGAACACCCGAAATTAGTTTCCAAAACCTGAGGAACGTTAAATTGACCAGTAGTTAATTGCAAATCGCATAATTAGCGTTAACCATTTTCAGTTTTTGAAAACTGCCCACCAGAGACGCGCACGGGCCACCATGCTCATCCAACGACCGCCACGCGTCTTGAGACCAGCTAGGTGGGCACGAGTCGCTGTCGTCGGGTCTTCCACCACCACCATCCGATGCCATCCAACGGCCCATGCCCGCCCCACTCCCCTGACTTCTATATAACCAGAGCCCACGATCCAGGTCCGTTCTCCCTGCGCCGTGCTGTGCTCGAGTGTCAACGTCATCGCCCAGCCTCCCGCCGCCGCCGCCGCCCCCGCCGCAAGCGAACAAGGTGAGGCGCCCTCCCCTCCCGCCCCTCTTCTTCTTCTTCTTCATTTTTGCTTCCGCTGTTACGCGTTCCGATCTAGTAGGCGACTTCATTTTGCTTCTTTTGCTATGTTCGTTCCGATCTGGTACGCGTTTGTTGTGCCTGTCGCTTAGGGCTTTAGAAACGGCCGCCTCTTGATCCGTCGCCCCGGTACTCCGCGGTGAAATCTAAGCTTATTTTCTTGTCAACTTGTTGTCTAGAGGAAGTGGCACCCAGGTTCGCAGTGACCAGCTAGATCCTCGTGGTTGGGGATTTCACCACCCTTTTGTCTCTCTGAAATCTTTGGGAGATTGGGTGTACTGCGGCCATTATTCATCCTATGAACCTGTACGCAGATAGTTATAGTGCCCGGTCCTTTTATCTTGGATTTAGTGCTGAGCAATGGATTGCGAGTAGTTGTTTGGTCACAGTGCAATTGGATAGGTGCCTTATGCTGCGAAATAGTTGCTGGGATTTTGTGCTGGACAGTGGATGAACAGCTTGGTCACAGTGCAATTGGACAGGTACCTTGTCCGGCGAATAATAGTGGATTTTGTTGTTCTTAGAACCTTGTCCTGGGAAGATAGAATTTATACTGATGTGTCCCGAGATGCTGATTCGCAGGTTTCAGCCCTGCGGAGTTGAGTGCAACGGGTTCTTTTATCCGTGGTATCTTGTCCTGTTTGTGCAACTTGATTATTTTAGGATGCTTTGATTAGGATCTTGTATGTGTATTTCTTGTCCCTACTGCTGCCAGCTTTTTACAACAGGGAGCAGAACGACTTGTGCGCATTCACACAACTGCTAACAATCATGTGCAGTTCACTAGATGACGATCATGATCTTAAATAAGTAAAATTGTTTCGATGTATGTCAGATCTGGTAATTTAAAGCTAAATTTTGAACCTCTAGAGTGTTTCCTTTTTTGTTCTTCTTATTGTGGCACAATTTATGTTCTGAGACACTGATCACCTTTTGTGTAGGCAAAGAAGATGGCTGAAGTTGAAACCTTCCTCTTCACATCTGAGTCTGTCAATGAGGGGCACCCTGACAAGCTCTGCGACCAGATATCTGATGCTGTGCTAGATGCATGCCTGGCTGAAGACCCTGACAGCAAGGTTGCTTGTGAGACATGCACCAAGACCAACATGGTCATGGTTTTCGGTGAGATCACTACCAAGGCCAATGTTGACTATGAGAAGATTGTCAGGGATACTTGCCGTGGCATTGGTTTTGTGTCCAATGATGTAGGGCTTGATGCCGACCACTGCAAGGTACTTGTCAACATTGAGCAGCAGTCCCCTGACATCGCGCAGGGTGTCCATGGCCACTTTACCAAGCGGCCTGAGGAGATTGGCGCTGGTGACCAGGGGCATATGTTTGGATATGCAACTGATGAGACTCCTGAGTTCATGCCCCTCAGCCATGTTCTTGCTACCAAGCTTGGTGCTCGTCTCACTGAGGTCCGCAAGAACGCCACCTGCCCATGGTTGAGGCCTGATGGCAAGACCCAGGTGACTGTGGAGTATCACAATGACAATGGTGCTATGGTCCCTATACGTGTCCACACTGTGCTCATCTCCACCCAGCATGATGAGACAGTGACCAATGATGAGATTGCTGCTGATCTGAAGGAGCATGTGATTAAGCCTGTCATCCCAGAGCAGTACCTTGATGAGAATACCATCTTCCATCTCAACCCATCTGGCCGCTTTGTCATTGGTGGACCTCACGGCGATGCTGGTCTCACTGGCAGGAAGATCATCATTGACACCTATGGTGGCTGGGGAGCTCATGGTGGAGGCGCTTTCTCTGGCAAGGACCCGACCAAGGTTGACCGCAGTGGTGCATATGTTGCAAGGCAGGCGGCGAAGAGCATTGTGGCTAGTGGCATTGCCCGTCGCTGCATTGTCCAGGTGTCTTATGCTATTGGCGTGCCTGAACCACTCTCAGTGTTTGTCGACACATACGGCACGGGCAAGATCCCTGACAAGGAGATCCTTGAGATTGTCAAGGAGAACTTCGACTTCAGGCCAGGCATGATCATCATCAACCTCGACCTTAAGAGGGGCGGGAAGGGGCGCTACCTCAAGACGGCGGCATACGGGCACTTCGGCAGGGAGGGTGCGGACTTCACCTGGGAGGTGGTGAAGCCCCTCAAGTGGGAGAAGCCTTCTGCCTGAGCAAACACTTAGCGAAGTCTCTGAATAAATTTAGTTTTACCTATCGCAGCAAGTAATATCTCTATTCACTGCTCCAGTGCTGAAACGGTGCAAGTTTTTTTTTTCAGTGTCTGTTTAGAGGTGCTTGTACTGTGGGTGTGCTACTTGTGTCCTTATCTGCTCATGTCATTGTAATGGTGGCGACAAGATTGAAACTATCCAAGAAATAGAACTTTCTATCCACTCTTTGGTAATCATCTTGTGTTGGAAGAACTCTGTTGAACATGATTGCAATTGTTTTCCGTTGGTATTAGAGTATCCACATCAGTTGTATCGCTTAGCACCACCTATAGGTGCTACTTCCAGTTATGTATTTTATTTAGCTTAACCTTAGCAGTGGGTGCTACGTTTTTTAGAATCAATTGATCGTTAATTTATTTTCCTTTAGTAGCATTTGCGTCGAGGAATGCGATATCTGTCCGGCCACCAGACATAACTAGAACTCAGAAATCAGCTAGATGAGTTCTAGCAAAACCGTTCATTTAATTCGCTGCCAGCCTGCTGATTCTATATGGGGCATGCGCCTCGACTGACTTGCCTGTTTTTCTTTCAGCAGGCTGCTCATCAGCTTGTCTTTAAGAGAGGTTAAAATCACGAGGAGGAGTCATGCTGAAATCAAGGGATGGAGTTAGCGCGTAGGTGCAGCCTGTAGAATTGAGTCCGTAGGTGTAGCATTTTTGTTTAAGAGAAGGGAAACACTTCCTATCTATAGTCCGCTAGGAAGCAAACATCAGACCTCAAAAAAA
>LR738714.1:138783178-138817731 GCA_902687465.1 Secale cereale
AAAAAAAAAAAGAGCAAACATCAGACCAATTGCTGGCCTTTGATCCCGCACCATCCCACGGCAGATAGCTGACTAAACTTACCGATCCAAAGTCCAAACTACCCGATACACAGGCACGGTACCCTCCAACCATCAGCCACCTCCGTCTCTATCCCCAAATCTCGTTCTTCTCTCCTGCTGACCTCACCGACGGGGCAAAGACCGATCCATCTACGCACGCCGCACTGGTTCTCCTCCGTCAGTGTCCTACCCCAGCCATTGCCGAGCTCACCCTTCGTGCGCTGCATCCGACACACCGCGACCTCGTAATCCTCCTCCCCTCCATCTGATTACTATGCCGAAGTTACCTAGGTTTGGATCCCCTGCACCGCACCACAAACAGATGCGTCCTCCGGTCCATCCCGGCAATAGGCAACCGTGCTTGCCGTCACCAGGCGACGGGAGGTAGCTGTTGTAGCTTATCTCGTGCGACGGCCCTTATCGCCATCGACGACAGCATCACACAGCCGACTTCATCAATCAGCGGCGAGCTCTCATCTGATTTAGGTTCCGATTTCACCACATCACTTCTGAAGTTCATTTATCGCTTCGATCCTGATGTGCTGATGTGCAATTCTCTTCTAGGGAACCGATTGATTGTAATTATTTTACTTGATTTATGTTCATATATCATGTGTATTGCCCGCTTTAGCTGTATAAGTTGTCAAAAACGACAATACCTTCTTATGAAATTGAATTGTAGATCTGTTATGCTCCCACATGTTGGTGGGATGCATTGCTTCCCACCAATTTCAGTTTTTCATGCTTCCACTGTGTACGCGTTATGTTGAGATAGCCGTAATGCATTCCTAATTTGAGCTATCCATGCTTCCTAAGCATACTATATGTGTGTTTCTACAGTGTAGATAATTTGTGGATATCATTCTTTTTTGCTAATTTCAAATGCCGATGCTTCCAGATGGCAATAGTTATGTTGTGGTGGAAGGTTGATGGTTCTAATATCCATGCTTCGTTAACACTGCACGGTTGTCTCCTTGGTGCAGTTTGTTTGCATCGATAGAACTATGCTTCTATAAAAAAATCATGTAGTGTTTTTAAAATTATCCAAAGCATTGTTTTCAACACTAGCTCATGGTTCAAGTTTATACATTCCATATTTCCTTGTTTCCACAGTTTTGATTTTCTGTGCCTCTGTATGGTACTACTTATGTCTACATAGCTTGACTTTTATGCTTCCACGTATCATGCTTCCTTTGCCTCTTTCATGTCTTTCCACTGCTTCTACATTTTTCTTAAATGCCCCCATTGATCATATATATGTTTCGTATGCTTTAGTTAGTATATTCCACATTACCTTTTTCTCCAATGGACAGAGTGCGCTCCGCACACTATTTTCTCATTCACATATTTTTTTAGCACGTTCATTCTACTGAAACACACAACCTACCACTTCTTTAGTAGCAAAATTCATTTTTTTAATTAGAATCAAATTTCAATTGCGGCATACTTCTATTTATTGCAACAGTGTCCTAAGGTTAAATCGTGCCTCCATTTAATCTTATATGTGCTTATCCCGTTCATAAATTTGCTTCAACCAGTACCAAACATGCTTAATTTTTTCTCGCATTTATTTTCAATGGTCATGCTTCCTTTGCTTCATACATATGCTTATATTGTACTCCCTCCGTCCCATAATGTAAGACATTTTTTGACACTACACTAGTGTCATAAAACGCCTTACATTATGGGACGGAGGGAGTATAAATGGTTTGCTTCATGCAATGATATACACTATTCCTTTACCTGACATATGTTCTTTGGTTCAGGTTTTCCATCTTGCTGCTACCACTACCAATGTGAGCTTTTGTTTCTCATATGTGCTTCCCTTATTTCGCACGTATCAGGTGTTCACTAACAATAATGTCGAGGTTGTTGTTCCCATAATCACACATATTTTCTTGAACCACATGTGCTTCAACCACTGCGAGCATACCTTCATCTAGTAAACCATTATTCTACAAATATTTTGCTTATTATAATACATTTTTTGCCACTTCAAGTTTATACTTACTTATTTCTAACTAAATTTCTATTACATAATTTTTGCTGCACCCAAGTAAATGGTTGTTCAGGTGGATTAGTTTTATTAGAGAGAATGGGGCTAAGTTGATGTTGAGTGTGATGTGATCGAGACCAGGCACTCCAATTCAAGGACGACTGTTGTGTTGGTGATAAGAATCA
This sequence comes from Secale cereale, assembly GCA_902687465.1. NCBI lineage: Eukaryota > Viridiplantae > Streptophyta > Magnoliopsida > Poales > Poaceae > Secale > Secale cereale. Next base: position 138,785,420 of record LR738714.1, read on the forward strand.
TGCGGCATGAATATAGCTTATCCATGATTAGCCCATTCGGCACGTGCGGCGATGTTGACTAGGCGGAAATGAATTGTGTCATTGTAATAGTGTTTTATTTTTTATTAAATAAAATAGTTGTAAATGGTTGTTCAGGTGGATTAAGTTTCAATTCTTCATGCTTCTTGTTGTGCTTCCACACTTAATTTTTTTAGCTAGTAACATGTCACATCACACCGGAAAGTGCTTCTCAAGCACTTATAATTGCTTCTAATAGAAGAAGAAATGTTTCTTATCATGCAACTATTTTGGAAATCACACTAGAAAAATGATGCTTCCATATACTGAGAAGAATGTTCCCACGCTATATCATACAACCATTTTGCAAATCGCACTAGAAAATGATGCTTCCGTGTACTGAGAAGAATGTTCCCCTGCTATACCATACAACCATTTTGTAAATCGCACTAGAAAATGATGCTTCCGTATAGTGAGAAGAATGTTTCTACGCTACAAAAACTTGTTGCCTTTGCAAAAGAAATCTATCTTAAAATATATTAATTGTTGGATTTAATTATACAAAATGATTATAGTATATAAAAAGTTGTTTCTTTAAAATATGGGATCCAGTTTTAGGAAACAAATCATAGCGATTTTAGCGGACGTGCTTACGAGGCATGCAATTAACGAAGGAACCCAGGAACCACGCATGGGCCTTCTGTCGGACGGCTGGTGTACTTTTAATCCTACGGCGATGGAGTGGTCTGATAGGAAGCGTAGTCTGATCCCTAGCGGCTCCCGAGAAGGGAAACACTTCCTCTAGCGAACTGCTAGCTATAAATAACCACAACAATGGCCGGCATCGACGACTCGCTAATGATTCACTTGCTAGCTAGTTATCTGTCGGTGTACTAAAATAAGGGTACCCTTAGTATCCCGAACTTGTGCACGGGCAGTCACAGCGTCTCGCGGCAAGGTTTGTCGGGTGATCGCTAAGGTCCTCCGTGTTTCCTTTGGGGGACCATTCAAGAACAAAGTATCCAAGCCAAGGACACAAGACCCCGGCAAGAGGAGCTTGCCGGGAAGGCCACTCAAGGCACAAGACTACTCAAGGCGCAAGACCCTGACAAGATGAGCTTGCCGGGAAGGCCAACTCAGGCATCTCAAAAAACTTGCCGCGACGCGCCACGCGTCCCGACAAGGCCCGATGAGCGACAAGCTCCCGGAAGCGACAAGATAGCGGCCGCGGCAAGGCGCTTGCCGCGGCAAGCTTCCACTCAGTGCCCGCGCTCCAGCACATCCATCCACGTGCCGCTCTGGGACCCTTCCGGGCGCACGTGGCGGAAGGCTGTGCAGCCAGGGGTACACGGTGGCAAGCGGCGCTGGCAAGGTGGCTATCGTGGCGAACGGTGGCGCCCCTGACGGCCCTTTCTGCACTGTTTGGACGACTGCGACGGGCATTTAATGCCCTTGTCCCCTGCCGTCAGGGTTAGGTATAAAACACTGTACCAACTACCACACTTTTTCCAGTTTTACCCTCGACTGCATTGCCACCTGTCGGTGACCCCTTTGAGCGTATAAAAGGAGGCCCATGCGCAACGTAGAAGGGGGTTAGACATTCGAACACTCCAACGCTCGGTCTCGTTAGCTGCTGAAGTGTACTGTAGCTCTCAGCGCTCCCGAGCAAGAACTCAATACAAACCAAAGCAGGAGTAGGGTTTTACGCATCCTTGCGGCCCAAACCTGGGTAAACTGCCCGTGTGCCTCGCCTCGATCTGCTCTTCGTGCGATCTCCGCCCCCTGCCATACCGAAAAGGGGCTCCGTCCCCATAGGTGTTCGTGGGTGGATCAGTTTCCCCGACATCTTTGGCACGCCAGGTAGGGGTGCGTCGAGGTTGTGTGAACCTGATCCGGCGTTCACACGGGCTAGATCTTCATCATCTTCATCAACATGTCGCCGAAGAAGAAGGCTTCGGAGGCAGCTGGGCCGTCCGCGTCGATCCCGCCACCGCCGGAGCCAATGGCTGGCGGGGTAGACGCCGACGGAAGAACGGACGTCGACGAGGGAACTCACGGTGCTGCCAAGTCCAAGGACAAGGCTGCGCTGCCCATCGGTGGCGTGGTTGACTCCCACAACGACCGGGCGCACTCCAAGACCTCGGCGTCCGTGCATGCACCGCGCCCATCTCAGGAGGCGCGGGACCGGCATCGTCATGGTACCCACGGTACCATACGTTTGCTGGGCCAAGGTCAAGCTGGTGGATCTCGGGATGCTCAAGACCAGCATGCACGCCAGCATGCCGGCACGAGCAAGGCACGGTCGCCTGGACGGGATACTGCTCCTTCTAACGTGGTTAGAAGTCCGAGCATATCCCGCTCCTCGCACCGTTCGCCACCGCTACCCACCACTTGGCACGAGCTCAACTGCTCCTAGACTTCCCTCCAGCGGCAGACAAGGCCGACGACTGGAGGGCCACCATTCAGAGTCTCATCGCCTTCGCCAACGACGACACTCCGCGGCAACCGAGCACATCGCAGCCGCGGCAAGTCAGCCAGGCGCGGGCCGATGGCGACAAGACCGGTGGGGGTGCAACCACCGTGCACTCTCTGCCCCGAAGGCCAAAATCGCCGACTCGCCGGATCAACATCGACGACGACTCCACTGCGTCATCAGATCCGCGAGCTCGTCGCGACCAGCGCCAAGTTCTCCATGAACGACAACAAGAAGACGCTCGTACCCGCATCAAGCGCCGAAGAGAAGCGCGACGTCAATCCGACCAGCGCGCTGGGCCCACTGTCGACATGCATGCGCCAGGGGGACCAGGCGACTTGCCGTACGCTGTGGGTTGTCCTGCGTTCACTCGTGAGCTGCGGCAAGTCCAGTGGCCCAGCATGAAGAATTTCAAGCCAGACGTACCGGAGAAGTACGACGGCAAGACGCACCCGTCGGAGTTCCTCAGCATCTACACCGTCGCGGTGCAAGCTGTCGGGGGGCGGGACGACAAGATCCTCGCCAACTACTTCCCTCTGGTACTCAAACCCAATGTTAGATCCTGGCTCATGCACTTGCCGGACAACTCCATTTCTTCTTGGGCAGACCTATGCCATCAGTTTGTCGGCGCCTTTACAGGCGGCCACAAACCTCATGGCCAGGAAAGTGACCTTCACCTGCTCGCCCAGAAGGAAGGAGAACCCCTGCGCAAGTATATCCAGAGATTCAGCCGCGTACAACACAACATCCCAGACGTCCACCCTGCCGCGGTCATCAGCGCGTTCCATCAGAACGTGCGTAACCACAGGATGAGGGAGGAGATGGCCATGTGCAAGATCAGAGACGTCGGTGAGCTTTATGCCCTGGCCGACAAGTGTGCACGCGCTGAGGAGGGGAGGAAACTCCCCGGAGAGGATACAGGTGCGGGAGGGTCTGACAGTGAGGATGCTGCCCCGGCAAAGAAAAACCGGCGGCGGAACAACAGGAAGAAGAAAAATAAAGAAGTGCTAGTCGTTGAGCAGTCCGGCAACGGAGGTGGCGCCGACAAGGCCAAGGTTGGTGGCTCCGGCAAGGAGACTGCCGCATGCACCAACTGCCAAGCTGTGGCGGCCGCCGACAAGCAGGACAGCACCGACAAACAGTACTACAAGATCCACCGCACCAAGGGCCATGACCTCCAGAACTGCAAGAGGGTCGAGCAGCTTGTTGAGCAGCAGAAGGCTGAATACGAGCGGCGCGACAAGGAGAAGGTCCAAGGAGGTGATGGAGGATCCGGCAAGAAGCGGCCATTCAACGGTTGGGGAGGACGCCGCGGCAAGGCCAAGCAGCGGCAAGGAGACAGACCTCCCCGCGACCGCGACAAGGATGAAGATGACTAAGACGACGGAGACATGGATGATGTTGAGACCAGTGAGCAGGAGTTCCAGAAAGCCACAGAGGTTTTGTGCGTTGACGACGGTGCTTCTCTGCATACTTCACACCGCCAACTCAAGCAGTGGGTGCGTGAAGTCAATGCGGCGGAACCACCTGTCGAATCGCGCAAGCTTCTGAAATGGTCCAGCACGCCTATCATCTTTGATATTGAGGACCACCCTGATCGCACAACTGCGGTCGGGTGCTTGCCGATGTTGATTTCGCCAACTATCCGCAACCTCAAGGTCACTAAGATGTTAGTTGACGGCGGGGCCGGCTTGAACTTGATCTCCTCCATTGTACTCCAGAAACTCCAGATCCCTGACAGCGAGCTCGAAGAGACCGACACATTCCAAGGAATAAATCCGGGAAGGAGCAAGCCGAAGGGGAAGATCACGCTGCCACTGACATTTGGCGGCGAGCTGAACTTCAGGACTGAGAGGGTCACTTTTGACGTTGCCGATTTTCCATTGCCTTACAATGGAATCCTCGGCCGTCCAGCGCTCGCCAAGTTCATGGCGGCCTCTCATTACGCCTACAACATGTTGAAAATGCCAGGCCCGATAAGCGTCATCTCTGTCCCCGGTGACAAGAAGGATGCCCTTATCTGCGCCGACAAGATCTACCGAGAAGCAGCAGCCGCAACAGATAGCAACACACTTGCCGCTGAAGCTCCCGGGGGGAAGAAGAAGACCAAGTCCGGCAAGAGCTCTGGGCCCACTCCGGCAAGCGCACCCCTTCGGAGTGTTGCGCTACCGTCGAGGACGCGCCATCGAGCTCCACCGGCAAGTGTAAGAAGACGATGGCAGCTCCGCCAGAGACCAAGAAGGTGTCCGCCAAGGAGGACGGCACTGGTGGTACCTTCACCATCAGTGTAATGCCCAGGATGGAGTTATACCTCCTACGTGTCGAGGCACGACTTAAAGGCATAAATCCATCCTAGAATGATCTCAAGTTCGGTAATCTTTGCACATCTCATGTAAAAGAGGGGATTGTAAACAGAAAATAGTTGGCTTACACTCGCCACGTCACAGAATTACAATTCAAGTCTCAAACATCATACATTAAGAACATCACAACCCTCTAAGGGGAAAAACCAAAAGCAAGATACCAAACTTAGATAAATAAACCACAGGCGGATCGAATCCTAGTAAGAGTCTCCACTACTGATCATCCGGGTATCGCACATAGTACCGACTACGCTCCTCGTCGTACTCCCAATCCAGCTCGGTGCCATCACCTGGATAGCTCACAGCTGGACCTGCATCTGGTGTGTGAAGTAACTGTGAGCCACAGAGGACTCAGCAATCCCGTTACCGGGTAACAAGACTATTTAAGCCTTTGGGAAAAGGATAAGGCTGAAGAAAAGAATAAGTGTCTGCAGCAGCAACTAGCATCTAGCTTACGTGAGCGAGAGCAAGAAGAGAAGGCCTCGGCGAGAAGTGATCACGAAGTGATCCTAGCAACAAGCTCCACAAACATAACCCCTTCGTGTTCAACTCCCGAATCCCTATTCGGAAATTGACGGTCACGGAACACACGCTGGTAGTGTATTAGAAACATTGTGTCAAGTTATCTACAACCGGAATTAACAAGCTCCCATCTGCCACATAACCGCGGGCACGGCTTTCGAAAGTTCAAACCCTGCAGGGGTGTTCCAACTTGACCCATTACAAGCCCACGATCCGCGGAGTCGCAACTCCAAAGTGGGAAGACCCGAGTATCCTCGGAATCCCGTGCTCAAGATATACTGAACTAAGGTAAGGCTAATCCAGCAAATCCTCCCGGCGTGCCGACACCCTGATAGTAGCCGCGCGTATCTCGTCTCAGGCCACGACCGGATGGGACAAGCTACGGGTTTTTACCAGACCTTGAGTTTCCTCGAGGTGGCCCCGCAGGTTGCCCGTTTCGGACCAACACTCATGTGGAGCACTGGCCCGGGGTTGTTGATTAAGAAAAAGGGTTTATAACTCCCTATGCAAGTTTAGTTTGTTATTAGGCAAATAGTACCAATGTTGGGACTTGCTGGAAAAGACTTAGCACTTAGCGGTTTATCGAGGGGGTCCCATACACCCCAACCGTGTTAGGAACGCATAATCAAGGAACATAACACCGGTTTATACGGTTCCTAACGGCATGAGTGGAACAAATCACCAAGCAAAAGGCTTAGCCTTCCACCCTTGCCAATATATAGATGATTTCATTTTAAGCATTTATGTAGTGTGATATAACCCAACCAAACTTCATCATGAAGCAAGCATCTTCGATCTTCACCTGCAACTAACAATGCTATAAGAAGGGCTGAGCGAAGCGTACTTAGCCAAGCAACGGTTTGCATAGGTAGGTTGGTTAAACATGGCAATGGTTTACAAGTAGGAGGCTGACAAGAAGATCATGGGCATCGAGGCAAAACTATAGAGCGGATCTACTAGCAATAGGCAAAGATAGTAATGTTATCGGGGTTCGGTCATCTTGCCTGAAGAGAAGTCGTTCGGATCGTAAGAAGGGTCCTCGTGTTCAACCTCGTTGGAAACCTCGTGCTCGTACTCGATCTCGAACTCAGCTCCCGGCTCTAAACAAAACAATCACACCAAGCACCAATCAACAAGATGCAATGCACACTCGAAAAAGATGGATGCATGATGGATGCACTAAGGATGCACACGGAGCACGGAAAATATCACTCAAGCAAAACACCTCAAAACATGATAACAATCTGATATTATTAATCTACACGGAAAATCAATCAAGTTTGATATAAGATTCGCTGAAATCGGAGTTACGGGCTAAAAGTTATGCCCGAAACAAGAAATGAGCGAAAGCTGAAAATTACAGCATCATAGCATCTTCGGAGCACAAAATAATTAAGCTACAGCACTCAAATATCATGGCAAAGAACATGAACACAAACTAGATATATACTACAGCAACTAAGTCCAAAGGTGCACCCCCAACGGCGCCACGGATCAATAGCAATGATCTTGGACATATGGAACTTGACAATAAAATTCTGACAGCAGAATTTTATTGAAACTTTGGAGCAAAAGATAAACATGCTACAGCCACTTAAATGGACATGTGAGGACATGAATGGAAAGACAACAATATATACTACAAGGAACAATCAAGATCCACTCCAAAACTATCATGCTTTGTCCTAGAGCAACACACGAACATGGCATCGGAATGTTACAGATTTCAGACTTAGTGAAAATCCACCTCGAAACAGCAATAACATCATGTCATCTAAAAGAGCATGTTTAAGTCACCTCGAAACTAAACATGGCAAGTGGTAAGCACCTCATCAAAGTACACATGAAGGTGATTCCGAAACACTCAAGCATGCATCATTGAGGTAAACACAACGATAGCAACGAGCTCGACAAGATGGCATTTCATAACAAGTGAAACAACATCACAGCCACATGGCACTTTGCAACGATGATAAACATGGCAAGAATAAATCTAACATGCTACCTAGCACATACAACACGTAGAGCATGGCAAGACGAACACGTGGACATGTCATTTGCATCATTCAGACAAACGAGCTAAAAGATATCACATGGCAAAGATGGCATAAAAACATCACATAGCAGCAGTTTATATCATGATGCACTCTTGCAACAGCAAAACAAGCACCAAGATGATCTCTAACATGCATGACAATAACAGATAAAACGTAGTGCACGATCCCACGAACGTTTGGACATGCTATTTGCGCGAATCGGAGCTACACACTAAAAGTTAGGGCAGTTGAAAGATTGCATCACAGATTAACAGATCTGGGACTTAGAGATAAAAGAGGGGAAGTCAACCTGAGATCTAGGAAGAAAAACAAAATACGGCCCGGATCTGGCGATGGGCCGCGGGGCGGCGGATCCGGCCCGCGGGGCAGGCGGACGGGCGCCGGCCCGGTCGCGGCGGCGAGGCCCGGCTGGGGTGAAGGGGCCCAGCGAAGCGGCCTGCGGGCTCGGGGGCGGACGCGGCCTGGTCGGCGAGGCCGGGTGGCGCGGGAGGCCCAGGCGGCGGCGGTGTGGAAGGCGGCGGCCTGGCGCGCTAGGACCCTTGCGGCGGCGGCCCGCGGGAGCGGAGGCGGCCCGGTGGCGCTCGCGGCTTGGGCGGAAGGGTGGCGAAGGGAGGGCGGCCTCCCTGGCGCTGAACGAGGCAGCTCGGGCCAGGCGATGTGGTCCCGCGCGCGTAGGGGTGTACGGGCCGGCGGAGCGTTCGACCTGGCCCGAACAGATCGACGAGGGGAGCGCCTGGATAGGTCTGTGACAGATGGATCGAAGGGAACGGGCCGGCGCGCTGGGCGTTGACCCTGGGGATCGATCGATCAGCTGCGACGACCTGCTCGGATCCTGCGGGATTCGAGGAGATTTCCAAGTGGAGAGGAAGGGGGAGATTGGATCTGAAAAACTAGGGAAAGAAAGAAAGGGAAGAAGAAAGGGATGCCCAAAATTAGACTAGGGTCTAATATATAGCAGTTATTTTAGGGTTAGGGGATCTGGGGGTGTTAGGAGCCCTCCGATCGCGATCCGACGGATCCGATCGCGGGGGTAGTCTAGATGGACCTAGGAGAAGATAAAAGACCGCAGTAGGGGTGTTTCCGGGACACGAAGTGAAGGCACTTTGGACCCACACGAACAACGGATGGGATAGCCAACGGAGTCCAAACGAGACGAGATTTGAGCGGCGGGTTGCACACAACAAAACAACAACACACAAAACAACCTCGCGGCACACCGGTAACGTTACACGCCCAAACAACAAAGTAGGCCTACGGGACGTCACGGACACGTGAGGGAGCTCCGGAACGCGAAACAGACAATGGGAAGGAACACGTGGAACCGGATGCAACCGACAACACAAATGCAATGCGATGCACATGTCTACATGATATGAATGAATGCCACACACTCACACAACAAAACGACGAAAACCCGAAAGACAAAGAACCCGAAATGGAAATAGATGAAGCCGGAGATATATTATATACCCACAAGGGAAAGTATTACATCCAGGGCATTACAAACTCTCCTCTACTACAAAAAGATCTCGTCCCGAGATCTAGGACTGGAAAAAGGAAGGGTATTCGGAACGAAGATGATCTTCTCGTTCCCAGGTAGCTTCTCGGTCGGTGTGATGTGACCACTTGACTTTCTGAAACTTGATGGACTTGTTGCGGGTCTTGCGTTCGGTTTCTTCGAGAATTGCAACTGGATGCTCTCGGTAGGACAGGTCTTGTTGAAGATCAATCTCTTCAAACGGAATCATGCGCTCAGGTGCCTTGAAGCATTTACGAAGTTGAGACACATGGAAGACATCATGAACATTTGCGAAGTTTGGAGGGAGCTCAAGTTGATAGGCTAGATCGCCTCTTTTGCCAAGAATCTTGAAAGGCCCGACGTATCTAGGAGCAAGTTTTCCTTTGATACCGAATCTTTGGGTGCCTTTCATTGGAGAAACTCGGAGATAGACATGATCACCGATGTTGAAGGCCAAATCACGATGCTTGCCGTCATAGTAGCTCTTCTGACGCGACTGAGCGGCCTTGAGATTCTCACGTATGACTTTGCACATTTCTTCGGCTTCTGAGATCAAGTCATTGCCAAGAAGTTGGCGTTCGCCTGTTTCAGACCAGTTGAGAGGGGTACGACACTTTCTGCCATAGAGAATTTCATATGGTGCTTTGCCTGCACTTGCTTGAAAGCTGTTGTTGTAAGAGAACTCGGCAAATGGAAGGCAGTCTTCCCATTTCATGCCGAAGGAGATGACACAGGCTCTGAGCATGTCTTCTAGAATCTGATTCACGCGCTCGACTTGACCACTAGTCTGAGGGTGAAAGGCAGTGCTGAACCTGATCTTAGTGCCCATGGCGGACTGAAAGGAGTCCCAGAACCTTGATGTGAACAAGCTTCCATGGTCTGAGGATATCACTTGAGGAATGCCATGTAGGGACACAATTCTGGAAGTGTACAGCTCTGCAAGTTGAGCTGCATTGATTGATTCTTTGACTGGAAGAAAGTGAGCGACTTTGGTGAGCTTGTCGATCACCACAAAGATAGCATCATTTCCTCGCTTGGATTTAGGAAAGCCAGTGACGAAGTCCATTTCAATGTGGTCGAACTTCCACTCGGGAATAGGAAGAGGTTGGAGAAGACCGGCTGGACGTTGATGTTCTGCTTTCACTCTTCTGCAAACATCACATTCATTCACGAATTGGGCAATCTCCCTTTTCATGCGTGTCCACCAGTAAGACTGCTTGAGGTCTTGGTACATCTTGGAACTGCCAGGATGAATGGAAAGGAGAGAATCATGAGCTTCTTCCATTATGAGCTTCCTGAGATCACCTTTGGGAACAACGAGTCTGTCCTCGAAGAACAAGGTATCTCTCTCATCAACACGGAAGCACTTGTATTTTGGAGTGCCCTTTGCAATCCCATGTTTCACTTTCTTCATCATGGTATCACTGAGTTGGGCCTCACGGACTTGATCTTCCAAGGTAGGAGCAATTTGGAGATTTGCAAGAAAACCGTGCGGAACAACTTGGAGGTTGAGTTTCCTGAATGCTTCACAAAGCTCAGGCTGGTATGGCTTGATAAGAAGGCTGTTGCAATATGCCTTTCTGCTCAAAGCATCTGCAATCACATTCGCCTTGCCAGGAGTGTATTCGATGCTGGGATTATACTCTTGGATCATTTCGACCCAACGAGTCTGGCGGAGGTTCAGATGCGGCTGTGTGAAGATGTACTTCAAGCTCTTGTGATCAGTGAAGATGTCGACCTTTCTGCCCAACAACAGATGTCTCCACGTAATCAGAGCATGTACCACAGCTGCTAGCTCGAGATCATGTGTGGGATAGTTCTTCTCACTTGGCTTTAGCTGACGAGAAGTGTATGCCACAATTCTCTTTTCTTGCATAAGCACACCACCAAGACCTTGAAGAGAAGCGTCACATAATACTTCATAGGGCTTGGTTTCATCCGGAGGAGTCAGAACTGGAGCAGAGACAAGCTTATCTTTGAGAGTTTTGAATGCCACTTCACACTCTGGAGACCAAAAGTATTTGACATTCTTCTGAAGCAGGTTGGAAAGAGGCTTGGCAATCTTGGAGAAGTTCTCAACAAACCTTCTGCAATAGCTGGCAAGACCCAGAAAACTGCGGAGCTGCTTGACGTTCTGAGGAGCTTCCCAGTTGACAATTGCTTCAACTTTCTCGGGATTAACCGCAATACCGTCAGCTGAGATGATGTGGCCCTGGTACAAAACCTTATCGAGCCAAAACTCGCACTTGGAGAACTTGGCATAGAATTTATGCTCTCGGAGTCGATCAAGAACCAGACGTAAATGCTTTTCGTGATCTTCTTCATTCTTGGAAAACACCAGAATATCATCCAGATACACAAGCACAAACTCGCCAGTATAGGGGTTGAAGATGTAATGCATCATCCTTGAAAAGGTAGGAGGAGCATTGGCGAGACCGAAGGACATGACGGTATACTCGTATGAACCATAGCTCGTTCTGAAGGCCGTCTTGGGAATGTCTTCCTCGCGAATGCGAATTTGATGATAGCCCATCCGGAGGTCAAGCTTAGAAAACACTTTAGCTCCTTTGAGCTGCTCAAAGAGTTCGTTGATGTTGGGGAGCGGATATTTGTTCTTAATCGTCTTCTTGTTCAATGGCCGGTAGTCAACACAGAGACGCACCGTGCCATCTTTCTTCTTGACAAATAAGACGCCACAGCCCCACGGAGACGTACTAGGCCTGATGAGACCCATACTCTCCTGCTTATCAAGCTGTTTCTTCAATTCCTTCAATTCATCCGGAGAGATCTTGTACGGACGCCGGCATGCTGGCTTAGTACCCGGCTCGAGTTCAATGACAAACTCCACCTGACGGTGTGGAGGCATGCCTGGAAGTTCTTCAGGAAAGACGTCTTGATATTCGTTCACCACCGGAATTTGAGATATGGCATTAATTTCGCCCTTATCATTAAGAGAGAAAAGCCGGATAGTGTTATCCCTGCAGGCGAAGATAACCACATCTTAATCAGAATGAGTCATCTTGACTTCCTTTTGAGCACAATCAATGTGAGCATCGTGCTGAGAAATCCAATCCATTCCGAGGATGAGGTCGATGTCAGAATTACCAAGAATCACCGGAGAAGCCAAAAATCGATAATCACCCATGCGAATAGAAACATTCGGAGCCACCATACTAGAACTCAATCTCTTGCCAGGTGATATGACACTCAAAGGTCTTGGCAAAGCTTCAGAGTGAACATTATTCTTGGATGCAAATGGATATGACATGAAAGAGCAAGAAGCACCCGAATCAAACAAAACTTTAGCAGGGATAGAGTTCACTGGAAGGTTACCCAAAATGACATCAGAAGAATTCTCCGCTTGCGCTGCATTCATCAGATTGACCCTTGCTGCCTTTGGATCATGCCTGACAATAGCTGAACTCACAGGTGGAGGAGGAGGAAGACGCTTCGGATTCGGACATATGTTGGCATAGTGACCTTTCTGAGTGCATTTGTTGCAAGTCAGTTCTGAGAGAGGACGGAAATGAGAACCACTTGACTTGGAGCCTTGAGACTGAAACTGCTTCTTCGACTGGTTGCTCGGGTTGGGTGGGTGGGAGAAGCCACGACCACTAGAGTTCTTGTTGTTGGAGTTGTTGGAGTTGTTGTATGGAGCTCGAATCACTGGAGGAGGAGGAAGCCAGAATTTCTGTTGTTTCACAGCCAACTGAGACGATGAGGAAGAGTGAACAACATCTCGAATTCTCTTCTTAGAAGCCTCCATCTTAAGCTGAGCTGCTTCTTGTTTCAAAGCCATGTTATAGAACTTGTCGAATTCATCGGGCTCGAACAAAGTGAGAGCAAGCTGAAGTTCATCTTTGAGACCTCCACGGAACTGGTAGATTTTACTCTTGGCATCAGGAATGTCTTGCTTAGCATAACGGGCGAGGTTTTGGAACTTGACATTATACTGATAGACTGTCATGGAGCCCTGCTTCAGGTTGCGGAATTGCTCACGCATACCCTCGATGACACTTGTAGGAATGTGGTGCGAACGGAAATCCTTGCAGAAATTCTCCCAAGAGATCACTTGACCTGGCCTGGAGTCTTTGTACTGCTGCCACCAGTCAGCTGCTTGATCTTTCAGTTGGAAGGCTGCAAACTTCACATAATCATCTTCCTTCACGTTACTGCACTCAAAATGCTTCTTAATGTCGGTTAACCAATCTTCAGCATCAAGAGGGTCGACACAGTAACTGAAAGCTTTAGGATTGTTGGCCAAGAACTGGTTAAGAGTAGCATGGTGCTGCTGGAAGAAGTTGCCTTGGTTCCCTGGAATACCCTGATTAGCTTGCATCTGCTGCATCATCTGCATCATCAACTGAGTGTTCTGAGCTGTAGTCTGCATAATCGCTCTCCAAGCCTCAGGCGGAGGAGGAGGGGAAGGAGGATGATCTGGGACCTCTTCCACCTCTGGGTTAGCGTTGGGAACCTTTTTCGGAGCCATCCTGTAAGAGATGACCACGAATCAGCAATTGATTGACAAAAGGAATAAGCTGAATCAATGGCATGAATTTCAACAAGTCTTCACAATAATCATTCGAACAATAGGAACGAATGAAATCATCCGAACAAGAGGAACGAATGATATTCTCAGTTAAATGATAACATCAATCTTCACGAGAAGCCACATAGGGGACAAAATGAAAATAAGAAAAACAACAAGGTACGGATGGGAACAAACACAAGAGAGGAGTTTCGTTCTAACATCTTTGTGCTGAAAGCATATGAACGCGTTACGAAAAGGTTTTGCAATCCCCGGATCAGCATAGCCAAGGACCCTTTAAGATGCAACTCCTGATAGTAACATCGGTCATAAACCCCTTCACTCAAAGTAGAACCCCGAACTCACTAACCTGCATTCGTTGGAAGAATGCCTACGATCTACTGGATAAAACCCACCTATAGATTTCCGAAAGATTCCAGTTATGCAATCAGGTGTTGGGGATACACGGGAAGCACCGCGCAATCAACTCTAAACCTACATCCAGGTGTATCCATCCTTCAACACATAACCAGTCTTTCTCGGAAACTGTGTACCTCGGACCTTCGAAAAGCATCCACTATAACAAGCTATGGCAATACTCCCGAACTACCTCCCCAGTACTGGGTGATGTCGGGGTTATCTTGCCACTGGCCGTATAGGAGAGATTTTCGATGTCAGCCGTCTTAAGTATTTAGTACTGCCACGATATGCTTGTGACAACAATACCCCGAAGCTCAACTCCTCGGTAACAGGAGGCATCGAGAACAATATCCTTGTCACAAGAACATCGAAACAATCCCAGAATACTCGCGGGATTCCTAAAAAAAATTTTGTGCAATTTTGAAGATAGGAGAGACAAGAGTAGTCGTCAGGAGTCCTCACCAGAGAGAAAGGGGATGAGAAGCAAATAAATCCTACTCTCCGGTATAATATAGGACTCAAAAAGTTTTCAGTGTGTGCCTAGACTCGACCGTCAACGATTCGATCAAACAGTGGGGGCTCCTAGGTCGGAGAAGGCTCTGAATACCAACTTGTAATGCCCAGGATGGAGTTATACCTCCTATGTGTCGAGGCACGACTTAAAGGCATAAATCCATCCTAGAATGATCTCAAGTTCGGTAATCTTTGCACATCTCATGTAAAAGAGGGGATTGTAAACAGAAAATAGTTGGCTTACACTCGCCACGTCACAGAATTACAATTCAAGTCTCAAACATCATACATTAAGAACATCACAACCCTCTAAGGGGAAAAACCAAAAGAAAGATACCAAACTTAGATAAATAAACCACAGGCGAATCGAATCCTAGTAAGAGTCTCCACTACTGATCATCCGCGTATCGCACATAGTACCGACTACGCTCCTCGTCGTACTCCCAATCCAGCTCGGTGCCATCACCTGGATAGCTCACAGCTGGACCTGCATCTGGTGTGTGAAGTAACTGTGAGCCACAGAGGACTCAGCAATCCCGTTACCGGGTAACAAGACTATTTAAGCCTTTGGGAAAAGGATAAGGCTGAAGAAAAGAATAAGTGTCTGCAGCAGCAACTAGCATCTAGCTTACGTGAGCGAGAGCGAGAAGAGAAGGCCTCGGCGAGAAGTGATCACGAAGTGATCCTAGCTACAAGCTCCACAAACATAACCCCTCCGTGTTCAACTCCCGAATCCCTATTCGGAAATTGACGGTCACGGAACACACGCTGGTAGTGTATTAGAAACATTGTGTCAAGTTATATACAACCGGAATTAACAAGCTCCCATCTACCACATAACCGCGGGCACGGCTTTCGAAAGTTCAAACCCTGCAGGGGTGTTCCAACTTGACCCATTACAAGCCCACGATCCGCGGAGTCGCAACTCCAAAGTGGGAAGACCCGAGTATCCTCGGAATCCCGTGCTCAAGATATACCGAACTAAGGTAAGGCTAATCCAGCAAATCCTCTCGGCGTGCCGACACCCTGATAGTAGCCGCGCGTATCTCGTCTCAGGCCACGACCGGATGGGACAAGCTACGGGTTTTTACCAGACCTTGAGTTTCCTCGAGGTGGCCCCGCAGGTTGCCCGTTTCGGACCAACACTCATGTGGAGCACTGGCCCGGGGTTGTTGATTAAGAAAAAGGGTTTATAACTCCCTATGCAAGTTTAGTTTGTTATTAGGCAAATAGTACCAATGTTGGGACTTGCTGGAAAAGACATAGCACTTAGCGGTTTATCGAGGGGGTCCCATACACCCCAACCGTGTTAGGAACGCATAATCAAGGAACATAACACCGGTTTATACGGTTCCTAACGGCATGAGTGGAACAAATCACCAAGCAAAAGGCTTAGCCTTCCACCCTTGCCAATATATAGATGATTTCATTTTAAGCATTTATGTAGTGTGATATAACCCAACCAAACTTCATCATGAAGCAAGCATCTTCGATCTTCACCTGCAACTAACAATGCTATAAGAAGGGCTGAGCGAAGCGTACTTAGCCAAGCAACGGTTTGCATAGGTAGGTTGGTTAAACATGGCAATGGTTTACAAATAGGAGGCTGACAAGAAGATCATGGGCATCAAGGCAAAACTATAGAGCGGATCTACTAGCAATAGGCAAAGATAGTAATGTTATCGGGGTTCGGTCATCTTGCCTGAAGAGAAGTCGTTCGGATCGTAAAAAGGGTCCTCGTGCTCAACCTCGTTGGTAACCTCGTGCTCGTACTCGTACTCAGTCTCAGCTTCCGGCTCTAAACAAAACAATCACACCAAGCACCAATCAACAAGATGCAATGCGCACTCGAAAAAGATGGATGCATGATGGATGCACTAAGGATGCACACGGAGCACGGAAAATATCACTCAAGCAAAACACCTCAAAACATGATAACAATCTGATATTATTAATCTACACGGAAAATCAATCAAGTTTGATATAAGATTCGCTGAAATCGGAGTTACGGGCTAAAAGTTATGCCCGAAACAAGAAATGAGCGAAAGCTGAAAACTACAGCATCATAGCATCTTCGGAGCACAAAATAATTAAGCTACAGCACTCAAATATCATGTCAAAGAACATGAACATAAACTAGACATATACTACAGCAACTAAGTCCAAAGGTGCACCCCCAACGGAGCCACGGATCAATAGCAATGATCTTGGACATATGGAACTTGACAATAAAATTCTGACAGCAGAATTTTATTGAAACTTTGGAGCAAAAGATAAACATGCTACAGCCACTTAAATGGACATGTGAGGACGTGAATGGAAAGACAACAATATATACTACAAGGAACAATCAAGATCCACTCCAAAACTATCATGCTTTGTCCTAGAGCAGCACACGAACATGGCATCGGAACGTTACAGATTTCAGACTTAGTGAAAATCCACTAAGTCCTAAAACAACAATAACATCATGTCATCTAAAAGAGCATGTTTAAGTCACCTCGAAACTAAACATGGCAAGTGGTAAGCACCTCATCAAAGTACACATGAAGGTGATTCCGAAACACTCAAGCATGCATCATTGAGGTAAACACAACGATAGCAACGAACTCAACAAGATGGCATTTCATAACAAGTGAAACAACATCACAGCCACATGGCACTTTTCAACGATGATAAACATGGCAAGAATAAATCTAACATGCTACCTAACACATACAACACGTAGAGCATGGCAAAACGAACACGTGGACATGTCATTTGCATCATTCGGACAAACGAGCTAAAAGATATCACATGGCAAAGATGGCATAAAAACATCACATAGCAGCAGTTTATATCATGATGCACTCTTGCAACAGCAAAACAAGCACCTAGATGATCTCTAACATGCATGACAATAACAGATAAAACGTAGTGCACGATCCCACGAACGTCTGGACATGCTATTTGCGCGAATCGGAGCTACACACAAAAAGTTAGGGCAGTTGAAAGATTGCATCACAGATTAACAGATCTGGGACTTAGAGATAAAAGAGGGGAAGTCAACCTGAGATCTGGGAAGAAAAACAAAATACGGCCCGGATCTGGCGATGGGCCGCGGGGCGGCGGATCCGGCCCGCGGGGCAGGCGGACGGGCGGCGGACCGGTCGCGGCGGCGAGGCCCGGCTGGGGCGAAGGGGCCCAGCAAAGCGGCCTGCGGGCTCGGGGGCGGACGCGGCCTGGTCGGCGAGGCCGGGTGGCGCGGGAGGCCCAGGCGGCGGCGGTGTGGAAGGCTGCGGCCTGGCGCGCTGGGACCCTTGCGGCGGCGGCCCGCGGGAGCGGAGGCGGCCCGGTGGCGCTCGCGGCTTGGGCGGAAGGGTGGCGAATGGAGGGCGGCCTCCCTGGCGCTGAACGAGGCAGCTCGGGCCAGGCGATGTGGTCCCGCGTGCGTAGGGGTGTACGGGCCGGCGGAGCGTTCGACCTGTCCCGAACAGATCGACGAGGGGAGCGCCTGGATCGGTCGGTGACAGATGGATCGAAGGGAACGGGCCGGCGCGCTGGTCGTTGACCCTGGGGATCGATGCGGCGAAGTACCCCGGGCCGATCGATCGATCAGCTGCGACGACCTGCTCGGATCCTGCGGGATTCGAGGAGATTTCCAAGTGGAGAGGAAGGGGGAGATTGGATCTAAAAAACTAGGGAAAGAAAGAAAGGGAAGAAGAAAGGGATGCCCAAAATTAGACTAGGGTCTAATATATAGCAGTTATTTTAGGGTTAGGGGATCTGGGGGTGTTAGGAGCCCTCCGATCGCGATCCGACGGATCCGATCGCGGGGGTAGTCTAGATGGACCTAGGAGAAGATAAAAGACCGCAGTAGGGGTGTTTCTGGGACACGAAGTGAAGGCACTTTGGACCCACACGAACAACGGATGGGATAGCCAACGGAGTCCAAACGAGACGAGATTTGAGAGGCGGGTTGCACACAACAAAACAACAACACACAAAACAACCTCGCGGCACACCGGTAACGTTACACGCCCAAACAACAAAGTAGGCCTACGGGACGTCACGGACACGTGAGGGAGCTCCGGAACGCGAAACAGACAACGGGAAGGAACACGTGGAGCTGGATGCAACCGACAACACAAATGCAATGCGATGCACATGTCTACATGATATGAATGAATGCCACACACTCACACAACAAAACGACGAAAACCCGAAAGACAAAGAACCCAAAATGGAAATAGATGAAGCCGGAGATATATTATATACCCACAAGGGAAAGTATTACATCCGGGGCATTACAAACTCTCCTCTACTACAAAAAGATCTCGTCCCGAGATCTAGGACTGGAAAAAGGAAGGGTATTCGGAACGAAGATGATCTTCTCGTTCCCAGGTAGCTTCTCGGTCGGTGTGATGTGACCACTTGACTTTCAGAAACTTGATGGACTTGTTGCGGGTCTTGCGTTCGGTTTCTTTGAGAATTGCAACTGGATGCTCTCGGTAGGACAGGTCTTGTTGAAGATCAATATCTTCAAACGGAATCATGCGCTCAGGTGCCTTGAAGCATTTACGAAGTTGAGACACATGGAAGACATCATGAACATTTGCGAAGTTTGGAGGGAGCTCAAGTTGATAGGCTAGATCGCCTCTTTTGCCAAGAATCTTGAAAGGCCCGACGTATCTAGGAGCAAGTTTTCCTTTGATACCAAATCTTTGGGTGCCTTTCATCGGAGAAACTCGGAGATAGACATGATCACCGATGTTGAAGGCCAAATCACGATGCTTGCCGTCATAGTAGCTCTTCTGACGCGACTGAGCGGCCTTGAGATTCTCACGTATGACTTTGCACATTTCTTCGGCTTCTGAGATCAAGTCATTGCCAAGAAGTTGGCGTTCGCCTGTTTCAGACCAGTTGAGAGGGGTACGACACTTTCTGCCATAGAGAATTTCAAATGGTGCTTTGCCCGCACTTGCTTGAAAGCTGTTGTTGTAAGAGAACTCGGCAAATGGAAGGTAGTCTTCCCATTTCATGCCGAAGGAGATGACACAGGCTCTGAGCATGTCTTCTAGAATCTGATTCACGCGCTCGACTTGACCACTAGTCTGAGGGTGAAAGGCAGTGCTGAACCTGATCTTAGTGCCCTTGGCAGACTGAAAGGAGTCCCAGAACCTTGATGTGAACAAGCTTCCATGGTCTGAGGATATCGCTTGAGGAATGCCATGTAGGGACACAATTCTGGAAGTGTACAGCTCTGCAAGTTGAGCTGCATTGATTGATTCTTTGACTGGAAGAAAGTGAGCGACTTTGGTGAGCTTGTCGATCACCACAAAGATAGCATCATTTCCTCGCTTGGATTTAGGAAAGCCAGTGACGAAGTCCATTTCAATGTGGTCGAACTTCCACTCGGGAATAGGAAGAGGTTGGAGAAGACCGGCTGGATGTTGATGTTCTGCTTTCACTCTTCTGCAAACATCACATTCATTCACGAATTGGGCAATCTCCCTTTTCATGCGTGTCCACCAGTAAGACTGCTTGAGGTCTTGGTACATCTTGGAACTGCCAGGATGAATGGAAAGGAGAGAATCATGAGCTTCTTCCATTATGAGCTTCCTGAGATCACCTTTGGGAACAACGAGTGTGTCCTCGAAGAACAAGGTATCTCTCTCATCAACACGGAAGCACTTGTATTTTGGAGTGCCCTTTGCAATCCCATGTTTCACTTTCTTCACCATGGTATCACTGAGTTGGGCCTCACGGACTTGATCTTCCAAGGTAGGAGCAATTTGGAGATTTGCAAGAAAACCCTGCGGAACAACTTGGAGGTTGAGTTTCCTGAATGCTTCACAAAGCTCAGGCTGGTACGGCTTGATAAGAAGGCTGTTGCAATATGCCTTTCTGCTCAAAGCATCTGCAATCACATTCGCCTTGCCAGGAGTGTATTCGATGCTGGGATTATACTCTTGGATCATTTCGACCCAACGAGTCTGGCGGAGGTTCAGATGCGGCTGTGTGAAGATGTACTTCAAGCTCTTGTGATCAGTGAAGATGTCGACCTTTCTACCCAACAACAGATGTCTCCACGTAATCAGAGCATGTACCACAGCTGCTAGCTCGAGATCATGTGTGGGATAGTTCTTCTCACTTGGCTTTAGCTGACGAGAAGTGTATGCCACAATTCTCTTTTCTTGCATAAGCACACCACCAAGACCTTGAAGAGAAGCGTCACAGAATACTTCATAGGGCTTGGTTTCATCCGGAGGAGTCAGAACTGGAGCAGAGACAAGCTTATCTTTGAGAGTTTTGAATGCCACTTCACACTCTGGAGACCAAAAGTATTTGACATTCTTCTGAAGCAGGTTGGAAAGAGGCTTGGCAATCTTGGAGAAGTTCTCAACAAACCTTCTGCAATAGCTGGCAAGACCCAGAAAACTGCGGAGCTGCTTGACGTTCTGAGGAGCTTCCCAGTTGACAATTGCTTCAACTTTCTCGGGATTAACCGCAATACCGTCAGCTGAGATGATGTGGCCCAGGTACAAAACCTTATCGAGCCAAAACTCGCACTTGGAGAACTTGGCATAGAATTTATGCTCTCGAAGTCGATCAAGAACCAGACGTAAATGCTTTTCGTGATCTTCTTCATTCTTGGAAAACACCAGAATATCATCCAGATACACAAGCACAAACTCGCCAGTATAGGGGTTGAAGATGTAATGCATCATCCTTGAAAAGGTAGGAGGAGCATTGGCGAGACCGAAGGACATGACGGTATACTCGTATGAACCGTAGCTCGTTCTGAAGGCCGTCTTGGGAATGTCTTCCTCGCGAATGCGAATTTGATGATAGCCCATCCGGAGGTCAAGCTTAGAAAACACTTTAGCTCCTTTGAGCTGCTCAAAGAGTTCGTTGATGTTGGGGAGCGGATATTTGTTCTTAATCGTCTTCTTGTTCAATGGCCGGTAGTCAACACAGAGACGCTCCGTGCCATCTTTCTTCTTGACAAATAAGACGCCACAGCCCCACGGAGACGTACTAGGCCTGATGAGACCCATACTCTCCTGCTTATCAAGCTGTTTCTTCAATTCCTTCAATTCATCCGGAGAGAGCTTGTACGGACGCCGGCATGCTGGCTCAGTACCCGGCTCGAGTTCAATGACAAACTCCACCTGACGGTGTGGAGGCATGCCTGGAAGTTCTTTAGGAAAGACGTCTTGATATTCGTTCACCACCGGAATTTGAGATATGGCATTAATTTCTCCCTTATCATTAAGAGAGAAAAGCCGGATAGTGTTATCCCTGGAGGCGAAGATAATCACATCTTCATCAGAATGAGTCATCTTGACTTCCTTTTGAGCACAATCAATGTGAGCATCGTGCTGAGAAAGCCAATCCATTCCGAGGATGAGGTCGATGTCAGAATTACCAAGAATCACCGGAGAAGCTAAAAATCGATAATCACCCATGCGAATAGAAACATTCGGAGCCACCATACTAGAACTCAATCTCTTGCCAGGTGATATGACACTCAAAGGTCTTGGCAAAGCTTCAGAGTGAACATTATTCTTGGATGCAAATGGATATGACATGAAAGAGCAAGAAGCACCCGAATCAAACAAAACTTTAGCAGGGATAGAGTTCACTGGAAGGTTACCCAAAATGACATCAGAAGAATTCTCCGCTTGCGCTGCATTCATCAGATTGACCCTTGCTGCCTTTGGATCATGCCTGACAATAGCTGAACTCACAGGTGGAGGAGGAGGAAGACGCTTCGGATTCGGACATATGTTGGCATAGTGACCTTTCTGAGTGCATTTGTTGCAAGTCAGTTCTGAGAGAGGACGGAAATGAGAACCACTTGACTTGGAGCCTTGAGACTGAAACTGCTTCTTCGACTGGTTGCTCGGGTTGGGTGGGTGGGAGAAGCCACGACCACTAGAGTTCTTGTTGTTGGAGTTGTTGGAGTTGTTGTATGGAGCTCGAATCACTAGAGGAGGAGGAAGCCAGAATTTCTGTTGTTTCGAAGCCAACTGAGACGATGAGGAAGAGTGAACAACATCTCGAATTCTCTTCTTAGAAGCCTCCATCTTAAGCTGAGCTGCTTCTTGTTTCAAAGCCATGTTATAGAACTTGTCGAATTCATCGGGCTCGAACAAAGTGAGAGCAAGCTGAAGTTCATCTTTGAGACCTCCACGGAACTGGTAGATTTTACTCTTGGCATCAGGAATGTCTTGCTTAGCATAACGGGCGAGGTTTTGGAACTTGACATTATACTGATAGACTGTCATGGAGCCCTGCTTCAGGTTGCGGAATTGCTCACGCATACCCTCGATGACACTTGTAGGAATGTGGTGCGAACGGAAATCCTTGCAGAAATTCTCCCAAGAGATCACTTGACCTGGCCTGGAGTCTTTGTACTGCTGCCACCAGTCAGCTGCTTGATCTTTCAGTTGGAAGGCTGCAAACTTCACATAATCATCTTCCTTCACGTTACTGCACTCAAAATGCTTCTTAATGTCGGTTAACCAATCTTCAGCATCAAGAGGGTCGACACAGTAACTGAAAGCTTTAGGATTGTTGGCCAAGAACTGGTTAAGAGTAGCATGGTGCTGCTGGAAGAAGTTGCCTTGGTTCCCTGGAATACCCTGATTAGCTTGATTAGCTTGCATCTGCTGCATCATCTGCATCATCAACTGAGTGTTCTGAGCTGTAGTCTGCATAATCGCTCTCCAAGCCTCAGGCGGAGGAGGAGGGGAAGGAGGATGATCTGGGACCTCTTCCACCTCTGGGTTAGCGTTGGGAACCTTTTTCGGAGCCATCCTGTAAGAGATGACCACGAATCAGCAATTGATTGACAAAAGGAATAAGCTGAATCAATGGCATGAATTTCAACAAGTCTTCACAATAATCATTCGAACAATAGGAACGAATGAAATCATCCGAACAAGAGGAACGAATGATATTCTCAGTTAAATGATAACATCAATCTTCACGAGAAGCCACATAGGGGACAAAATGAAAATAAGAAAAACAACAAGGTACGGATGGGAACAAACACAAGAGAGGAGTTTCGTTCTAACATCTTTGTGCTGAAAGCATATGAACGCGTTACGAAAAGGTTTTGCAATCCCCGGATCAGCATAGCCAAGGACCCTTTAAGATGCAACTCCTGATAGTAACATCGGTCATAAACCCCTTCACTCAAAGTAGAACCCCGAACTCACTAACCTGCATTCGTTGGAAGAATGCCTACGATCTACTGGATAAAACCCACCTATAGATTTCCGAAAGATTCCAGTTATGCAATCAGGTGTTGGGGATACACGGGAAGCACCGCGCAATCAACTCTAAACCTACATCCAGGTGTATCCATCCTTCCACACATAACCAGTCTTTCTCGGAAACTGTGTACCTCGGACCTTCGAAAAGCATCCACTATAACAAGCTATGGCAATACTCCCAAACTACCTCCCCAGTACTGGGTGATGTCGGGGTTATCTTGCCACTGGCCGTATAGGAGAGATTTTCGATGTCGGCCGTCTTAAGTATTTAGTACTGCCACGATATGCTTGTGACAACAATACCCCGAAGCTCAACTCCTCGGTAACAGGAGGCATCGAGAACAATATCCTTGTCACAAGAACATCGAAACAATCCCAGAATACTCGCGGGATTCCTAAAAAAAATTTTGTGCAATTTTGAAGATAGGAGAGACAAGAGTAGTCGTCAGGAGTCCTCACCAGAGAGAAAGGGGATGAGAAGCAAAGAAATCCTACTCTCCGGTATAATATAGGCCTCAAAAAGTTTTCAGTGTGTGCCTAGACTCGACCGTCAACGATTCGATCAAACAGTGGGGGCTCCTAGGTCGGAGAAGGCTCTGAATACCAACTTGTAATGCCCAGGATGGAGTTATACCTCCTATGTGTCGAGGCACGACTTAAAGGCATAAATCCATCCTAGAATGATCTCAAGTTCGGTAATCTTTGCACATCTCATGTAAAAGAGGGGATTGTAAACAAAAAATAGTTGGCTTACACTCGCCACGTCACAGAATTACAATTCAAGTCTCAAACATCATACATTAAGAACATCACAACCCTCTTAGGGGAAAAACCAAAAGCAAGATACCAAACTTAGATAAATAAACCAAAGGCGGATCGAATCCTAGTAAGAGTCTCCACTACTGATCATCCGGGTATCGCACATAGTACCGACTACGCTCCTCGACGTACTCCCAATCCAGCTCGGTGCCATCACCTGGATAGCTCACAGCTGGACCTGCATCTGGTGTGTGAAGTAACTGTGAGCCACAGAGGACTCAGCAATCCCGTTACCGGGTAACAAGACTATTTAAGCCTTTGGGAAAAGGATAAGGCTGAAGAAAAGAATAAGTGTCTGCAGCAGCAACTAGCATCTAGCTTACGTGAGCGAGAGCGAGAAGAGAAGGCCTCGGCGAGAAGTGATCACGAAGTGATCCTAGCTACAAGCTCCACAAACATAACCCCTCCGTGTTCAACTCCCGAATCCCTATTCGGAAATTGACGGTCACGGAACACACGCTGGTAGTGTATTAGAAACATTGTGTCAAGTTATCTACAACCGGAATTAACAAGCTCCCATCTGCCACATAACCGCGGGCACGGCTTTCGAAAGTTCAAACCCTGCAGGGGTGTTCCAACTTGACCCATTACAAGCCCACGATCCGCGGAGTCGCAACTCCAAAGTGGGAAGACCCGAGTATCCTTGGAATCCCGTGCTCAAGATATACCGAACTAAGGTAAGGCTAATCCAGCAAATCCTCCCGGCGTGCCGACACCCTGATAGTAGCCGCGCGTATCTCGTCTTAGGCCACGACCGGATGGGACAAGCTACGGGTTTTTACCAGACCTTGAGTTTCCTCGAGGTGGCCCCGCAGGTTGCCCGTTTCGGACCAACACTCATGTGGAGCACTGGCCCGGGGTTGTTGATTAAGAAAAAGGGTTTATAACTCCCTATGCAAGTTTAGTTTGTTATTAGGCAAATAGTACCAATGTTGGGACTTGCTGGAAAAGACTT
This sequence comes from Secale cereale, assembly GCA_902687465.1. Taxonomy (NCBI): domain Eukaryota; kingdom Viridiplantae; phylum Streptophyta; class Magnoliopsida; order Poales; family Poaceae; genus Secale; species Secale cereale. The sequence continues at coordinate 138,810,852 of LR738714.1, forward strand.
AGCACTTAGCGGTTTATCGAGGGGGTCCCATACACCCCAACCGTGTTAGGAACGCATAATCAAGGAACATAACACCGGTTTATACGGTTCCTAACGGCATGAGTGGAACAAATCACCAAGCAAAAGGCTTAGCCTTCCACCCTTGCCAATATATAGATGATTTCATTTTAAGAATTTATGTAGTGTGATATAACCCAACCAAACTTCATCATGAAGCAAGCATCTTCGATCTTCACCTGCAACTAACAATGCTATAAGAAGGGCTGAGCGAAGCGTACTTAGCCAAGCAACGGTTTGCATAGGTAGGTTGGTTAAACATGGCAATGGTTTACAAGTAGGAGGCTGACAAGAAGATCATGGGCATCGAGGCAAAACTATAGAGCAGATCTACTAGCAATAGGCAAAGATAGTAATGTTATCGGGGTTCGGTCATCTTGCCTGAAGAGAAGTCGTTCGGATCGTAAGAAGGGTCCTCGTGCTCAACCTCGTTGGTAACCTCGTGCTCGTACTCGTACTCGGTCTCAGCTTCCGGCTCTAAACAAAACAGTCACACCAAGCACCAATCAACAAGATGCATTGCGCACTCGAAAAAGATGGATGCATGATGGATGCACTAAGGATGCACACGGAGCACGGAAAATATCACTCAAGCAAAACACCTCAAAACATGATAACAATCTGATATTATTAATCTACACGGAAAATCAATCAAGTTTGATATAAGATTCGCTGAAATCGGAGTTACGGGCTAAAAGTTATGCCCGAAACAAGAAATGAGCGAAAGCTGAAAATTACAGCATCATAGCATCTTCGGAGCACAAAATAATTAAGCTACATCACTCAAATATCATGGCAAAGAACATGAACACAAACTAGACATATACTACAGCAACTAAGTCCAAAGGTTCACCCCCAACGGAGCCACGGATCAATAGCAATGATCTTGGACATATGGAACTTGACAATAAAATTCTGACAGCATAATTTTATTGAAACTTTGGAGCAAAAGATAAACATGCTACAGCCACTTAAATGGACATGTGAGGACATGAATGGAAAGACAACAATATATACTACAAGGAACAATCAAGATCCACTCCAAAACTATCATGCTTTGTCCTAGAGCAGCACACGAACATGGCATCGGAACGTTACATATTTCAGACTTAGTGAAAATCCACTAAGTCCTAAAACAGCAATAACATCATGTCATCTAAAAGAGCATGTTTAAGTCACCTCGAAACTAAACATGGCAAGTGGTAAGCACCTCATCAAAGTACACATGAAGGTGATTCCGAAACACTCAAGCATGCATCATTGAGGTAAACACAACGATAGTAACGAGCTCAACAAGATGGCATTTCATAACAAGTGAAACAACATCACAGCCACATGGCACTTTGCAACGATGATAAACATGGCAAGAATAAATCTAACATGCTACCTAGCACATACAACACGTAGAGCATGGCAAGACGAACACGTGGACATGTCATTTGCATCATTCGGACAAACGAGCTAAAAGATATCACATGGCAAAGATGGCATAAAAACATCACATAGCAGCAGTTTATATCATGATGCACTCTTGCAACAGCAAAACAAGCACCTAGATGATCTCTAACATGCATGAGAATAACAGATAAAACGTAGTGCACGATCCCACGAACGTCTGGACATGCTATTTGCGCGAATCGGAGCTACACACAAAAAGTTAGGGCAGTTGAAAGATTGCATCACAGATTAACAGATCTGGGACTTAGAGATAAAAGAGGGGAAGTCAACCTGAGATCTGGGAAGAAAAAAAAAATACGGCCCGGATCTGGCGATGGGCCGCGGGGCGGCGGATCCGGCCCGCGGGGCAGGCGGACGGGCGGCGGCCCGGTCGCGGCGGCGAGGCCTGGCTGGGGCGAAGGGGCCCAGCGAAGCGGCCTGCGGGCTCGGGGGCGGACGCGGCCTGGTCGGTGAGGCCGGGTGGCGCGGGAGGCCCAGGCGGCGGCGGTGTGGAAGGCGGCGGCCTGGCGCGCTGGGACCCTTGCGGCGGCGGCCCGCGGGAGCGGAGGCGGCCCGGTGGCGCTCGCGGCTTGGGCGGAAGGGTGGCGAAGGGAGGGCGGCCTCCCTGGCGCTGAACGAGGCAGCTCGGGCCAGGCGATGTGGTCCCGCGCGCGTAGGGGTGTACGGGCCGGCGGAGCGTTCGACCTGGCCCGAACAGATCGACGAGGGGAGCGCCTAGATCGATCGGTGACAGATGGATCGAAGGGAACGGGCCGGCGCGCTGGGCGTTGACCCTGGGGATCGATGCGGCGAAGTACCCCGGGCCGATCGATCGATCAGCTGCGACGACCTGCTCGGATCCTGCGGGATTCGAGGAGATTTCCAAGTGGAGAGGAAGGGGGAGATTGGATCTGAAAAACTAGGGAAAGAAAGAAAGGGAAGAAGAAAGGGATGCCCAAAATTAGACTAGGGTCTAATATATAGCAGTTATTTTAGGGTTAGGGGATCTGGGGGTGTTAGGAGCCCTCCGATCGCGATCCGACGGATCCGATCGCGGGGGTAGTCTAGATGGACCTAGGAGAAGATAAAAGACCGCAGTAGGGGTGTTTCCGGGACACGAAGTGAAGGCACTTTGGACCCACACGAACAACGGATGGGATAGCCAACGGAGTCCAAACGAGACGAGATTTGAGAGGCGGGTTGCACACAACAAAACAACAACACACAAAACAACCTCGCGGCACACCAGTAACGTTACACGCCCAAACAACAAAGTAGGCCTACGGGACGTCACGGACACGTGAGGGAGCTCCGGAACGCGAAACAGACAACGGGAAGGAACACGTGGAACCGGATGCAACCGACAACACAAATGCAATGCGATGCACATGTCTACATGATATGAATGAATGCCACACACTCACACAACAAAACGACGAAAACCCGAAAGACAAAGAACCCGAAATGGAAATAGATGAAGCCGGAGATATATTATATACCCAAAAGGGAAAGTATTACATCCGGGGCATTACAATCAGTGCCACGCTTGACCCTAAATAGGAAAGCGTGCTCGTTGCTTTCCTGCGGGCGAACGTCGACGTGTTTGCATGGCAATCGTCTGACATCCCCGGTGTTCCCAGGAAAGTGATTGAGCACAAGCTTGCCGTCTGTCCTCACGCGCGGCCCGTCAAGCAGAAAGTCAGGAAACAAGCAGTGGAGCGCCAAGAGTTCATAGCAGAAGAGATCAAGAAGTTGGAAGCAGCAGGCCTTGTCAGAGGAGTGCTCCATCCTACGTGGTTGGCCAATCCAGTAGGCGTGCGTAAGGCAAACGGGAAATGGAGGCTTTGTATCGACTTCACCGATGTGAATAAAGCTTGTCCCAATGACCCATTTCCCTTGCCGTGCATTGAACAGATTGTTGACTCCACGACCGGATGTGACTTGCTTTCATTTCTTGACGCGTACTCAGGATATCATCAGATCTTCATGGCAGAAGAGGATGAGGAGAAGACCGCGTTCATCACTCCATGTGGCACGTATTGTTTCATACGGATGCCTTTTGGTTTGAAGAATGCTGGATCAACATTTGTAAGGGTGGTCCATACAGCTTTTGAGCCACAAATTCACAGAAATGTAGAAGCATACATGGATGACATAGTGGTCAAGAGCAAAGACAGGGCGACCCTGGTTCAAGATTTAGAAGAGACCTTTGCAAATCTGCGCAAGATCCTGCTCAAGCTCAACCCCGAGAAGTGTGTGTTTGGAGTCCCTTCCGGCAAGCTTCTTGGGTTCTTCGTGTCTCAGAGGGGGATTGAAGCCAATCCCGACAAGATCAAGGCCATTGAGCAAATTGAAGCACCGAAGCGCGTCAAGGATGTACGAAGACTTGCCGGTTGCGTGGCTGCTCTCAGCAGGTTTATCTCTAAGTCAGCTGAGCGCGCCCTGCCGTTTTTCAAAATTTTGAAAAAGGAGGGTCCAATGAAATGGACTCCGGAAGCGGAGGCTGCGCTGCAAGACTTGAAGGGGTACCTGTCCTCCACTCCAATACTTGTCGCACCTAAACCACAAGAGAAGTTGCTGCTGTATCTAGCGGCAACCAATCAAGTGGTTAGTGCTGCGTTAGTAGCGGAGAGGGAGGCAGAAGACGAGCCAGCAACCGCGGCAAGCGCATCCAGCGACAAGCAGGGGGCTTCCCCGACAAGCTCTGGTCCCGACAAAGATGGATCTGCGCAGGCGCAAGAGGAGGTACGGAAGAAAATGGTGCAGCACCCAGTTTACTTTGTCAGCTCCCTTCTGCAGGGGGCTAGGTCAAGGTACTTTGGTGTGCAGAAGTTGCTTTTCGGCCTTCTCATGGCCTCGAGAAAGCTGCGCCATTACTTCCAAGCACACGAGATCACAGTTGTCACTCGCTTTCCGCTGAAGAGGATACTGCAGAATCCAGAAGCGACATGCAGGATTGTTGAGTGGGCACTGGAACTATCAAGCTTTGGCCTCAAGTCGAAAGCACTTCAACTATCCAGAGCAGAGCATTGGCAGAATTCATAGCAGAGTGGACGCCAACACCAGATGAAGAAATTCCAGAAACGAGCATCCCCGTCAAAGAAGCAAGCAAAGAGTGGCTGATGTACTTCGATGGTGCTTTTTCGCTGCAAGGCGCCGGTGCTGGCGTGCTACTTGTCGCGCCCACCAGAGAGCACCTCAAGTACGTGGTCCAGATGCACTTTCCCAAGGAGCAAGCAACAAACAATATTGCAGAGTATGAGGGTTTGCTTGCCGGTCTCAGGATCGCGGCAGACCTTGGGATCAAGAAGCTGATTGTCAGGGGTGACTCACAGCTTGTCGTCCGCCAAGTGAACAAGAGTTATCAGAGTCCGTTGATGGAAGCTTACGTCGATGAAGTGAGGAAGCTTGAAGAACACTTTGACGGCCTATAGATGGAGCACGTCCCAAGAGCTCAGAACGACATTGCTGACGGCCTGTCAAAGTGCGCCGCACTAAACTTACCTGTGGAACCAGGGATTTTTGTGCTCAAGCTGACTCAACCATCCGTAACACCATCAACTGGACAGAGCAAGAAGAGGAAGTTGATTTATGGCGACTATTTTCCGGCGGAGCTTCCCGAAGCCGCCACCAAGAAGGTCCCCAAGATCAACACCAAGAGTGCTGAGGAGCAGTCTGCTCCGGCAAGCCCTAGGGTTTGTTCCGTTGAAGCAAACGCTCCCGACAAGTTTTGCTCCGGCAAGCTTGCCGGGGAACATCAAGCTCCGGCTGAGACACAGGTTCTCGCCGTAGAAGCGGATGCTCCCGCATCAGCAGATGTGCCTTTAGTCCTTGTTGTCGAGCCACAAGCTCCAGCATGGGCGCAGCAGATTGTCCGTTTTCTCTAGACAGGAGAACTTCCCGAAGAGCAAGAAGAAGCAGAGAGAGTAGCCCGGCAGTCAAGTATGTACCAGTTTGTTGACAACATACTGTACAGAAGAAGACTCAATGGTGTGAAATTGAAGTGTATTCCCCGGGAAGACGGACAAAAGCTGTTGGCAGAGATACATGGAGGCATATGTGGTCACTACATTGGCGCAAGAGCACTTGCCGGCAAAGCATTCCGGCAAGGTTTCTTTTGGCCAGAAGCCCTTCAGGATGCAACTGCGCAAGTAACCAAGTGTGAAGCGTGCCAGTTCCATTCCAAGCAAATACACCAGCCAGCTCAAGCTCTCCAGACGATCCCTTTATCCTGGCCATTTTCGGTCTGGGGGCTCGACATCCTCGGCCCTTTTCTCCGCGCAGCCGGGGGCTTTGAGTACTTGTACGTTGCGATCGACAAGTTCACAAAGTGGCCGGAAGTGGAGCCAGTGAGGAAGGTGACAACACAGTCAGCAATCAAGTTCTTCAGGTCGATTGTTTGTCGATTCGGAATCCCTAACAGGATCATCACCGACAACGGTACGCAATTCACGAGCTGCACCTTCATGCAGTACGTCCAAGATCTTGGCGCCAAGGTCTGCTTCGCTTCTGTTGCTCACCCGAAAAGCAACGGTCAAGCGGAGAGGGCAAATGCTGAAGTGCTGCGTGGCCTCAAGACCAGAACTTTCGACAGGTTGCACAAGTGCGGAAGAAACTGGATCGAGGAGCTGCCGGTGGTTCTTTGGTCGATCAGGATGACACCGAATCGAGCCACTGGACAGACACCTTTCGCTCTAGTCTATGGAGCAGAGGCAGTTCTCCCCACGGAACTCGTATACGGGTCACCTCGAGTGCTCGCTTATGATGAGCTCGAGCAAGAGCAGCAGCGACAAGATGACGCGCTGCTCCTTGAGGAAGACCGTCTTTAGGCTGCTATACGAGCTGCTCGCTACCAGCAAGCTTTGCGTCGCTACCATAGCTGCAAAGTTAACGCCAGAAGTCTCGAGGAAGACGACCTTGTTCTTCGGCGCGTTCAGTCCGCCAAGAATTCCAACAAGTTGACGCCGAAGTGGGAAGGCCCTTATCGGGTGAAACGAGTCACTAGGCCTGGCGCTGTCCGCCTTGAGACCGAAGATGGCTTTCCGGTGAGCAACTCCTGGAACATCGAGCATCTTCGCAAGTTTTACCCGTAAGGCGCGGTTGCCGTGACCCGCTCCGGCAACCACCTTTTGTACGAGTCTTGCCGATGTTGCATGTAATCCTTTGTACAAAGCCGGGTGCAGACCCCGTGCATCAGTAAAGCTCATGTGCCTAGCACATCTTGTCATTTCATGCTTTTTATATTTTGCATGTGTTATCTGACACTTTGTGCAGCACCTACCCCCGGTAAGCTATAGCGAGCCATGAGGCTCCCTATCGTTATTTTCTCTTCTTTATTTTTTCTCAAGAAAAGGAAGGTTCCCTCGCCCACAAGTTTAACGGGGGG
>LR738714.1:138817766-138829840 GCA_902687465.1 Secale cereale
GGGGGGGGGGGGGGGAGGAGAAGATAGTGGTATGGACCAAGCGTCGTCCAAAGAGAATTCTGCCTTGCCGGGAAGCAAACAACACAAAAGCTAAGTTGCCAAAGTTTGAGCAATCAGATTTTTAAAATTTTAAGTTATCTTCCTTGAACGACCGTGCTTTGTATGGAAAACCTGTGCGCGGAGGAACCTACTCGTAGCTAGTTGCGCCCTTACTTTGTTTCGAGTCCGCTCAACGAATTAAGTGTGCTGCGACTAGTGTCGCGCCCTTACTTTGTTTTCGAGCACGCTCAACAACTTAAGTGTGCTGCAACTAGTTGCGACAAGGTTTCTTGTCGGTAGCGGCACCGCTAGCAGGCTGCTGACGTTCCGCACTCAACGCTCGCGGCTAAGGTGCCCGCGCCGGCAAGTTCCCTAAAAGCGTAGGGTAGAAACATACAAAGCAAAGGAGTCAAGTAAAGGAAATAACATTGCAATTACTACCCGAAATAGAGTTATATTATAGGATAGCTTGTCGCAGCCCTAACAGATTGTTCTCCTAACATGATTGGCAGCGACAGGAAAAGAAGAAAATGGGCAAGCCTAGTCCGCGCGGTCGCCCTCGACCCTCTTGATGCCGCTCACCTTGTCCACAATAGGTGCGACAAGGGCCTTGAGCGCCTCCAGATCGGCGTCCGACGGCAAGCTCCTGAGGACGTTGGTGAAGTTGAGGCCCGGGTTGCGGAAGGCCACCTTCATTAGAACCTTTTGAAGGGCCCCCGCGCAAAGCTTGCGCGACTCGTCCGCCAGTTGCTTTGGGATCCTTTCCCGGAGCTGCTGGAGGGTCGTCGCCACGCCTCTGAAGAATAGAGCGAGCTTGGCGCTGGGGTGGAGGTTCTCGTCGGAGGAGTACCCGAGATACTCCGCCCCCAGCTGCGCCAGCTCCCTGTCGATATCCGCGGCAACGTTGACAATACCTTCCGTCCAGTGCTCGACGGTCGCCCTGAAGTTGTTCTGGGTGATGGCAGCGCTCTCCATCAACGCCTTCTCGGCCCTGACCTCCTCCTTCAGGGCCGCCTCCCGCTCCTTGGCGCCGTCCAGCGTCTTGGTCAAAGTGGTTAGCTTCAACTCAAGATCCGCATTGGAGTTCTTGGCGGTGGCAAGCTCCTTACCCTTCTCGGCGAGGCGAACCTGCACCTCCGAGTGGCTGTGGGCGTCCTTCTCCCGCTCGAGCTTGAGCGCGGCGATCTCTTTGCTTCTCGCCTTGAGATCGCCCTCGAGCTGCGCCACCTTCGTCTCCAACTCTTTCTTGGCGGTCTCGGCAGCTGCAGCAGCGTCCTTTGCTTCCTGGAGTGCCCCGCCAAGTGACTGCTCGCGCGCGACAAGCTCTTCCTCGTGGCTGTCGAGGTTGACCTTCCGCTGCGCCAGCTCGCCTTCCAGCGTGGATAGCTTCTCGGCGGCAAGCCTTTACTGCTCTTCGACTTCGGCCTTCTCAAGGAAGAAGGCCGTCTGCTCTTCGGCAAGCTGCTCCCGCTCCTCTGCCAAGGACCGGAGAGCTGCCTGGTTGAGGGCCCGGAGCTCCTCCGCGCGCTTCTCAATGTCGATTCCCGCCTTGGCGGCCAGCGCTTCGTGGGACTCCAGCTTGGCCTGCCGGGCACGGTAGAGCGACAGCAGCTTCCGCAACAGCCGCTCCTCTTCGGGCTCGCCACTGCTGCTGCTCGGCGCGTCGACAAGCGTCAGCCCGGCAGAGGCGAGCACTTCCCCGTCAAAGGCTTCTCCTTCGACCGGCGCCCTGGAGCTCGACGCCCAGGGGAGCTTGATGAAGACGCCGTCACCGGCCTTCAAGTAGGCGCCTGGCTCGAGCTCGTCGGAGCTTGGCGCTGCGGCAGCGACGGAGGGCTCGGCGGTCGGTGTAGCGTCTGGCGCTCCTGCGGCCTCAGTGCCGTCAGTACGATCACCGGGCCCCCCGCCAGCTGCTGCGGCGGCAGCCTTGGCAGCCTCGTCGCCGGCGGGCTCGTCAACACCGACCGCTCCTTCAGTGGCAGCGGCGTCGCCGGTGTTGCCGCGCGTATCCTCCTCAAAAGCAGCCTCCATCTCCATAGGCTCCGCAGCAGATGGATATGACGGTAGGAAAGGGGAGGAAAACATTCAAGCAAATATCCAAAAAAGAAGAATCAAAAGAAGAAAAGCCCAAGGGGAGTTTTTAAACGAGAAGATTACCTGCGCGAGCCGGCTCCTCGGCAGTGTCTCTCGCCGGGGAGCTCTCCCTTGGCGGCGTAGTGGTGGTCCCCGCCGGTGGAGGGCCGCTGGTGCTGTCCCTCGCCGGAGAACTTGCCCTTGGCGGAGAATCCGTCCTTGGCGGAGAACTCTCCCTTGCCGGGGAACTTTCCCTTGGCGGCGTGGTTGAAGCAGGTGGCACGACGGGGGCGGTCTCCGGACGCTCCTGGTGTGTCTGCTCTGCTCCTACACGAATTAACAAGCGAATGTCAGCAAAGACAGAACGCCCCCGCGCACCTAACAGCAGAAAGAGAACCAAGAACTTACGCTGGGGGCTGCGCTGGGGGCTGCTCTGAAGAACAGTTGCCGGGTCCGGCAAGTTTGTCTCAAGCGCACCCCCTGCTGTCGCGGCGGGCTCGTCCTCGATGACAATCACCGGGGCCTTGGCTCTCTTTGCCGCCCTCTGGGCCAGAGTTCTGAAAAAAAGGAATAGGTTCAGAGTGAGGCAAGAGAGACACAAGACAAAACAACAGAAAATCGAGGAAATACAAGAACAACAAAGACTTACTCTTCTTCCTCCTCGTCGGAGCTGAGCGTGGAGAAGTCGAAGTCTGGCTCACGCGTCCCGGCGTAAGGAGGCGGAGGAGTAGGCTCCCTTGGCCGCTTGGCGGGAGCAGGGGCAGTGGTCTGAGACGACCCCGCTCCGGCTGCCACCGAGGCGTGGGGAGCGGCAGGGGCAGAAGCAGTGGTCCGAGAAGACCCCGCTCCAGTTGCTGCAGAAGCACGAGGCGCTCCCGCGGCAACCGTACTTGCCGTGGTGGAGCGTGTCGTGCGGCGCGGCGGCTGTTGACCCGTCTGCCGCTCCGTTACGTCCCCGGCCTTGCGGAGACACCTTCTTGGTGGAGCTGGAGGCTCCGCTGGTGGTGGCGAACTACCTGAAGACGAGGAGGAAGAGGATCCGATCTCCAGCGAGCCGCTCGTGTGCTCGGCGGGCCTGCTCGACTCGACGCCCTGCTCGGCGGGCTCGCTTGGCTCGGCGTCTTGCCCGGCAAGTTTCCCCGCGTTGAGAAACGCCTCTCGCTTGGCAAGGCTTGCCGCCTCAGCTGCCTCCGCCTCCTCCACGGTGTAGCCGAACTCGCCCGCGGCCGCGGCTGCCGCCGCCTCTTCCAGCCTGGTGGCAATGTACGCCATCTCCTTGTCGGTGGTGTCGTGGGTGAGGCCCTTCTTCTCGTCGAAGCAGATCGGCGTTTGTTCCACGTTGTCGAAGAATGCCTGCACGGCTTCGTCGGTAGGCTCTTGCCAAGTTGGGTCGATCCCGTGCGAGTCGCACAGCGGCATCATTGCGCGGATGCGGCTGAGCGCAGAGTTATTGCACAGCGGGACGACCCCCTCGGCAACCTGAACACTTCGGGATGATCGGGGTCATACTTGAACAGCTCCTGGAGCACCCCGTTAAGCTCCAGGACAGTGAAGTTGTAGTTGAGGCCCGGGCGCAGCCTCATGATATCTGCCGCGTTCTCGAACTCCCAGGCGGGCCTCTTCCTCTCCTGCAGGAGGGCGATGCGGCGGCGAAGAAAGTCTGCGCCGACTGCGCCTACAGTTAGCCCGGCAAGCCTGAGGCGAAGGATCCGGGCAGTGGCAATCTTCAGTCTACTGTCTTCCGGGGCCAGGTCGCTCCAATCGTTGCCGCGTACTACTGGGGCTTGGCGCTGGGCGGTGAATGGCTGCGGGTTCTCCTCTACGATCCATCACTAGTCTGCTCTCCATTCATCCCATTTGCCGCGGAGCTCTCCCTCCAGATAAGCTTCCTTCTTGTGCGTCCTCAAGATCCAGGAGACCCTACCAGATAACGGCTCTCCTCTCTCAACTCGGGGCGTGAAGTAGTGGCGGAAGAGGGCGACATTGGGGAAGACTCCGACAAAGTTTTCGCAGAGATGTGCGAAAACTGCCATGGTCAGAACGGCGTTGGGGGTGAAGTCGAGGAGGTGGAACCCGTAGGTGTTCATGATGTCGTAGAAGAATTCAGAGAAAGGCGGGCAGAGCCCGCAGTAGAAGAACAAGGCGAAGAACGCGTATCCGTTCGGAAACATTTCGCAAGCAGCGGCTGGGAGTACCTTGGTGCGCGGATGCGCCTGCGTCTCCCCCGACCAGAAGAGGTAGTAGTTCTCCCTCAGCTTCCTCGCGACAAGCTTGGGGGGAAGACAGCCCGCTTCTTTCGCAGCGCCGCGAGCCGCAGCGCCTCGGCCGACTTTGTGGTCTTCCCCTTCTCGCCCTTCGGAGCCATGGCGGAAGCGGTGAGGGAGGTCGACGGCGCTGGTGGTGCTGGTGGCGACGGGGGCGGAGCGCTGCTCTCTTTCAAGCTTTGGGAAGAAGGGGAGCAGCGGAGGTTTTCGAGGATTGAAGCAGCAACGGGCAGATGGACGAACTGCCCCTGTTTCCCCTGCTTATAAGGGGGAGGGGGCGGACGTTCCGCATTTCCGATTAAAGAAACCGCCCACGATCTGTCCCACGACGCCGCAATCGACGCGTGCCGTTAGGGGAGAGCACGGCGGATACGGCCGCGCGTGCCCGTGCACTGTTTTGGGCCTGGCCCAACAGCGCTCGGCACCGTGTATGGCCCAGGCCCGGGGGCTCCTGTCGGTGTACTAAAGTAGGGGTACCCTTAGTATCCCGAACTTGTGCACGGGCAGTCGCAGCGTCCCGCGGCAAGGTTTGCCGGGTGATCGCCAAGGTCCTCCGTGTTTCCTTTGGGGGACCATTCAAGAACAAAGTATCCAATCCAAGGACACAAGACCCCGGCAAGAGGAGCTTGCCGGGAAGGCCACTTAAGGCACAAGACTACTCAAGGCGCAAGACCCTGGCAAGAGGAGCTTACCGGGAAGGCCAACTCAGGCATCTCAAGAAACTTGCCGCGACACGCCACGCGTCCCGGCAAGGCCCGATGAGCGACAAGCTCCCGGAAGCGACAAGATAGCGGCCGCGGCAAGGCGCTTGCCGCGACAAGCTTCCACTTAGTGCCCGCGCTCTAGCACATCCATCCACGTGCCACTCTGGGACCCTTCCGGGCGCACGTGGCGGAAGGCTGTGCAGCCAGGGGTACACGATGGCAAGCGGCGCTGGCAAGGTGGCCATCGTGGCGAACGGTGGCGCCCCTGACGGCCCTTTCTGCACTGTTTGGACGACTGCGACGGGCATTTAATGCCCTTGTCCCCTGCCGTCAGGGTTAGGTATAAAACACTGTACCAACTACCACACTTTTTCCAGTTTTACCCTCGACTGCGTTGCCACCTGTCGGTGACCCCTTTGAGCGTATAAAAGGAGGCCCATGCGCAACGTAGAAGGGGGTTAGACATTCGAACACTCCAACGCTCGGTCTCGTTAGCTGCTGAAGTGTACTATAGCTCTCAGCGCTCCCGAGCAAGAACTCAATACAAACCAAAGCAGGAGTAGGGTTTTACGCATCCGTGCGGCCCGAACCTGGGTAAACTGCCCGTGTGCCTCGCCTCGATCTGCTCTTCGTGCGATCTCCGCCCCCTGCCATACCGAAAAGGGGCTCCGTCCCATAGGTGTTCGTGGGTGGATCAGTTTCCTCGACATTACCCACATATACCGACATACCTTCATCGGCCGACGACATGATGGAGTTGCATGATGGGAATTGGCGCCGGAGTTCATAGTTTAGGTTAATTAATTATACCTCCAGAGCCGGATGAGCACCGGTTTCATTACGGTTCGGACATTCTTCAACTAAAAGCGGTGCTCGTTGAGCTCTGGGGTATAATTAATTAACCTAATCTATGATCTCCGGCACCCGTTCTCCGTGTCTAGCTAGGATCAAATAACTGAAGCTTCTTCTCAAGCTCCACGTCGCTGCTCTCCAGCTCCGCCCCAGGAGCCCACGAAAGTGAAGTTGTCCGGCTCCACGTCGCCAACAAACAGCTAATTAGCCGTCGATGTTCAACCCACCAATCTTGGCTACAACCAGAAGGGTGGAGCGGTGGCTTTCCTAGGACCATCGCGTCGCACATAAATGCATCATGGCAATACGTGCGGCGCAACCGCGTGCATATGGGGCCCCCAACATGATCGTGCGCCGGCCCCAACCAATGGCACAACACGCGCAGAGGGACACGACCCAGGCCCACCTCCGCGCCTAAATGGCTACCCAAGCACGTGGAGGGACGCGACCCGAGCGTGCCTCGCCGCCTAAACGGCGAGCAAAACGCACAAACGGACGAGCAGAGCGCGCGTGGGAGGGGGGGGGGTGTTGGAAATATTTCCTAGAGGCAATAATAAAGTGGTTACCATTATATTTCCTTAATCATGATAAAGGTTTATTATTCATGCTATAATTGTATTGATCAGAAAATTAAATACATGTGTGAATACGTAAACAAATACCAAGTCCCTAGTAAGCCTCTACTAGACTAGCTCATTGATCAAAAGATGGTTAGGTTTCCCAACCATAGACATGAGTTGTCATTTGATAATGGGATCACATCATTAGGAGAATGATGTGATGGACAAGACCCAACCAATAGCATAGCATATGATCGTTCAGTTTATTGCTACTGCTTCCTCAATGTCAAATACATGTTTCTTTGACCATGAGATCATGCAACTCCCGGACCCCGGAGGAATGCCTTGTGTGAAATCAAACGTCACAATGTAGTTGGATGATCATAAAGGTGCTCTATAGGTATATCCGAAGGTGTCTGTTGAGTTGACATGTGCTACTTCTTGAGCTTGCATTGATTTTTTCCTTGAAGAGTAAAGGGGGATGCAGTAAAGTAGAGATAAGTACTTTCCGGAGTTGAGAACCAAGGTATCAATCTAGTAGGAGGCACAAGCAAGTCTCCAATCTATTCACCTGCACAAACCAACAAACACTTGCACACAACACGAAAAAGGGGCTGTCAATCCCTTCACGGTCACGAACAAGAATGAGATCTGATAGAGATAGATTTAAAACTAAAGTAAAAAAGCTAAATAAAGTAAACACAAAATAATTGCAGCAAGATATTTTTGGGTTTTTGGTTTTATAGATCTGAAAATATAAGTTGGAAAATAGACCCAGGGGCCATAGGTTTCACTAGAGCCTTCTCTCTTGAAGAAATCATACAGTGGGTAGACAAATTACTGTCGAGCAATTGATAGAAAAGCGCAAAGTTATGATGATATCTAAGGCAATAATCATGAATATAGGTATCACCTCCATGACAACTAGATCGACTCCTTCCTGCATCTACTACTATTACTCCACTCATCGACCGCTATCCAGCATGCATCTACAATATTAAGTTAAAAACAGAGTAATGCCTTAAGCAAGATGACATTATGTAGAGGGATAAACTCATTCAATATGATGTAAACCCCATCTTTTTTATCCTTAATGGCAACAATACAATATGCTCCTCGTTGCCCCTACTATGTCACTGGGTGAGGACACCGCAAGATTTAACCCATCACAAAGCTCCTCTCCCATTGCAAGAAAAACCAATCTAGTTGGCCAAACCAAATCGATAGATCGGAGAGAAATACAAAGCTATCTTAATCATGCATAAAAGAGTTCAGAGAAGACTCAAATAATATGCATAGATAATCTAACCATAAATCCACAATTCACCGGATCTCGACAAACACACCGCAAAAGAAGATTACATAGAATAGATCTCCAAGAATATCAAGGAGAACATTGTATTGAAGATCAAAGAGAGAGAAGAACTCATCTAGCTCCAAGTCCTCTTGATGTCTTCTGGTCCAATAAAAAATTTAGCGAAAGTTTTATTCCATTTGGACTCCTTTTGATATTCCTTTTCTGCGAAACTCAAAAACAAGGATAAAACAGAAACTGGCACTAGGCTCTAGGTTAATAAGTTAGTCCCAAAAGTAATATAATATAGCATATTAATGCATATAAAACATCCAAGGTTGATACTATAATAACATGGAACAATAAAAAATTATAGATACATTGGAGACGTATCAAGCATCCCTAAGCTTAATTCCTGCTCGTCCTCGAGTAGATAAATGATAAAAAAATAGATGTGGAATGTTACCTAACATAATTTTCAATATAATCTTCTTTATTGTGGCATGAATATTCAGATCCATAAGATTCAAAATAAAGTTTTATATTTACATAAAAACAATAATACTTCAAGCATACCAATGAAGCAATCATGTCTTCTCAAAATAACATGGCAAAAGAAAGTTATCCCTACAAAATCATATAGTTTGGCTATGATCCATCTTCATCACACAAAGTATTTCATCATGCACAAGCCCGGTATTAGTCAAGAAATTGGTTCATACTTTAGTATTCTCAAACCTTTTCAACTTTGACGCAATATATGAGCGTGAGCCATGGACATAGCACTATAGGTGGAATAGAAGGTGGTGGTAGACAAAAGAAGGGAGAAATTATCACCTCGACTAGGCAAATTAATGGACTATGGAGATGTCCATCAATTGATATTGATGCAAGTGAGTAGGGATTGCCATGTAAAGGATGCACTAGAGCTATAACTGTATGAAAGCTCAAAAAGAAACTAAGTGGGTATGCATGCAACTTGCTTGTTCATGAAGACCTAGGGCAAGGAAGCCCATCATTGGAATATACAAGCCAAGTTCTATAATGAAAAATTCCCACTAGTATATGAAAGTGAAAAAATAGCAAACTCTCTTTCTTGAAGAACATGGTGCTATTTCTAAGCACATGTGTGGAAAAGGATAGTAACATTGTCCCTTCTCTCTTTCTCTAATTTTTTTTCTCTTTTTTTTGTTGGGCTTCATTGGACTCTTTTATTTTATTTGGGCTTCTTTGGCCTCTATTATTTTTTATAGAGTCCGGAGACTCATCCCGACTAGTGAGGGAATCATAGCTTCCATCATCCTTTCCTCACATGGGACTATGCTATAATGATGATCATCACACTTTTATTTACTTAACCTCAAGGAAAATGACGGAACGGTGAAAGTGGCAATATATCTCAGAATGGCTATGGAAATGCCATAATAGGTAGGTATGGTGGCTGTTTTGAGGAAGGGTAAATAATGGGTTTAGTGCACCAGCAAAAGTTGTGCGGCATGATACGTCTCCAACGTATCTATAATTTTCGAAACCACTTTTCCACCGCCGTAACCTATTTCTTCCGCCTATATATTCACATATATTCCAGAAACCCTAGAGGAAGCATCAAAACCACTTTTCTACCGTCGTAACGTTCTGTATCCGTGAGATCCCATCTGGAGGCCTTTTCCGGTACTCTGCTGGAGGGGGGTTCGACCACGGAGGGCATCTAGATCAAAACCATTGCCCTTTCGATGAAGTGTGAGTAGTTTACCACAGACCTACGAATCCATAGCTAGTAGATAGATGGATTCTTCTCTCTCTTTGATGCTCAAAACCATGTTCTCCTCGATGTTCTTGGAGATCTATCCGATGTAATATTCTTTTGCGGTGTGTTTGCCAAGATCCGATGAATTGTGGATTTATGATTAGATTATCTATGAATATTATTCGAGTCTTCTCTGAATTCTTATATGCATGATTTGATATCTTAGTAATTCTCTTCGAACTATCGGTTTGGTTTGGCCAACTAGATTGGTTTTTCTTGCAATGGGAGAAGTGCTTTGCTTTGGGTTCAATCTTGCGGTGCTCAATCCCAGTGATAGAAAGGGACATGACATGTATTGTATTGTTGCCAACGAGGATAAAAAGATGGGGTTTTCATCATATTGCTTGAGTTAATTCCGCTACATCATGTCATCTTACTTAATGTGTTACTTTGTTCTATATGGACTTAATACTCTAGATGCAGAATCGTTTCGGTCGATGTGTGGAGTAATAGTAGTAGATGCAGGCAGGAGTCGGTCTACTTGACACGGACGTGATGACTGTATTCATGATCATTGCCTTAGATATCATCATAATTATGCGCTCTTCTATCAATTGCTTGGCAGTAATTTGTTTACCCCCCATGATATTTGCTATTTTGATAGAAGCCTCTAGTGAAACCTATGGCCGCCAGGTCTATTTTTCATCTTATAAGTTTCTGATATACTATTTTGCAATCTTTTACTTTCCAATCTATAAACCAAAAATACCAAAAAATATTTACTTTACAGTTTATCTATCTCTATCAGATCTCACTTTTGCAAATAACCGTGAATGGATTGACAACCCCTTTATAGCGTTGGTTGCAAGTTGTTTGATTGTTTGTGTAGGTATTTGGCGATTTGTGCGTTGTGTCCTACTGGATTGATACCTTGGTTCTCAAACTGAGGGAAATACTTACTCTACTTTGCTGCATCACCCTTTCCTCTTCAAGGGAAAAAACAACGCAAGCTCAAGAGGTAGCAGTAAGAATTTCTGGCGCTGTTGCCGGGGAGATCTATGCCAAGTCAAGACATACCAAGTACCCTTCATAAAACTCTCATCTCTCACACTTACACCCTTCATAAAACTCTCATCTCTCACACTTACATTATTTGCCATTCGCCTCTCGTTTTCCTCTCCCCCACTTGAAAAACTATTTTTGAAAAGGTTTGCCTTTTCTTCGCCCTTTTTCGTTCGTTTTCTTCACGTGCCCGTTTGCTAGTTTTTTTGTTGCTACCATGTCTGAAATTGGGGAGGCTATCATTGAAAATCTTGAGGAAAAACTTGAATCTTTTTCTTCAGAATGGAGAGAAACTCCTCCTAACTACAAAACAAAAAGTTTTCGCGTGGGGATGGTAATATTACTGGAAAGAGTATTATCCAATAATTCTTTGATTATACAGGGGCCATGCCTATTAATAAAAGATCTATTATTATTGAGACAAATTGTTATGCATATACTGTTGTTATGCTCGTTGAGAAATTGGAAAGGAAATTTGTGCATCTTCACCCTACTTTGCAATCAGTATTTTATGAACTTCCTAATATTAATCATCCACTAGCTAAGAAGATTGCCACTATTATCCTTATGCATGAATTTTATTTTACAATACAAGAAGCTAGGGATATCTTTGCTTTCTATAAAAAGGATGTCGAACACCCACCAATTATAGATATCCTTCATGATAAATAAACTATGCGTAGTTTGGAATCTAAGGATTATCAATCTTATAGTGAAAATCTTAGGAGAAGAGTACCTCGAAGCCTTTGAGGAATTTGATTGGATAACTGGGGGAATTTATGTAGGATTTGATAGGAATTAGTTGAATAAAATGATGAAGGAACCCATTAGGAACGAGCTACGTATTTTATATGATGATATACACGATGATGATCCCGACTATGGGTTTATGAATGTTAAAATCACCAATCAAAGTCCTTTTCATGATCTAAGTTCATCTACTAGGAGGGAAATAAAGGAAAGGATAGAATTAGTAAGAAAAGTTTTAGAATATTTGATGAGAAAAAATTTGCATACAGAAGATGAGAATACCTAGATCTATTCACGTTTTATGCCTAGCTAAGGGCGTTAAACAATAGCGCTTGTTGGGAGGCAACTCATTTTTTTTTGCCTTTTGCTTTTTGGTTCCATTTTTCAATTTTCACACATTATTAATTTGGTAGTAATTGTGTTTTGGTGTTTTAATTAGTGTTTGAGCCAAGTAGGACCTTTGGGATGGCTTACGTTGATCGTTGATTGCTGAAAAACGGAAACTTTTGCACCCAGTGCAGAAAATTCAATAATTCGCTGGAACATGAAAGCCTTCTGAAAATTATATGCGAAATTGATATACAAATTCCCATGTTGTCCTAATTTTTTAGAATTTTTAGAGTTACTGAAGTATGCGAAGTTTTCAGATTACTACAGACTGTTCTGTTTTTGACAGATTCTGTTTTCTATGTGTTGTTTGCTTATTTTGATGAATCTATGGCTAGTATC
>LR738714.1:138829876-138889066 GCA_902687465.1 Secale cereale
GGAAAAGTTGGAATACGGTAGATATTACACCAACATAATGTAAGAATAAGATTAAAACAATACCTTGAGTGGTAATTTGCTTTGTTTTACTAATGGGGCTCACGAGATTTCTGTTGAGTTTTGTGTTGTGAAGTTATCAAGTTTTGGGTAAGGATTTGATGGACTATGGAATAAGGAGTGGCAAGAGCCTAAGATTGGGGATGCCTTGGGAAGGCATCCCCTCTTTCGTCTTCATCTATCAGTAACTTTACTTGAGGCTATAGTTTTATTCACTACATGATATGTGTTTTGCTTGGAGCGTCTTGTATGATATGAGTATTTGCTTTTAGTTTGCCACAATCATCCTTGCTGTACACACCTTTTGAGAGGGACACGCTTCAATCGTGATTTATTAGATTAGTCTATGTGCTTCACTTATATCCTTTGAGCTAGGCAATTTTGCTCTAGTGCTTCACTTATATCTTTTTAGAGCACGGCGGTGGTTTTATTTTATAGAAATTGTTGAACTCTCTTGCTTCACTTATATTATTTTGAGAGTCTCTAAAACAGCATGGTAATTTGCTTGGGTTATGAATTTAGTCCTAATATGATAGACATCCAAAGGAGATATAATAAAAACTTCCATGTAAAAAGTATGATTGTTTTGAGATATGAGGATGGTAATATTAGAATCATGCTAGTAGTAAATTGTAGGGTTGAGGAAATAATTGTGTTAAGGTTCGTGATTCCCGTAGCATGCACGTATGGTCTCCTAACTGTGTAACCAAATTGAAACGCTTGTGTATTGATTGTTTACCTTTGTGTGAAGGTCGAGGGCACGCGATGGTTAACTCCTACCAACCTCCCCCTAGTAGCATGCGTAGTAGTACTTTGCTTCGAGGGCTAATAAACCTTTTTGCAATAAATATATGAGTTATTTATGACTAATGTTGAGTCCATGGACTATACGCACTCTCACCCTTCCACCTTGCTAGCCACTCTAGTGCCACGCAACTTTCGCCGGTGCATCAAATCACCTTACACCCTTCCTCAAAACAGCCACCATACCTACCTATTATGGCATTTCCATAGCCATTCTGAGATATATTGCCATGTAAATCCACTGTTCCGTTTATTATGACACACATCATCATTGTCATATTACTTTGCATGACCATGTAGTTGACATAGTATTTGTGGCAAGGCCACCGTTCATATTTTTTTATACATGTCACTCTTGATCATTGCACATCCCGGTACACCGCCAGAGGCATTCATATAGAGTCATATCTTTGTTCTAGTATCGATTTGTAAGTAAATAAATGTGTGATGATCATCATTATTATAAACATTGTCCCATGTGAGGTTATCAAAAATAAAAGAGGCCAATGAAGCCCAAATAAGTAAAAGAGGCCAAAGAAGCCCACCAAAAAAAGAGGCCAAAGTGCCCAAAAAATGAGAGATAAAAGAGAGAAGGGACAATGTTACTATCTTTTTCCACACTTGTGCTTCAGAGTAGCACCATGTTCTTCATGATAGAGAGTCTCCTATGTTGTCACTTTCATATACTAGTGGGAATTTTCGTTATAGAACTTGGCTTGTATATTACAACGATGGGCTTCCTCAAATGCCCTAGGTCTTCATGAGCAAGCAAGTTGATGCACACCCACTAGTTTTCTTTTGAGCTTTCATACACTTATATCTCTAGTGCATCCGTTACATGGCAATCCCTACTCACTCACATTGATATCAATTGATGGACATCTCCATAGTCCATTGATTTGCCTAGTTGATGTGAGACTTTATCCCCACTTTTGTCTATTAGCACCTTTTATTCCACCCATAGTGCTATATCCATGGCTCACGCTCATATATTGTGTGAAAAGTTGAAAAGGCTGAAGCGTGTTAAAAAGTATGAACCAATTGCTTGGCTGACACCGGGGTGGGTATGATTACCTTGTGTTGAGAGGAGGCATCATAATAAGACTATATGATTTTGCAGGGATAACTTTATTTAGCCATATTATTTTTGAAGCTTAACGATTTACTATCTAGTATGCTTGAAATACTATTGTTCTCATGTCAACTTAAACTTTTGCTTCAAACATACGGATCTGAATATTCATGCCACAATAAAGAAGATTGCATTGATAAATATGTTAGGTAGCATTCCACATCAATTTTTTTTATTTACCTACACGAGGACGAGCAAGAATTAAGCTTGGGGATGCTTCATACGTCTCGAACGTATCTATAATTTTTTATTGTTCCATGCTATTATATTATCTGTTTTGGATGTTTTATATGCATTAATATGCTATTTTATATTATTTTTGGGAATAACCTATTAACCTAGAGCCCAGTGCCAGTTTATGTTTTTCCTTGTTTTTGAGTTTCTAGAAAAGAAATATCAAATGGAGTCCAAATGGAATGAAACTTTATGAGGATTTTTCTTGGACCATAAGACATCCAGAGGACAAGGAGTACACTTCAGGGGAGCCACAAGGTGGCCACAAGGACGGAGGGCGCGACCTGGGGGGGGGGGGTAGGGCACGCCCCCACCCTTGTGGGATCCCTGTTGCTCCATCGACATATTTCTTCCGCCTATATATTCACATATATTCCAGAAACCCTAGAGGAAGCATCAAAACCACTTTTCCACCGTCATAACTGTATCTATCCGCGAGATCCCATGTGGAGGCCTTTTCCGGTACTCTGTCGGAGGGGGATTCGACCATGGAGGGCATCTACATCAAAACCATTGCCCTTCCGACGAAGTGTGAGTAGTTTACCACAGACCTACACGTCCATATCTAGTAGCTAGATGGCTTCTTCTCTCTCTTTGATGCTCAATACCATGTTCTCCGCGATGTTCTTGGAGATCTATCCGATGTAATATTCTTTTGCGGTGTGTTTCCCAAGATCCGATGAATTGTGGATTTATGATCAGATTATATATGAATATTATTTGAGTCTTCTCTGAATTCTTATATGCATGATTTGATATCTTAGTAATTCTCTTCAAACAATCGGTTTGGTTTGGCCAACTAGATTGGTTTTTCATGCAATGGGAGAAGTGCTTTGCTTTGGGTTCAATCTTGCGGTGCTCAATCCCAGTGACAGAAAGGGACATGACAAGTATTGTATTGTTGCCATCGAGATAACAAGATGGGGTTTTCATCATATTGCTTGAGTTAATTCCTCTACATCATGTCATCTTACTTAATGTGTTACTCTGTTCTTTATGGACTTAATACTCTAGATGCAGAATCGTTTCGGTCGATGTGTGGAGTAATAGTAGTAGATGCAGGCAGGAGTCGGTCTACTTGACACTAACATGATGCCTATATTCATGATCATTGCCTTAGATATCATCATAATTATGCGCTCTTCTATCAATTGCTTGGCAGTAATTTGTTTACCCACCGTAATATTTCCTATTTTGAGAGAAGCCTCTAGTGAAACCTATGGCCCCCGGGTCTATTTTCCATCTTATAAGTTTCCGATCTACTATTTTGCAATCTTTTACTTTCCAATCTATAAACCAAAAATACCAAAAATATTTACTTTACAGTTTATCCATCTCTATCAGATCTCACTTTTGCAAATAACAGTGAAGGGATTGACAACCCCTTTATAGCGTTGGGTGCAAGTTGTTTGATTGTTTGTGTAGGCATTTGGCGATTTGCACGCTGTCTCCTACTGGATTGATACCTTGGTTCTCAAACTGAGAGAAATGCTTACTCTACTTTGCTGCATCACCCTTTCCTCTTCAAGGGAAAAATCAACGCAAGCTCAAGAGGTAGCACGACACTAGAGAAGCTAGCAATGGTGGAAGGGAGAGAGTGCGTGTAATCCATGGACTCAACATTAGTCAGAAAGAACTCACATACTTATTGCAAAAATTTATTAGTCATCGAAACAAAGTACTACACACATGCTCCTAGGGGAGAGGTTGGTAGGAGTTAACCATCGCGTGCTCCCGACCTCCACAAAAAGGATGACAATCAAAGAATAAATTATACTCTGACTTCATCACATAACGGTTCACCATACATGCATGATACGGGAATCACAAACTTTAACACAAGTATTTCTAACAATCCAAAATTACTCACTAGCATTACTCTAATATTATCATCTTAATATCTCAAAACAATTGTGAGGAATCAAACTTCTCATAATATTCAATGCTCTTTATATGAAAGTTTTTATTATATAACCTTTGGATGTCTATCATATTAGGACTAAATTCACAACCCAAGCAAATTACAATGCTGTTTAGAGACTCTCAAAATAATATAAGTGAAGCATGAGAGTTCATGAATTTCTTCGAAATAACATCACCAATGTGCTCAAAAAGATATAAGTGAAGCACTAAAGCAACTACCCTAGCTCAAAAGATATAAGTGAAGCATAAAGAGTATTCTAATAAATTCACGATTAATTTGTGTACCTATCAAAAGGTGTGTACATCAAGGACGATTGTGTCAAACTAAAAGAAAAAGACTCAAATAATACAAGACGCTCCAAGCAAAACACATATCATGTGGTGAATAAAAAATAGCCTCAAGTAAATTTACCGATGGATTGAAGACAAAAGAGGGGATGCCAACCGGGGCATCCCCAAGCTTAGATGATTGGTTGTCCTTGAATATTACCTTGGGGTGCCTTGGGTATCCCCAAGCTTAGGCTCTTGCCACTCATTATTCCGTAGTTCATCAACTCTGTCGGCGTCCTGGGAATGGGGGCACCCAAACTTGCCTGCCTGCGGCCGGTGACGTGGCTCCATCAGCGGCCTGGTACAACCCAACTTCAGCAACCGCAACTCAAGACCATCGCGAGGGGCCAAGCCTCGCGAGGCGGGCGACAACAAGACCTCCCTAGGGGCAGTCTCTCTAGGCTGGCTCCCGAGGAGCGGAGATATCTATGCAAGGAGCACCTCGCGAGGTTCAAGTGACGTGAGCCATGACGACCAAGGCCAGGCGGGCGCCGTCGGGCGTAGTGTACCAGTTTCCTCTTTGGTGCTAAGAGGGCAAGTGCAGGCGCAGAGTCCCGAGGGAGCAGGCAAAGGTTTCCATATCAGTGCAATAAGACCAAGGACCGTCAAGGCTGTAGAACGGAGGTCATCGTGGAGCCCGGCGCGGCGTCACCACCAGAGCCTTTGCAGGCAAAGACTACTTTTGTCAAGATAACTTGTAGTAGCTGTTCCCCTTCAAATTTGGCCGTTGTGGGATGCCTTTCCGCCGATATTTGCGAAGAGGACCAAGGCCACTATAAATAGGATCTAGCCACCACCATGGAGGGAATCTGATCTGGATCCAAGAGAGAGCTCGCCAAGTAGAAGAGACGCCACAAGCTCATCTGAGCCCAAGAACACCTCTCCTCCGGAGGTTGTTCCTCCCTTGTACTGGTTCATCCTCAGCCATACAAGGTAATCGACCACACACACACACACTAGAGTAGGGTATTGTTGGGGAACGTAGCAGAATTCAAAAATTTTCTACGCTTTCACCAAGATCAATCTAAGGAGTCATCTAGCAACGAGCATACTGAAGTGCATCTACATACCCTTTTGTAGATCGCGTGCGGAAGCGTTCGAAGGAACGTGGATGAAGTAGTCGTACTCTTCGCGTTCTTCGTCACCGATGATCCTAGCGCCGAACGGACGGCACCTCCGCGTTCAACACACGTCGGTACATAAACGTCATCTCCTTCTTGATCCATCAAGGGGGGAGTAGAGGTCGTCGGAGATCCAGCAGCACGACGGCGTGGTGGTGGATGCAGCAGGAAATCCTGCAGGGCTTCGCCTGCGCCCTGCGGAGGAGTAGGAAGTGTGACGGGAGGGGGAGAGGCGCCAGAGGCTTGGGGTACGGCTGCCCTCTCCCCCCACTATATATAGGGGCCAGGGGGGGCGCCGGCCCTGGGAGATCTGATCTCTAGGGGGGGCGACGGCCAAGGGGGGGAATCTTGCCCCCCAAGGCATAGGGGGCGCCCCCTCCCCCTAGGGTTTCAACCCTAGGCGCATGGAGGGGGGGCCCATATGGGTGCGCCAGCCCATCAGGGGCTGGCCCCCTTCCCCTTGTGGCCTAGGGGCCCCACCGGGATGGGTGGCCCCACCCGATGGACCCCCGGGACCCCTCCGGTGGTCCCGGGACACTCCCGGTGACCCCCGGAGTTCACCCGATGGCCGAAACTGGACTTCCTATATATCATTCTTTACCTTCGGACCATTCCGGAGCTCCTCGTGACGTCCGGGATCTCATCCGAGACTCCTAACAACATTCGGGTTTCCACGTGCATGTATCTCTACAACCCTAGCGTTACCGAACCTTAAGTGTGTAGACCCTACGGGTTCGGGAGACACGTAGACATGACCGAGACGACTCTCCGGTCAATAACCGACAGCGGGATCTGGATACCCATGTTGGTTCCCACGTGTTCCTCGATGATCTTCATCGGATGAACCACTGTGTCAAGGATTCACTCAATCCCGTATGTCATTCCCTTTGTCTATCGGTACGGTACTTGCCCGAGATTCGATCGTCGGTATTCCCGATACCTTGTTCAATCTCGTCACGGCAAGTCTCTTTACTCGTTCCATAATGCATCATCCCGTGACTAACTCCTTAGTCACTTAGAGCTCATTATGATGATGTCTTACCGAGTGGGCCCAGAGGTACCTCTCCGTCACACGGAGTGACAATATCCCAGACTTGGTTCGTACCAACTCAACAGACACTTTCGGAGATACCCGATGCGTACCTTTATAGCCACCCAGTTACGTTGTGACGTTTGGCACACCCAAAGTATTCCTACGGCATCCGGGAGTTGCACAACCTCATGGTCTAAGGAATAAATACTTGACACCGAAAAGCTTACGCATTACGAACTATACGATCTCGTGCTAGGCTCAGAATTGGGTCTTGTCCATCACATCATTCTCCTAATGATGTGATCCCGTTATCACTGACATCCTATGTCCATGGTCAGGAAACCGTGACCATCTGTTGATCAACGAGCTAGTAACTAGAGGCTTACCAGGGACTCATTGTGGTCTATATATTCACACATGTATCGCTGTTTCCGTACAATACAATTCAAGTATGAATAACACACAATTATCATGAACAAGGAGATATAATAATAATACTTTTATTATTGCCTCTAGGGCATATTTCCAACAGTCTCCCACTTGCACTAGAGTCAATAATCTAGTTACATTGTGATGAATCGAACACCCATAGAGTTCTGGTGTTGATCATGTTTTGCCCGTGGAAGAGGTTTAGTCAACGGGTCTGCGACATTCAGATCCGTATGCACTTTACAAATATCTATGTCTCCATCTTGAACTTAATTCCGGATGGAGTTGAAACGACGCTTGATGTGTTTGGTCTTCTTGTGAAACCTGGGCTCCTTGGTAATGGCAATAGCACCAGTGTTGTCACAGAAGAGAGTCATCGGGCTTGACGCGCTTGGAATGACTCCTAGGTCGGTGATGAACTCCTTCATCCGGACTCCTTCTTGTGCTGCTTCGCAAGCAGCTATGTACTCCGCTTCACATGTAGAATGCGCCACGACGCTCTGCTTGCAACTGCACCAGCTGACTGCTCCACCATTCAAAATATACACGTATCCGGTTTGTGACTTCGAGTCATCCAGATCTGTGTCGAAGCTAGCATCGACGTAACCCTTTGAGACGAGCTCTTCGTCACCTCCATAAACGAGAAACATATCCTTAGTCCTCTTCAGGTACTTTAAGATGTTCTTGACCGCTGTCTAGTGTTCCATACCGGGATCACTTTGGTACCTTCCTACCAAAGTTATGGCAAGGTTCACATCAGGTCTGGTACACAACATGGCATACATGATAGAACCTATGGCCGAGGCATAGGGAATGACACTCATCTTTTCTCTATCTTCTACCGTGGTCGATGACTGAGCCTTGCTCAATCTCATACCTTGCAAAACTGGCAAGAACCCTTTCTTGGACTGATCCATATTGAACTTCTTCAATATCTTGTCAAGGTATGTACTTTGTGAAAGACCGATGAGGCGTCTTGATCTATCTCTATAGATTTTGATGCCTAATATGTAAGCTGCTTCTCCAAGGTCCTTTGAAAAACTCTTATTCAAGTAGGCCTTTACACTTTCCAAGAATTCTATATCATTTCCCATCAGCAATATGCCATCCACATATAATATGAGAAATGCTACAGAGCTCCCACTCACTTTCTTGTAGATACAGGCTTCTCCATAAGTCTGTATAAAGCCAAACGCTTTGATCACTTCATTAAAGCGAATATTCCAACTCCGAGATGCTTGCACCAGCCCATAAATTGAGCGCTGGAGCTTGCACACCTTGTTAGCATTCTCTGGATCGACAAAACCTTCCGGCTGCATCATATACAACTCTTCCTTGAGGAAGCCATTAAGGAATGCCGTTTTGACGTCCATTTGCCATATCTCATAATCATAGAATGCGGCAATAGCTAACATGATTCTGACTGAATTCAGCATTGCTACGGGAGAGAAAGTCTCGTCGTAGTCAATCCCTTGAAGTTGTCGATAACCCTTAGCGACAAGCCGAGCCTTATAGATGGTCACATTACCATCCGCGTCTGTCTTCTTCTTAAATATCCATTTGTTTTCTATGGCGTGCCTATCATCAGGCAAGTCCACCAAAGTCCATACTTTGTTTTCATACATGGATTCTATCTCGGATTTCATGGCTCCAAGCCATTTATTGGAATCCGGGCCCGCCATCGCTTCTTCATAGTTCGAAGGTTCACCGTTGTCTAACAACATGATTTCCATGACTGGGTTGCCGTACCACTCTGGTGCGGAACGTGCCCTTGTGGACCTTCGAAGTTCAGTAGTAACTTGATCTGTTTCTTCATGATCATCATCATCAACTTCCTCCCTTGTCGGTGCAGGCACCTCAGGAACAATTTCCTGCGCTGCGCTACTTTCCGGTTCGGGAGGGGTGACTGTCACCTCATCAAGTTCTACTTTCCTCCCACTCACTTCTTTCGATAGAAACTCTTTCTCTAGAAAGGATCCATTCTTGGCAACAAAGACCTTGCCTTCGGATCTATGGTAGAATGTGTACCCAATCGTTTCCTTTGGGTATCCTATGAAGATGCATTTTTCCGATTTGGGTTCGAGCTTTTCAGGTTGAAGTTTCTTGACATAAGCATCGCAACCCCAAACTTTCAGAAACGACAGCTTCGGTTTCTTGCCAAACCAAAGTTCATACGGTGTCGTCTCAACGGATTTCGACGGAGCCCTATTTAAAGTGAATGCGGCAGTCTCTAAAGCATAACCCCCAAAAGATAGCGGTAAATCGATGAGGGACATCATAGATCGCACCATGTCCAACAGAGTACGATTTCGACGTTCGGACACACCGTTACGTTGAGGTGTTCCGGGCGGTGTCAATTGTGAAACAATTCCACAGTTCCTAAGGTGTGTGCCAAATTCATGACTTAAATATTCACCCCCACGATCTGATCGTAAGAACTTTATTTTTCTGTCACGTTGATTCTCAACCTCATTCTGAAATTCCTTGAACTTTTCAAAGGTCTCAGACTTGTGCTTCATCAAATAGATATACCCATATCTACTCAAGTAATCTGTGAGGGTGAGAACATAACGATAGTGTCGGGGGAAACTGTCCGCCACGAACACCTATGGGACCGGAGCCCCTTGTCTGTGCGGTACGAGGGCGGAGGGAGCACGAAGAGCAGATCGAGGCAGACGCGCGGGCAGTTTTTACCCAGGTTCGGGCCGCACGGATGCGTAAAACCCTACTCCTGCTTGGTTGTGTATTGAGTTGAGCGCTCGGGAGCTTGAAGAAGCAGCTACACCGTGCGTGAGAGTAATCTAGGTTTCGAACCCCCTCCACGTTGTGCATGGGCCTCCTTTTATAGTGCAAGGGGTCACCGACAGGTGTCAACGTAGGAGAAAGGGGTAAAAATGTAAAAGAGGTGGTAGTTGTAACAGTGCGGGAACAGTGGAGCTACAGTACAGAACAGTGGTCTATACCTACTTTAACAGTGGGGGACAAGGGCATTTAATGCCTGTCGCCGTCGACCCCAAAAGCTCCCGCCGTTGCGTCTCCGTCTGCCACGGCGATGGATCCTCTGCCGTGGAGTGCCACCGTGTCCCCCAGGCTGCACAGCCACCCGCCACGCGTCCCTGGAGTGGCCCCAGGGCGACGCGTGGGCCGATGAGCTGGAGCGCGGGCACACAGCGCACCTCCCCCGGCAAGCACCTTGCCGGGGATCTCGACCTTGCCGGGCCCGGAAGCTTGCCGCTCCCCGAGCCCTTGCCGGGTCTTCTAAGATGAAATCTTCTATTCGTCCTGACAAGCTCCTCTTGCCAGGGCCTCGTGCTAGTTAAGCAATCTCGAGCCCGGGACGGCCTTCCCGGCAAGCTCCTCTTGCCGGGGTCTTGGTCTTCTGTCTTGTATACTTTGTTTTTGAATGGCTAGATAAGGGTCAGGAAGGTCTCCGGCAAGCGCGTGGTGAACCCTGCCGCGGGGAGCTGCCGCTGCCCGTGCACAAGTTGGGGTACTAGGGTACCCCTACCTTAGTACACCGACAGGAGCCCCCGGGCCTGGGCCACACACGGTGCCGAGCGCTGTTGGGCCAGGCCCAAAACAGTGCACGGGCACCCGCGGCCCGCGGCGCGCCGAATCCACTTCCATATCCGCCGCACCCCACGGCAACGGCACGCGTCGATTGCGGCGCCGTGGGATGGGACGTGCCCACGATTTCTTTAATGGGAAGGGCGAAACGCCCCCCACTCTCCCATAAAAGCAGAGAGAGCGGCGCGGTTCCCCTCCCTGCGCACTCATTGCCATCGTCTTCTTCCTCAGATTCCTCTGTGCTTCGCCTCTACTCCTCCGCCACCACCAAGCTCTTCGTCCCCTTCCTTCCACCGCATCCGCCATGGCCCCAAAGACCGACAAGGCGAAGTCGGAGAAGTCCAAGCGGGAGAAGTCAGATCAGGCGGCGAAGCTCGCCGCGTACCGGAAGGAGCACATTGTCTTCGCGCCGAAGCTCGGCGTGCGGGAACTTTGGAACAAATATTATTTGTTCTGGGCCAAGGAGACCCCAGCGCACCCCCGCACGCGCGTCTACCCGGCCGTCGCCAAGGACCACTACCCCGGCGGGTATTACTTTTTCGCAGCCTTCTTCCACTGCGGTCTGTGCCCTCCCTTCTCAAACTTTTTCTGCGATATCATGAATACTTATGGCCTCCACCTCCTCGACTTCACTCCCAACGCCATCCTCACCATGTCCGTTTTCGCACACATGTGCGAAAACTTCGTAGGAATCCAGCCCAACGTAGCTCTCTTTAGGCACTTTTTCATCCCCAGAGCAGAGGCCGACGCCCCCCTCTCCGGAGGAATCTCTTGGGTGTTCAGGCTGAATAAGAAATTAGCCTACTTGCCGGGGGAGCTCCGCGGCAAGTGGGAAGAGTGGCGCGCGGAGTGGTGCTGGGTCGTCGAGGAGCGGCCGCAACACTTCACCGCGCCGCGCACATCGCCCATCGTGCGCGGCAGGGATTGGAGTAATTTCGATTCCGACGATTCCAAGCTGGATATCGCTCTCGTCAGAATCCTCCGTCTTCGGATGGCGCCGCTGTCTGTCGCTGAAGTGGGCGCGGACTTTCTTCGTCGCCGGATCGCCCCCCTCCAAGACCGGAAAAGGCCGGCGTGGCAATACGGCGGCCCGGCAGACATCATGAGGCTGCGCCCCGGCCTCAATTTTAACTTCACAACACTCGAGCTGCGGGGTATGGTCAGGGAACTTTTCAAGTTCGACCCGGCACACCCCGAGTACTTCCGCGCTCCCCGGGGAGTGGTGCCGCTCTGCGCCAGCAGCGCCCGGGATCGCCATGTCGCTATGATGCCCGCGTGCGACTCTCATGGATTGGAGCGCACGTGGATTGCGCCCAAGCCTATCGACGTCCTCGAGTTCTACGACAACCTTGCGGAGGTGTTGGAGAAGACGGACGATCTCAAGCTGCACACGCGGGCCACCACCGACCAAGAGATTGCTTACATGGCTTCTCGCGCTGAAGAAGTCGCCGCAGCCGCGGCGGCGGGAAACTTTGGATACACACCCGCGGAGGCGGAAGCCGCGGATGCCTCCAGCCAGGCGGATAAGGAGGAGATTCGCAAGCTGCTAGAGCTCCCTCCCGACGCGCTCGCCGGGGTCCCCTCGCTGAGGCACTCCGGGATCAATGGGATCGCGACGGAGGCCACGGCAATGGAGGGCACAGCCGGAGGAAGCAGGGGTGCCGCGAGGGGTGGAGGCGCCGGACGAAGCGGGGCCACCAAGGGGAAGGGGCCCGCAGTGCAAGGCGCTGGGGCCAGCGAACTGGCCGAGGGAGAGGAGGGGGAGGAGGAAGACACCGGCGGATCCACCGAGCTCTACGCCGATGACCTCTCCTCGTCGGAAAGCTCCCCGCCCCCGGCGAACCCGAGGCAGTCCCCATTGAAGCGTCTCCGCAAGGCGGCGACGGGGGAGCAGGCGCGAGCGCCCCGGCAACAGCCAGCTCGCCGGGCAGCTCCCCGGCCGAGCCAAGACGTGCCAAGGGCGACCGGCGTGCCGGCCACGGCAGAGGCCCCGCGCGCGCGGACCACGACAGAGGCGTCCCGCAGGCCGGCACTGAGCCGGCAAGGATCTTCTCGGAGCGGAGCAGCTGCTCCGCCCACTTCTCGGGCGCCGGCCACCACAGGGGCTGGGCCTACGCAGCCCCCAGCCCCGGTGGCTCCGAAACGCGCGAGGGAATCTTCATCCTCCGCTCCCCGCGCCGACGCGCCCACCGTGGAGTTTGACTTCTCCGCGCTGAGCGAGGACGACGAGGAGGACCAAGAGTAAGGACCCGAGACCTTACTCCTTCTTGATTTTTATATCTCGATTGTTGCTGACGCTTGACTTTGCTTGTTGCTTGTGATTGCAGGACCTTGGAGCAGCGCGCGAAGAGGGTCAGGGTGTCCACAGTTGAGGTCGTAGAAGACCCATCCGTCGCGGAAGCCGGGATCGCACCGGAGCCGAGCTTGCCGGACCCGAGTGCCGCTCCGGGGAGTAGCCCCCAGCGCAGCCCCCAGCGTAAGTTAGAGGTTTACTGTTTTCGCTCGTCGGGGCGCGCTTAGGGCTTTGATCTCTCTTTCCCTTTTTTTTTTTGAATGTCTTGGTTCTTCTATCTTCTCTTGTGCAGAGGTGGAGCCGCAGCGGGAAGAGCGCCCGGAGACCGTCGCCGAGGAGCCGCAGGCCCCGCCGTCCCCGGCAAGGCAAAACTCTCCGGCAAGGGAGAGCGCTCCGCCAAGGGCGGGTACTCCGCCAAAGCAGAGTACCCCGCCAAGGGCGAGCAGCCCGGCGAGGACGGCCACTCCGCCAAGGCCGAGCTCCCCGGCAAGGGAGCCCGCCGCAGAGGACGTCCGCCAAGGTACGTTCTGTACTTGGTTTTCTTGACTTTGCTTCTTTTTGGATCTTTGCTTGATTTTGAACTTCTTTTTCTTCTTCTAGATCTTCCTCCTCCTCCTCCCGCGCCGATGGAGACCGAGGTCATCAATATCGAGGATGAGGAGGGCGCGCAGGGCGGCGGCGATGACGTTCCCGTCGTCGTGGAGATGGCCGAGGCCACCGAGGAGGCGACCGAGGCCACCGCGCCGGCCGCGCAGGAGGCCACTCCGGCCGCTGACGCCGCGACCGGGGAGGGGGACGGCGACCGCACCGCCGACCCGGAGGTGGCGGGAGCACCGGATGCTACGCCGGCCGCCGGCCCCTCCACCGGCGAGAAGCAGGCGTACTATCTTCGTGCCCCCAATGGCGTCTTTATCCAAGTGCCTTGGGGGTCTTCATCAAGAGCTCCCGCGGAGGGCGAGGCGTTTGACGGAGAAGTCCTCGCCTCCGCGGGTCTGACAGTCGTCGGGGCGCCCGGCGAAGGAGATGGGCCCGAGGAGGAAAAGCTTCTCCACCAACTCCTGGCCCTTTACCGGGCCAGGCAGGCGAAGCTTGCCTCCCGGGAAGCCCTTGCTGCCCAGGCCGCCGCCGAAATGGAGAAGCGTGCGGCGGAGCTCAGCGCTGCCCACAAGGCGGGCCTCCGCGAGGTGGCGGAGGAGCGCGAGCGTCTCGCCGGGGAATATCAAGAGTGGCTTTTGGAGAAAGCCGAGGCTGAAGAACAGCAACGGCTCGCCGGGGTGGAGATGTCCCGGCGAGAAGGAGAGCTCGCGCAGCGGAAGGTGGATCTCGACTCCCATGAGGAGGACCTTGCCGCTCGCGAGGCTGCCCTTGGCGGGGAGCTGAAGGAGGCGAAAGCCGCTGCTGCTGCCGCGGAAGACGCCAAGAAGGAGCTTGCCGCCAAGGTTGAACGACTAGAAGCGGCGATGAAGGTGAGCACCGAGAAGGTTGCCGCGCTCATTACTGAGCGCGAGAAGGACGCCCACACCAACGCGGAGCTCCAAGTGAATCTGTCCAAGAGGGGCGATGAGCTTAAGGCCGCCAAGGACTCCATCGAGGACTTGGAGCTGAAAGTCTCAACTCTGAGGGATTCAATTGACGCCGCCAAGCTTCGAGAAGACAAGCTGAAGGAGGAGCTCCGCAAGGAGCGGACCTTGGTGGACAGCGCCAACAAGGCGTCCGAGCTCTTCCGCAAGAACATTGAGCTGTGGACCGAAGAGCTGGTTTCTTCTGCATCCAACATTGACCAGGAGTTGCTTGCCTTGAGGGTCGAACATCTTATCTACTCGCCGGATCCAGACCTCCCGCACAGCGCCAAGCTCAGCCTCTTCTTCAGAGGCGTCGCTCCGGCCCTTGCAGGTCTCCGGAACCGCATCCCCGCGCAGCTGGCCGAGGAGTCGCGCCGTCTCTGCGCAGGAACTCTGGAGCGGGTCTTGACGAAGATCGTGTACCGCAACCCGGGGATCAACCTCAAGAACGTTCTTTGCAGCTTGCCGGCAGATGCAGACACGGAGGCCCTGAAGGAGCAGGTCAGCCATATCATCGCCAAGGTGGCAAAGCTTGGCAGGAAGGAGGGCGACCGCGTAGACTAGGGCCCCATTTATCTTTATCTTTTCGTTGCTGCACATTATGTTACGAACTCATTAGTCCATTGCGACAAGTTGTCCTTGTAAGATATTTGCTTTACTTCAATCAATCAGTGCAATGTTATCTTCCTTGTTCCAATCTTTGACTTTGTATGTTTCTCACCCTACGCTCCCGGGGAGCTTGCCGGAAAGGGGCCCTTACCGCGAGCGCTGAGCGCTGAGCAGCCTGCTGGCCAAGGTCCTCGCCGGCAAGCAACCTCGCCGCAGCAAGTCGCAACGCACTTAGCTTGCTGAGTGTACTCGGAAACGAAGCAAGGGCGCGACACTTGTCGCAGCTCACTTAAATCGTTGAGTGGACTCGAAGACAAGATAAGGGTGCGGCAAGCCACGGGTAGGTTCCTCCGCGCACAGGTTTTCCACAAAAAGCGTGATTGTTCAAGGAAGACAACCAGAAATTAAAATTTGAACTGGTCAAATTCTGACAACTTATCTTTCACATGCTGCTTGCTCATGTTGTTTGCTTTCCGGTAAGGCTCTTCTTTCTTGAACGGCACTTAGTTCCTCCTCCACCTCCTTCCCCCCCGGCAAACTTGTGCGCGAGGAACGTTCCTTCTGCTTAAGAGAAAAAGGAAAAGGAGAGGGAAACAAGCATATTGCCTTTCGGCGTAATAGTGCTTACCGAATGTCTAAGTGTTGCATCAAATGCCAAATAAAACATGCGAATAGCAAAGAGAAGCATGCGAAAGGCAATCGATGCGAAAACACGAAATCTTTACTGATGCACGGGGTCTGCGCCCGGCTTTGTACAAAGGGTTACATGCAACAGCGGCAAGGCTTGTACAAAAGGTGGTTGCCGGAACGGATCACGGCAACCGCGCCTTAGGGGTGAAACTTGCGAAGATGCGCTATGTTCCAGGAGTTGCTCACCGGTAAGCCTTCTTCGGTCTCGAGGCGGACAGCGCCGGGCCTCGTAACTTGTCTCACCCGATAAGGGCCTTCCCACTTCGGCGTCAACTTGTTGGAATTCTTGGCGGACTGAACACGCCGAAGAACAAGGTCGCCTTCCTCGAGACTCCTGGCCTTGACTTTGCGGCTATGGTAGCGGCGCAAAGCTTGCTGGTATCGAGCAGCTCGTACAGCAGCCTGGAGACGTCCCTCCTCAAGGAGCAATGCGTCATCTTGCCGCAGTTGCTCTTGCTCGAGCTCATCATAAGCGAGCACTCGAGGAGATCCGTATACGAGTTCCGTGGGGAGAACTGCTTCTGCTCCATAGACTAGAGCAAAAGGTGTCTGCCCGGTGGCTCGACTTGGTGTCGTTCTGATTGACCAAAGAGCCGCCGGGAGCTCCTCTATCCAATTCCTTCCGCACTTGCGCAGCCTGTCAAAGGTCCTTGTTTTGAGTCCGCGCAGCACTTCAGCATTTGCCCTCTCCGCTTGACCGTTGCTCCTCGGGTGAGCAACAGAAGCGAAACAGACCTTGGCGCCAAGGTCTTGGACGTACTACATGAAGGTGCGACTAGTGAATTGTGTACCGTTGTCGGTGATGATCCTGTTAGGGGTCCCGAAACGGCAAACAATCGACCTGAAAAACCTGACTGCTGACTGTGCTGTCACCTTTCTCACTGGCTCCACTTCTGGCCACTTTGTGAACTTGTCGATTGCAACGTACAAGTACTCAAAGCCCCCGACAGCGCGAGGGAAAGGGCCGAGGATATCGAGCCCCCAGACCGAGAAGGGCCATGACAAAGGGATTGTTTGGAGAGCTTGAGCTGGCTGATGTATTTGCTTTGCATGGAACTGGCACGCTTCACACTTGGTTACTAGTGCAGTTGCATCTTGGAGGGCTTCTTGCCAAAAGAACCCTTGCCGGAAAGCTTTCCCGGCAAGTGCCCTTGCGCCAACGTGGTGGCCGCATGTGCCTCCGTGTATTTCTGCCAACAGCTTCTGTCCATCTTCTCTGGAGATGCATTTCAACCTGACACCATTGAGTCTTCTTCTGTACAGCTCGTTATCCACAAACTGATACATACTTGACTGCCTGGTTATCTTCTCTATCTCTTGAGGGTTGTCGGGAAGTTCTCCAGTTTGCAGAAAACGGACGATCTGCTGTGCCCATGCCGGAGCCCGGGGCTCGACGGCAAGGACTAAAGGCTCGAGGGCCGCTGCGGGAACCCCAGCTTCTACGGCAAAGACCTCTGGTCCTGTCGGAGCTGACGGTCCCCCGGCAAGCTCGCCGGGGCGAGGCTTGTCGGGAACACTTGCTTCAACTGCACAAGCCCGAGGGCTTGCAGGAGCAAACTGTTCCTCAGCGTTGTTGTTGATCTTGGGAACTTTGGCGGCGGGTTCAGGAAGATCCGCCGGCAAGTAGTCGCCGGAGACCAACTTTCTCTTCTTGGACTGCCCAATTGATGGTGTAACTGATGGTTGAGTCAGCTTGAGCAAAAAGGTCCCTGGTTCCACAGGTAGCTTCATCGCAGCACACTTTGAAAGGCCATCTGCAATTTCATTTTGAGCTCTCGGGATGTGCTCCATTTGCAGACCTTCAAAGTGTTCTTCAAGCTTCCTCACTTTATCTACATATGCTTCCATCAAAGGGCTCTGGTAGCTCTTGTTGACTTGTCGGACCACCAACTGAGAATCGCCCCGCACAATCAGCTTCCTGATCCCAAGTTCGGCCGCAATCCTGAGGCCGGCAAGCAAGCCTTCATATTCTGCGGTGTTGTTTGTCGCCTGCTCCCTGGGAAAGTGCATCTGGATAACATATTTGAGGTGTTCTCCGGTGGGCGCGATGAGTACCACGCCAGCACCGGCGCCTTGCAACGAGAAGGCACCGTCAAAATACATTACCCATTCACTTGTCGCTTCTTGCACGGGTACGCTCGTTTCTTGAACTTCTTCTTCTGGCGTTGGGGTCCACTCAGCAATGAACTCTGCCAAAGCTCGGCTTTGAATGGTTGAAGTACTTTCAAATTTGAGTCCGAAGCTTGACAGTTCCAGTGCCCACTCGACGATCCTGCCTGTTGCCTCTGGATTGTGTAATATCCTCTTCAACGGAAAGCGAGTGACCACTGTTATCTCATGGGCTTGGAAGTAGTGGCGCAGCTTCCTCGAGGCCATGAGGAGGCCGAAAAGCAATTTTTGCACACCGGAGTACCTTGATCTAGCTCCCTGGAGAAGGGAACTTACAAAATATACTGGGCGCTGCACCATCTTCTTCCGCACCTCTCCTTGTTCCTGCGCAGAGTCTTCCTTGTCGGGGCCAGAGCTTGTCGGGACAGCCCCCTGCTTGTCGCTAGATTCGCTTGCCGGTGACGCTGGCTCCTCGTCGGACTCCCTCTCCGCTACCAACGCAGCACTAACCACCTGGTTGGTTGCCGCTAAGTATAGCAACAACTTTTCCTGTGGTTTAGGTGCGACAAGTATAGGAGTGGAGGACAGGTACCGTTTCAAATCCTGCAACGCCGCCTCCGCTTCCGGAGTCCACTTCATGGGACCTGCCTTCTTCAAGATTCTGAAGAAAGGTAGGGCGCGTTCCGCGGATTTTGAAATGAACCTACTGAGGGCAGCAACGCAACCTGCAAGCCTTCTGACATCCTTGACGCGCTTCGGGGCTTCTATCTGCTCGATGGCTTTGATCTTGTCGGGATTGGCTTCAATCCCCCTTTGTGATACAAAGAACCCGAGAAGCTTGCCGGAGGGAACTCCAAAGACGCACTTCTCGGGGTTCAGCTTGAGCTGTATCCTGCGCAGGTTCTGAAACGTTTCTTCTAAGTCTTGAATCAGTGTTTCTTTGCTCTTGCTCTTCACCACGATGTCATCCATGTAGGCTTCTACATTCCTGTGGATCTGTGGCTCAAAAGCAGTGTACACTACCCTTGCAAAAGTGGAGCCTGCATTTTTCAGTCCAAATGGCATGCGGATAAAGCAATATGTGCCACATGGAGTGATAAATGCAGTCTTCTCTTCATCTTCCTTAGCCATGAAAATCTGGTGATAGCCTGAGTATGCATCAAGAGAACAGAGTAGCTCACATCCGGCAGTGGAGTCAACGATCTGGTCAATGCGCGGCAAAGGGAAGGGATCCTTGGGACATGCTTTATTGACATCAGTGAAGTCTATACACAGTCTCCACTTCCCGTTGGCTTTGCGCACGACGACTGGGTTTGCCAACCACGTCGGATGGATCACACCTCTAACTAGGCCTGCTGCCTCTAGTTTCTTGATCTCCTCGTTGATGAACTCTTGGCGCTCCACGGCTTGCTTCCTCACTTTTTGCTTGATGGGCCGCGCATGAGGGCAGACAGCAAGCTTGTGCTCAATCACCTTCCTGGGAACACCGGGGATGTCAGATGGTTGCCAAGCAAACACATCGACATTCGCCCGCAGGAAGGCGACGAGCGCGCTTTCCTATTTGCTGTCAAGGGTGGCGCTGATGGTGAAGGTACCACCAGTGCCATCCTCCTTTGCGGACACCTTCTTGGTTGCCGGAGGAGCAGCCATTCCTTTCTTGCTCTTGCCGGTGGAGCTCGATGGAACGTCCTCGACGGCGGCGCAGCACTCCGAAGAGGTGCGGTTGCCGGAGTGTGTCCCAGAGCACTTGCCGGACTTGGTCAAAGATGTCGGGGGAAACTGTCCGCCACGAACACCTATGGGACCGGAGCCCCTTGTCTGTGCGGTACGAGGGCGGAGGGAGCACGAAGAGCAGATCGAGGCAGACGCGCGGGCAGTTTTTACCCAGGTTCGGGCCGCACGGATGCGTAAAACCCTACTCCTGCTTGGTTGTGTATTGAGTTGAGCGCTCGGGAGCTTGAAGAAGCAGCTACACCGTGCGTGAGAGTAATCTAGGTTTCGAACCCCCTCCACGTTGTGCATGGGCCTCCTTTTATAGTGCAAGGGGTCACCGACAGGTGTCAACGTAGGAGAAAGGGGTAAAAATGTAAAAGAGGTGGTAGTTGTAACAGTGCGGGAACAGTGGAGCTACAGTACAGAACAGTGGTCTATACCTACTTTAACAGTGGGGGACAAGGGCATTTAATGCCTGTCGCCGTCGACCCCAAAGGCTCCCGCCGTTGCGTCTCCGTCTGCCACGGCGATGGATCCTCTGCCGTGGAGTGCCACCGTGTCCCCCAGGCTGCACAGCCATCCGCCACGCGTCCCTGGAGTGGCCCCAGGGCGACGCGTGGGCCGATGAGCTGGAGCGCGGGCACACAGCGCACCTCCCCCGGCAAGCACCTTGCCGGGGATCTCGACCTTGCCGGGCCCGGAAGCTTGCCGCTCCCCGAGCCCTTGCCGGGTCTTCTAAGATAAAATCTTCTATTCGTCCTGACAAGCTCCTCTTGCCAGGGCCTCGTGCTAGTTAAGCAATCTCGAGCCTGGGACGGCCTTCCCGGCAAGCTCCTCTTGCCGGGGTCTTGGTCTTCTGTCTTGTATACTTTGTTTTTGAATGGCTAGATAAGGGTCAGGAAGGTCTCCGGCAAGCGCGTGGTGAACCCTGCCGCGGGGAGCTGCCGCTGCCCGTGCACAAGTTGGGGTACTAGGGTACCCCTACCTTAGTACACCGACAGATAGCCTCCGCGAGCCTCAACACTCATTGGACCGCACACATCGGTATGTATGATTTCCAATAAGTTGGTTGCTCGCTCCATTGTTCCGAAGAACGGAGCCTTGGTCATCTTGCCCAAGAGGCATGGTTCGCACGTGTCAAATGATTCATAATCAAGAGACTCCAGAAGTCCATCAGCATGAAGCTTCTTCATACGTTTGACACCAATATGACCAAGGCGGCAATGCCACAAATATGTGGGACTATCATTGTCAACTTTACATCTTTTGGCATTCACACTATGAATATGTGTAACATCACGATCGAGATTCATCAAAAATAAACCATTGACCAGCGGGGCATGACCATAAAACATATCTCTCAAATAAATAGAACAACCATTATTCTCGGATTTAAATGAGTAGCCATCTCGCATAAGACGAGATCCAGATACAATGTTCATGCTCAAAGCTGGTACTAAATAACAATTATTAAGGTTTAAAACTAATCCCGAGGGTAGATGTAGAGGCAGCATGCCGACGACGATCACATCGACCTTGGAACCATTCCCGACGCGCATCGTCACCTCGTCCTTCGCCAGTCTCCGCTTATTCCGCAACTCCTGCTTAGAGTTACAAATATGAGCAACTGCACCGGTATCGAATACCCAGGAGCTACTACGAGTGCTGGTAAGGTACACATCAATAACATGTATATCACATATACCTTTGACGTTGCCGGCCTTCTTGTCCGCTAAGTATTTGGGGCAGTTCCGCTTCCAGTGACCCGTTCCCTTGCAATAAAAGCACTCTGTTTCAGGCCTGGGTCCATACTTTGGCTTCTTCCCGGCAACTGGCTTACCGGGCGCGACAACTCCTTTGCCGTCCTTCTTGAAGTTCTTCTTACCCTTGCCTTTCTTGAACTTAGTGGTTTTATTAACCATCAACACTTGATGTTCTTTCCTGATATCCACCTCCGCTGATTTCAGCATTGAATACACCTCGGGAATGGACTTTTCCATCCCCTGCATATTGAAGTTCAACACGAAGCTCTTGTAGCTTGGTGGGAGCGACTGGAGGATTCTGTCAACGACCGCTTCGTCTGGGAGATTCATTCCCAACTGAGACAAGCGGTTGTGCAACCCAGAAATCTTGAGGATGTGCTCACTGACAGAACTGTTTTCCTCCATCTTACAGCTGTACAATGCGTCGGAGATGTCATATCTCTCGACTCGGTCATGAGCTTGGAAAACCATTTTCAGCTCTTGGAATATCTCATATGCCCCGTGGTGCTCAAAACGCTTTTGGAGCCCCGATTCTAAGCTGTAAAGCATGCCGCACTGAACCAGGGAGTAATCATCACAACGCGACTGCCAAGCGTTCATAACATCTTGGTTTGCCGGGGCGGGAGCGTCACCTAGCGGTGCTTCTAGGACATAAGTTTTCTTGGCAGCTATGAGGATGATCCTCAGGTTACGGACCCAGTCCGTATAGTTGCTACCATCGTCTTTCAGCTTGGATTTCTCTAGGAACGCGTTGAAGTTGAGGGTGACATGAGCGTGGGCCATTTGATCTACAAGATATATTGTAAAGAATTTAGACTAAGTTCATGATAATTAAGTTCATCTAATCAAATTTTAATGAACTCCCACTCAGATTGACATCTCTTTAGTCATCTAAGTGATACATGATCCGAATCGACTAGCCCGTGTCCGATCATCATGTGAGACGGACTAGTCATCAACGGTGAACATCTTCATGTTGATCGTAT
This sequence comes from Secale cereale, assembly GCA_902687465.1. Classification (NCBI taxonomy): domain Eukaryota; kingdom Viridiplantae; phylum Streptophyta; class Magnoliopsida; order Poales; family Poaceae; genus Secale; species Secale cereale. The sequence continues at coordinate 138,852,232 of LR738714.1, forward strand.
CTTCTATACGACTCATGTTCGACCGTTCGGTCTTCCGTGTTCCGAGGCCATGTCTGTACATGCTAGGCTCGTCAAGTGAACCCTAAGTGTATTGCTTGTGTAAATCTGGCTTACACCCGTTGTATGCGAACGTTAGAACCTATCACACCCGATCATCACGTGGTGTTTCAGAACAACGATCCTTAGCAACGGTGCACAGTTAGGGGGAGCACAATTCTTTAAATTTTAGTGAGAGATCATCTTATTTACTACCGTCGTTCTAAGTAAACAAGATGCAAATAGATGATAAACATCACATGCAATCAATTAAAGTGACATGATATGGACAATATCATCTTGCACCTTCGATCTCCATCTTCGGGGCACCATGATCATCTTTGTCACCGGCTTGACACCATGATCTCCATCATCATGTCTTCATGAAGTCGTCACGCCAACTATTACTTCTACTACTATGGCTAACGTTTAGCAATAAAGTAAAGTAATTAAATGGCGTTATTCAGTGACACGCAGGTCATACAATAATTAAGACAACTCCTATGGCTCCTACCGGTTGTCAAATTCATCGACATGCAAGTCGTGATTCCCTATTACAAGAACATGATCAATCTCATACATCACATATATCATTCATCACATCTTCTTGGCCATACCACATCACATAGCACATGCTGCAAGAACAAGTTAGACGACCTCTAATTGTTGTTGCAAGTTTTACGTGGCTTCTAAAGGTTTTCTAGCAAGAACGTTTCTTACCTACGCAAAAGCCACAACGTGATTTGTCAATTTCTATTTACCCTTCATAAGGACCCTGTTCATCGAATCCGATCCGACTAAAGTGGGACAGACAGACACCCGCCAGCCACCTTATGCAACTAGTGCATGTCTGTCGGTGGAACCAGTCTCACGTAAGCGTACGTGTAAGGTCGGTCCGGGCCGCTTCATCCCACGATGCCACCGAATCAAGATTGGACTAGTAACGGTAAGAAAATTGAGCAAACTCAACGCCCACAACTTGTTTGTGTTCTACTCGTGCAAGATGCTACGCAAAAGACCTAGCTCAGATGCCACTGTTGGGGAACGTAGCAGAATTCAAAAAATTTCTACGCTTTCACCAAGATCAATCTAAGGAGTCATCTAGAAACGAGCATACTGAAGTGCATCTACATAACCTTTTGTAGATCGCGTGCGGAAGCGTTCGAAGGAACGTGGATGAAGTAGTCGTACTCTTCGCGTTCTTCGTCACCGATGATCCTAGCGCCGAACGGATGACACCTCCGCGTTCAACACACGTACGGTACAACAACGTGACCTCCTTCTTGATCCAGCAAGGGGGGAGGAGAGGTCGTCGGAGATCCAGCAGCACGACGGCGTGGTGGTGGATGCAGCAGGAAATCCTGCAGGGCTTTGCCGGCGCCCCGCGGAGGAGTAGGAAGTGTGACGGGAGGGGGGAGAGGCGCCAGAGGCTTGGGGTACGGCTGCCCTCTCCACCCCCACTATATATAGGGGCCAGGGGGGTGCCGGCCCTGGGAGATCTGATCTCCAGGGGGGCGGCGGCCAAGGGGGGGAATCTTGCCCCCCAAGGCATAGGGGGCGCTCCTCCCCCTAGGGTTTCAACCCTAGGCGCATGGAGGGGGGCCCATATGGGTGCGCCAGCCCATCAGGGGCTGGCCCCCTTCCCCTTGCGGCCTAGGGGCCCCACCGGGATGGGTGGCCCCACCCGGTGGACCCCCGGGACCCCTCCGGTGGTCCCGGGACACTCCTGGTGACCCCCGGAGTTCACCCGATGGCCGAAAGTGGACTTCCTATATATCATTCTTTACCTCCGGACCATTCCGAAGCTCCTCGTGACGTCCGGGATCTCATCCGGGACTCCGAACAACATTCGGGTTTCCACGTGCATGTATCTCTACAACCCTAGCGTTACCGAACCTTAAGTGTGTAGACCCTACGGGTTCGGGAGACACGTAGACATGACCGAGACGACTCTCCGGTCAATAACCGACAGCGGGATCTGGATACCCATGTTGGTTCCCACGTGTTCCTCGATGATCTTCATCGGATGAACCACTGTGTCAAGGATTCACTCAATCCCGTATGTCATTCCCTTTGTCTATCGGTACGGTACTTGCCCGAGATTCGATCGTCGGTATTCCCGATACCTTGTTCAATCTTGTCACGACAAGTCTCTTTACTCGTTCCGTAATCCATCATCCCGTGACTAACTCCTTAGTCACTTTGAGCTCATTATGATGATGTCTTACCGAGTGGGCCCAGAGGTACCTCTCCGTCACACGGAGTGACAATATCCCAGTCTTGGTTCGTACCAACTCAACAGACACTTTCGGAGATACCCGATGCGTACCTTTATAGCCACCCAGTTACGTTGTGACGTTTGGCACACCCAAAGTATTCCTACGGCATCCGGGAGTTGCACAACCTCATGGTCTAAGGAATAAATACTTGACATTGAAAAGCTTACGCATTACGAACTATACGATCTCGTGCTAGGCTCAGAATTGGGTCTTGTCCATCACATCATTCTCCTAATGATGTGATCTCGTTATCACTGACATCCTATGTCCATGGTCAGGAAACCGTGACAATCTGTTGATCAACGAGCTAATAACTAGAGGCTTACCAGGGACTCATTGTGGTCTATATATTCACACATGTATCGCTGTTTCCGTACAATACAATTCAAGTATGAATAACAGACAATTATCATGAACAAGGAAATATAATAATAATACTTTTATTATTGCCTCTAGGGCATATTTCCAACAGGTATTACACCTCAAGGTGGACCGAACCAGTACAAACCTCTGTGTCCTCTATTCTTTGAGTTCGCTGCGCTAGGCCGTGGAATCGTAGGGTGAGAACGCTGGGGAGGTAGTGTTATTCGTGCACACCCCAGAGTTCGAACCTCTCAAGGGTTTGCGGAACCCGAAATCCGACATTTGGCGTGCCAGGTAGGGGTGTGTCGAAGCCTCTCTTCCATCGGTCGGCGCGTAGCCGCTCCATCGCTTCCATGGCTGACGCTCACCGTGCTCATGCTGAGCGACGGGCCGCCCTCGCGGCCCACGTCGCTCAGAAAACTCCCGCCGGTGGACCTCCTCGCCGTTCTCCATCGCCCGCCGCCAACGCAGCCACCGGCCCGGTGCGATACGAGCAGCAGGCCTCGTCACTGCATCCCTCGGTACGGTGGGATGGACGCACCGCAACCCCGTCGCTCACCCCCGCTGGCTCGTTGTCCCACGGCCGTCGCGGACCCACGGACGCGCAGGCTGCACTCCTCATGGCACACAAGCTCCCGCGCTACCGCCCCGTCGACGACCTCTACGAGGACTGGCTCGACCGCATCGCCGAGCTCGTCAGCGCCGCTGGGGGCTCTCCTGCCCCGTCTCTCTCGCTACCTCGCCCGCCACCCCTTGCGGGCGACGTGGCCCATGAAGCGCCTCCTCCACCTCCGCATCAAGGCTTCGTCCACGATCCAAGGCACACGGCCCCGCAGCGTGACCCACCGCGCGGGGCACCCGTGCATGAAGAAGGAAGCTGCCAAGAGATCCAGCGGCCTCAAGGAGGAGTGACAGCGCTACCTCCACCGCCGTGTCGAGACCGTGCGCCCCCTGCAACGGTGGCGCGTGGAAAACAAGACCAGGTTCCGCCTCCGCGATATGCTCTGATGTCAACAGCAGGCTGCAAGGCCCTCGCCCCTGAGCTGCGCAATGTCAACTGGAATGGGAAATTCAAGCCCAACCTGCCTCCACACTACAACGGCACCCACGGCCATGCTGAGTTCCTGTAGCTCTACGAGCTGAGCATCGAGGCATACAACGGTGACGAGAAGATCATGGCGAACTAGTTCCCCATGGCTCTCAAGACGGCGCGCGCTCGTGGCTCCTGAACTTGCCCGCGGGATCGATCTCCTCCTCGGGTGACATGCGCGAGCATTTCATCACCAATTTCCAGGGCACCCGTGACCGCCCGCCGGCCGCAGGTGACCTGCGGCGCATCAAGCAACAACTAGGAGAAACCCTGCAGAAGTTCATCCAGCGCTTCAATATCGTCCGCGTCAAGATCCCCAAGGTCACGGACGAGGCCATCATCTCAGCATTCTCCGATGGCATCCGTGATGTCAAGATGAAGGAGGAGCTTTCCATCCACGAAGATCTGTGCACGACCCTCGAGTTGTTCAACCTCGCGACCAAGTGCGCTAGAGCTGAGGAGGGGCGCCTTTCCCTCGTCGAGCTCCCCGCTGCTGAACCTGAAGACAAGAAGGCCAAGGCCAAGGACGTGAAGCGCAAAGGGGTGGCTGTGCTCATGGCCGAACCAGAGATGAAGCGTGGCCACGACCACCCGGAGTCATCCAAGAGTAGTCGTCCATTCTGCGCCTTCCACAACATGCACAACCACAACACCAACGACTGCCAAGAGCTCAGGGCCATCCACGACGGGCACATCGGCCGATGCCCCGAGCTCAGCGACCGGGACTATGACCGTGGGGCGCTGGGACGACCACGGCCCCCGCCAAGAGTGGCGTGATCAGCCTTGTGAGGACCGCTGGCACGACCAGCCTCGCGAGGGTGCCTGGAGGGACCAACCTCGTGAGGGTACCTGGAGGGACCAGCCTCGTGAGGACCGTCCTCAGGGCAAGGCCGGCCTCCCTCTGCTGCCACCACCAATAAGGACGATGACCAAGACGAGGGGGCTGGGGGCTTCTAGGAGCCTCACGCCATCGCTTGCATCTTGGGCGGTGCGCATGCTCCAGCCTCTCAGCGCCTCTTCAAGCAGTTCGTCCGAGAAGTAAACACAGCTCTTCCTAGGATAGAAGCCACACGACCGCTCAAGTGGTCCAAGTGCGCCATCACCTTCTGCTCTGCTGACCAGCTTAAGTGCGCGGCAACCGCCGACGCTCTCCCAATGCTCTGTTCACCCATCATCAACAGCGTCCAAGTCACCAAGACCCTCATCAATGGTGGTGCAGGGCTCAACGTTCTCTCTGTCGACACATTTGACTGTCTTTTGGTACCTTATGACCCGCTGCAACCCACTAGGCCTTTCTCAGGAGTGACCGATGGCTCCACCACCCCAATCCGACAGATCCGGCTCCCCATTACCTTCGGCACCCGCGACAACTACCACATCGAGCTCATCGACTTCGACGTCGCTCACATCCACCTCCCGTATAACGCCATCCTTGGGTACCCAGCCCTAGCCAAGTTCATGGCCGTGACCCACCATGGTTACAACGTTCTCAAGATGCTAGGGAGCCGAGACATGATCATCATCGCTTGCGAAGAAAAGGATGCGGTGTGCTCCCTCGAGCGCGCTTGCCAGGCTGCGGCAGTCGAATACCCCGACAAAGAAGACAATATCTACCCCCTAAAGCTATCCCGAAGAAGAAGCAGTTGCTCGCCCTGGAGCCTCACGAAGATGCAGCACCCGGCGGCCCTGCCTCAGGATCCGCGCCCATGGATGGGGCGCCTCCCTCCCTCGCATAAGAAGGCGCGCTTGGCGCCCCCCTCAGGCTAGGCTTGGGGGCTCTCCTCTGGAGAGCCTCCAACCTGGCCAATGTCTCGTGGGAGGCGCTCGGGCACCATGTGGAGGCGTGCTTCACCGCACGCTTCCCTCTGGAGGACACAAGGCGAGAGGCACCAAGCGCTCAGGAGTTCATCAGCCAGACCATCGAATACTTGCAGGTGCCAAGGGCAATGCGGGGCGAGCGCTGCCCGGCACCCCTGAGTGCAGCTGTCGTCCCAGGCTCGGGCGGCGGGCTGCGCGTCCGCGTCAACATCCCAGGACTCAACAGGATCACGTCTCAGGAGCTCTACTTTCCATCTCAGGTGGGCTGGTGTGAGGGTCCTCCTCACAACTACGTTCGCATGCCCTTCGGCTTGCCGAACCAGGCGACCCTGCACAAGCGCCACATGCGAGAAGTCTTGGCGGCTCGCGAGGCTAGGCATCAGGAGATCTTGGCGGAAATGGAGTCGGTTCTTCGCGAGCCCTCAGAACCCCAGGAGCCTCGCGAGGCCCCGGAGTCAGGCGGCTCGTGAGGAGCGACATGTGCAGCAAGCATCTTCAGCTACATCAACACCACTCCAGCATCGGTGCTAGGTGAATTTGTTTCAGTTTGTTCAGTTGGGGGCGCCCCTCGGGTTGCATCATCCTCGGGCCACATGGGTCCATCCCTGTGGCGTGTATCACATTTTGCATCACCTGGATTAGCTCATTTCCTCTTATGGATTACCTTATGGTCATCACCTGCTCACTCACCACCTCTTTTGGCTTTCCTCGCTGCCGAACGGACTTCTGCTCATCCTGCAACGGGGGCTACATACGCTGGCACGGCGCATGTGCTCGGGTCCGTCCCTGCAATGCTGACAAATCCGAGAGATCGAGCTCTAACTCGCGGCCCGCCTCATGCACGTCACCTCACCAGGTCCTCAGTGCCTCCGTCTTCCTGCGGAACAATCAGTGGCCCAGCGGTAGGCACAATTCTAAGTTGTGATGTTTCGTCAGACTAACCCGCAGGAATCTCAGGAGCCCGACGGCAGGCGACCTTGCTGGTTTCTCCTTATCACGCAATTCGCTTGTGCGTTAAAGGGGGGGGGGGGAGGGGCTTTTGAGAATCGCGTCTCAGAGGCTCCTACTGACTCTCCAGCCCTCAACCCCTAGCCTTGACCACGACATCACGACCTGGCATACCAGCGGCGGTTGAGCCGCGCTCGAGGGTCGGGACCCGAGGACGCAAAGAACCAAGAAGAACGGGAGAAGGGGAGGCCGACTTAGAGAGCTCAAGTCTGTTCATCTGTCAAGGGGGACCCCTGAGCATCGCATCTCAGGGGCCAGACTAGCCACGTAGCCCCTCACTCCCTAGTCTTGTCCTGATGATCCGAACAAGCCAGCGGCGGCTGAGGTATGAGCCGGGTCAGGCCCTGCCGACGCAGAACACCAAGGCCTAGTCCAGCATTTCCTTCTGAAGGGTTGTTCGTACGTCAAGGGATACCCTTGAGAAACGCGTCTCAGGGGCCTAACTAGCCTCGTAGCCCCTCACTCCCTGGTCTCATCCTAGAAATCTGGAAAAGCCAGTGGCAGCTGAGGTATGTGCGGGGTCGGGCTCTGCCGATGCAGAACTCTAAGGCAAGCGGGAAGGAAATCACAAAATCTCAGTCACACTGCATCAGGAGCGAGCCAAGCACGCCACATGAAGAATCACCTCAGGCCGTCGAAGATAAGTCATGCATCCAACTGGCATGCCGCCATCACTTGACAAGTTGGTTTCCATAGTCATGCTTCAGCATTGCCACCTCCCTTTTTAGCCTCTAGGAGCTGCTTGCACGCCAAGGGGGACCTCTTGAGCATCGCACCTCAGGAGCTCTTACCGGACCCCGGGCCGCTCACCTCCTGGCCTTGACCATGGCATCGCGACCTGGCATACCAGTGACGGCTGTAGCTTGCCTTGGGACTGGGACCTGCCGGCGTAGAGCACAAAGCTACTGAAAGGGTAAAAAGGAGCGACACTGCCGGAGCAAGGCTTGCAAACATGGTTTCTTAGCAAGGATAATAAGCATCGGAGCAAAAGCATTACAGGTTCTTTACACGCCCCCATGGGGTTGGCTTTGATTCCTTGCAGGGAGCAAAAGAAATAAGATTTAGGGAGACCCTAACTATGACTGCCGCCGCCGACGCCATCATCAACAGTGGGCCACGAGAGGCCAGCTCCAACCCCGTTCGAGTCACCATTGGCAACGAGCTCGTGCAGTTGCTGCGCTCCGGACGCGACGCCAGCTTCGAGGCGCGTAGCTATCGTTGCTCGTCTCCGGAGACTCTTCAGCCTCGGGAGAGCCGCTCGACTCCCAAGGGCCATCACTGCTTCTAGGAGAGCTGACGGCGGGACCGAGAGTAGGCACGTTGCCCGTCCCTATGCCTTCTTGATGGCTCCCACCCGGGCATCACTCATGGCGGCGTCCTTCCTCGTCGAAGACCTTGAAGAACAACATGGAGGCGCCAACGAACTCAAAGTGGTCGACGGATACTCCCTCAGGGCGGCACACGCAGGCGACTTCGCCCCATCCTCGAGTCATGAAGACACCTGCTGGGGGGACAACCTTAACCTCTGCCTCCGTAGCTTGGCTGCGGCACCCAGTGTGCTGCAACCACAGCTTGGCAGGCCCCCTCGTCGGCATCGGCTCGGTGAAGAATCTCGGGAACCGGATCCAAGAAGGCAGCGACATCGCTGTTGACACCAAGAACTTGCACGAGGAGCCCTTGGTGTGAGTTCGTGGACCGACCGCCCCAGCAGGACGACCTCGACCACGACGCGAACGGCACGGAGCACGACCCACTTGCCCCTGGGCATAAAAGGGCAGCGGGTAGCCAGGAGGAGGTCGCTTGCACCATGGCCTCGTCACCTCCCGCCTCTCGCCGAAACCGCGGGGCGGCTGAACCTCTTCTTCGGCGGGAGCGCTTCTCACTCCTCACAGGGAGTCTTTCCTTTCTCAGCAGCAGAAAATCTTCTTATCAGCACCATGGGCGTCACAGTAAGCGAACACGGTAAGGAGGAAGAAGAGGAGAAGGGCAACAAGAGGAAGGAGATGGGCAACAGGGGCTTCACCCCCTCCCCATTTATAGCCTGGAGGAGGCCAACCATCGGCCTCCACAATCTCACGTAATGATGTTTCTTCTCTACATGCAGCAGGGTCTCGTCAAGTCGGGCAGTTGCCGAGGCAGCATGGGGAAGTGGAGACGCCCATGTCCAATCAAGTCGCCACGCGTCGACCAAGGCCGCAGGCATTTCAGGCCCGCGGTGCTTCGCCCTTGTCCCTTTGGCTTCGCCTCGAAGCCAAGTCCGCGCGCGCCTTGGGCCCCGGGGCTACTGTCGGCGTCTTGGGAATGAGGGTACCCAGACTTGCCTGCCTGCGGCCCGTGACGTGGCTCCATCAGCGGCCTGGTACTGCCCAACTTCAGCAACCGCAACACAAGACCCTCGCGAGGGGCCAAGCCTCGCGAGGCGGGTGACAGCAAGACCTCCCTGGGGGCAGTCTCTCTAGGCTGGCTCCCGAGGAGCGAAGATATCTATGCAAGGAGCAACTCGTGAGGATCACGTGATGTGAGCCATGACGACCAAGGCCAGGTGGGCACCAGCAGGCGTAGTGTACCACTTTACTCTTTGGTGCTAAGAAGACAAGCGCACACGCGGAGTCCCTAGGGATCAAGCAAAGGTTTCCATATCGGTGCAACAAGACCAAGGACCGTCAAGACTGCAGAACGGTGGTCATCGTGGAGCCCGGCACGGCGTCACCACCAAAGCCTTTGGCAGGCGAAGACTACTTTTGTCAGGATAACTTGTACTAGTTGTTCCTCTTCAAATTTGGCCATTGTGGGATCCCTTCCCGCCGATATTTGGGAAGAGGACCAAGGCCACTATAAATAGGATCTAGCCACGACCATGGAGGGCATCTGATCTGGATCCGAGAGAGAGCTCGCCTAGTAGAAGAGACACCACAAGCTCATCTAGGCCCAAGAACACCTCTCCCCCGGAGGTTGTTCGTCCCTTGTACTAGTTCATCCTCAGCCATACAAGGCAATCCACCACACACACACTGGAGTAGGGTATTACACCTCAAGGTGGCCCAAACCAGTATAAACCTCTGTGTCCTCTGTTCTTTGAGTTCGTCGTGCTAGGCCGTGGAATCGTAGGGTGAGTGCACTGGGGAGGGAGTGTTATTTGTGCGCACCCCAGAGTTCGAACCTCTCAAGGGTTTGCGGAACCCGAAATCCGACAAAATCTTTACCCAAAACTTGAAAAGTTCACAACACAAAATTCAACAAAAAACTCGCGAGATCCGTTAGCGTAATAAATAAAATAACCACTTTCGGTACTGTTATGAACTTATTCTAATTTTATAATGGTGTTATATATACTGTATTCTAACTTTTCCATGGTTCATACCCCCTGATACTACCCATAGATTCATCAAAATAAGCAAACAACACAATGAAAACAGAATCTGTCAAAAACAGAACAGTCTGTAGCAATCTAAAAACTTTGCATATGTCTACAACTGTAAATATAACATGGGAAATTTGTGTATAAGTCTTGTGTAAACATTTTAGAAAATTATCACGCTCCAGTGAATTATAGAATTTTCTGCACTGGATGCAAAAGTTTCTGTTTTTCAGCAAAAATCAATTCAACAATCTTCCAAACCATCCCAAGGGTCTTACTTGGCACACACACTAAATTAAAACATGAAAACACATCTAACTAGAGGCTAGATGATAAATTTATTCAAAACCATAAATAAAAAGATTAAAACAAAATAAAATTGGGTTGCCTCCCAACAAGCGTTATTGTTTAACGCCCCTAGCTAAGCAAAAAGCAACGATCTTGGTATTGTCATGTTTAGTATTCGTAGCATAAGTAGCCCTCATAATAGATTCTTATGGTAACCTAATTTTCTTTCTTGGAAAGTGTTCCATGCCCTTCCTAAATGGTAATTGAAATCTTATTTTTCCTTCTTTCATATCTATAATTGCACCAATTGTTCTAAGGAAAGGTCTACCAAGAATAATAGGGCATGTTGGATTGCAATCTATATCAAGAACAATAAAATCTACCGGCACATAATTCCTATTTGCAACAATAAGAACATCATGAATCCTTCCCATAGGATTTTTAATAGTGGAATCTGCTAGATGCAAATTTAAAGAACAAACATCAAGTTTATGGAAACCTAGCACATCACATAGTGTTTTTCAAATTGTTGAAACGCTAGAACCCAAATCACACAAAACATTGCACTCATAATATTTAATCTTGATTTTAATAATAGGTTCCCAATCATCATAAAGCTTTCTAGGTATTGAAACTTCCAACACAAGTTTTTCTTCAAAAGATTTCATCATAGCATCAACAATATGTTTCGTAAAAGCCTTATTATGGTTATAAGCATGAGGATAATTTAATTTGGATTGCAACAAGGAAATATAATCTACCAAATAGAAACTATCACAATAAAAATCCTTGAAATCCAAAATAGTGGGTTCATTGCTAGCTAAAGTTTTGACCTCTCCAATCCCACTTTTTGTCTCTTTTTTCACTTAGATCATTATTCTGCAAATTATCGAGACACCTTTTATCTAAAGTTGACTCATCTCCAGTCCCTTGTTTTTCAAGATGTATATTAGCAAAAAAAGATTCAATAGGAGTCAAGCCAAGCATCTTAAGATCTTCATCATTGTTATCACATAAACTAGAAGAATGCGTCTTTTCTAGCAATTCTCTTTTAGCACGTATCCTAGCCGTTCTCTCTATACATTCATTAATAGAAATTTGCATAACTTTCAAAGATTTATTAATATCATGATTTGGTGGTATAGATATAATTTTCAAAGAATCAATCTCATGAGAAATTATATCAACGTTCCTAGCCAATTCATCAATCTTGAGCAGTTTTTCTTCTACCATAGCATTGAAAACCTTTTGAGAATTTATAAATTACTTAATTGTACTATCAAGATCAGAAGGTATTTTATTATAATTTCCATAAGAATTGTTGTAGGAATTACCATAATTACTAGAGGAATTACTAGGAAACGGCCTAGGGTGGAAATTACCTCTATACGCGTTATTGCTAAAATTGTTCCTACCAAATTCACATCCATAGATTCATTATTATTCTCAAGCAAAGAAGACAAAGACATATCATTAGGATCTATAGGATCACCCTTGCTAGAAATTAATTTCATAAAATCATCCATCTTTTCACTCAAAGTATTAATTACTTCAACTGCATGCACATTTTTACTAGTAGATGATCTTTCGGTATACCACTGAGAATAATTTAACATGATAGTACCTAGGAGTTTAGTAGCTTCTCCTAATATGATTTAAATAAAAATACCTCCCACGGCCGTATCTAAAAGATTTCTAGATGCAAAATTCAATCCGGCATAATTTTCTTGTATGATCATCCATAAACTTAAACCATGAGTAGGAAAGTTTCTTATCATTAATTTCATCATTTCCCATGATTGTGCAACATGCTCATAATCTAGTTGCTTAAAATTCATTATATCGTTCCTAAGAGAGATGATCTTGTTGGTAAACATTGCATGGAAAACAAAAAAAATCTACGCACACGCAATGATCAATCCGTGGAGATGCATAGCAATGAGGGGGGAGAGTGTGTCTACGTAACCTCGTACATCGTAAGCGGAAGCGTCTCACAACGCGGTTGATGTAGTCGAACTTCTTCGTGCTTCAACCGATCAAGTACCGAACGCACTGCACCACCGCGTTCTGCACACGTTCAACTCGGTGACGTCCGTCACCTTCTTGATCCAGCATGACGTCGAGGTAGTAGATGAGTTCCGTCAGCACGATGGCGTGGTGGCGGTGATGGTGAAGTGATCTCCGCAGGGCTTCACCTAAGTACTACGAAAATATGATATGGGAAGTAAACGATGGACGGGGGCGCCACACACGGATAAGACAATCTTGTGTTTGTGTGGCGCCCCCTCCCCACATATATATAGGTGGGAGGGAGGGAGCAGCGGCCATATGAGGAGCCCACGTAGGAGGAATCCTACTTGGAGTCCCTCCCAAACCGCGTCCCCTGCTCATAATCTAGTTGCTTAAAATTCATTATATCGTTCCTAAGAGAGATGATCATGTTGGTAAACGTTGCATGGAAAACAAAAAAATCTATGCACACGCAATGATCTATCCATGGAGATGCATAGCAATGAGGGGGAGGGTGTGTCTACGTACCCTCGTACACCGTAAGCGGAGGCATCTCACAACGCGGTTGATGTGGTCGAACTTGTTCATGCTTCAACTGATTAAGTACCGAACGCACGACACCTCCGCGTTCTACACACGTTCAGCTCGCTGATGTCCCTATCCTTCTTGATCCAGCAAGACATCGACGTAGTAGATGACTTCTGTTAGCAAAATGGCGTGGTGACGGTGTTGGTGAATGATCTCCGCAGGGCTTCACCTAAGCACTACGAAAATATGATCGGGGAAGTAAACGATGGACGGGGGCGCCGCACACGGCTAAGACAATCTTGTGTGTTTGTGTGGCGCACCCTCCCCATATATATAGGAGGGAGGGAGGGAGGAGCAGCCATAGGAGGTTCCCAAGTAGGAGGAATCCTACTTGGAGTCCCTCCCAAGCCATGCTCCCTGCCATATATAACCGAGGGGGAAGGAAAGAGGGGGAAGGGAAGGAAGTGGGAATCATAATCCACACTTTCGTTTCCCTTCCCCCTTTCCTTCTCCTCCTTAGGCCGGCCTGCTATGGGGGGCGCACCAGCCCCTTGTGGTTGGTGTGTTTCCTCTCTTGGCCCATAAGGCCCATAACTTTTGCCGGTGGTGCCCGGAACCCCTTCCGGTGACCCGATAAGTACCCGATACCCTCCGGAACACTTCCAATGTCCGAATACCATCATCCTATATATCAATCTTTACCTCTTGACCATTTTGATACTCCTCTTCATGTACGTGACATCATCCGGGTCTTCGAACAACATTCGGTCACCAAATCACATAACTCATATAACACTATATCGTCAACGAACGTTAAGCGTGCGGACCTTACCGGTTTGAGAACTATGTAGGCATGACCGAGACATCTCTCCGGTCAATAACCAACAACGGAACCTGGATGCCCTTATTGGCTCCAACATATTCTACGAATATCTTTATCCGTCGAACCGTTATGACAACATACAAATTCCCTTTGTCCGTCGGTATGTTACTTGCCCGAGATTCGATGGTCGGTATCTCTATACCTAGTTCAATATCGTTACCGACAAGTCTCTTTACCCATTGCATAATACATCATCTTGAGACTAACTTCATTAGGTCATTTTCTTGCAAGGCTTATTATGATGTGTATTACCAAGAGGGCCTAGAGATACCTCTCCGATACTCAGAGTGACAAATCCTAATCTTGGTTCATGCCAACCCAACAAAACGCCTTCGGAGATACTTGTAGATCATCTTTATAATCACCCACTTATGTTGTGATGTTTGATAGCACACAAGGCATTCCTCTGCTATCCGGGAGTTGCGTGATCTCATAGTCAAAGGAATATGTATTTGACATACATGAAAGAAGTAGCAATAAACTGTATGATCAAATGCTAAGCTAACAGATGTGTCTTGTCCATCACATCATTCTCATAATGATGTGACCCCGTTATCAAATGACAACTCATGTCCATGGTTAGAAAATATTAACCATCTTTGATTAACGAGCTAGCCTAGTAGAGGCTTACTAGGGACGCGGTATTTATTTATGTATTCACACATGTATTTAGGTTTCCGGTCAATACAATTCTAGCATGAATAATAAACCTTTATCATGATTAAGGAAATATAATAATAACCGTTTTATTATTGCCTCTAGGGCATATTTGTAACATCCCAATTTTCAATTTGAATGTTATTAACTAGATCAATCATATGCATTCATAATTATGTGATTTTCTGATTTTGTTCACTTGTTGATAAAAAAACCTTAAGCAACTCAAGGACCAATAGAGAGAGTTGGGGGTTGTGACGCCCGAAGACCGACGTCCCAGGAGATACCAGAAGATTCCAGAAGATTCCAGATGTTCCGGGTTGCCCGTGTGTTCTTTGTGCTTGTGTTATTTATTTTTGCATTGCACCATGTCATCATGCCATCATGTCATATTTTATTTTTTGCATCTCAATCTAATAAATCGTGTGGACCTTCGGTTCATTTAAATCGAGGGAAGATGTCTTCTCTTTATAACATATAAAAGTCTCTCAATATTTAGGGAGCTATATTAAAAATATCCCAATTGTTTGGGATCACCGCAACACACTTGCATATTCTCCCCATGTCTTTTTCACTTCGAGCTTCTCCTTCAAAACCTCCCCTATATTCTTTTCTCAATTTTCGAGGCTCCTCTAAAGTCTAGACTCCTTTTAAACTCCTTGAGGCAAGCTATTTATTTTTAGTTTGCACTTCCCTTTTGTTGGAACTATTTTTGAGGGGTTGGTTTTTACTCCATAAAGCCTTTCAAAATGTTCCATCATTTTTTCCCCTGTTTTGGCCTCTTTTCTTTTTTATTTTGGATCCCTCTCTATTTATTTCTGCTGAAGAAATAAATAAGAAAGAGCAGCCCAGCCCAGGCCGCACCTCTTCTCTTGGGCCTCCAACCCATCTCCCATCTCCATCTGGCCCAACCAGCCTCCAGCCACTCCCTTCCCAAACCCTAGTCCTAGCAGCTGGCGCAGCTCGATCCTTTCCTTCCCCTCGTCCGCCGCCAGTCACTCTTCTCGATCCCGCATCCCCCGCTCCTTCCCCCTCGCTATCTCCCTCTCCCCTCGTTTCCCCCCATCCTCCCGAGCGCCGACCACCTCCCTCTGTTCCGCGCCGGCCAGGCCCTCTGGCTTACTCCTCGGCCCTCCTGCGCGCCCGTCCCTCGATCTCCCTCCATCGCTATGGAGCCGCCCCGCAGCTGGCGCCCTCCTCCGTGAGCCTCCCTCCTCCAGCTTGTTCCCTGGCGTCCCGCGGGCGAGCCACCGGGCCAGGGAGGCCACCGCGCCGCGCGGCCGCGGCCATCCTCGCCCCGCTCCCTCCGTTCCCCGCCGTGGTCGCCCCGACGCCCCGGCCTCCCCTCCAGCCGCTCCCTCCGTCGCGCAGGCGCCCGCGCCAGAGGCCCTCCTGCCGAGTGCCTCCTCCTTCGACCTCCGTCCGCGGCCAGAGCGCCCGCACGCCGCGAGCCGGCCGCCCCTTCCTCCAGCAGCCGCCGTTCGCCGCGGGAGTCCAGCTCCGACGTGCCGGCGTCCCGTCTTCCGACGTCTCCAGCAAGGCCGCGTCCTCGCCTCGTCACCCGTGCCATGCTGCTGCTGCCTCACCTCCAGCAAGACCGCGAAGGCCCCGTCCTTTTTTCCAGATCGTCGTCCCGAGCAGCCTTTTTCCTTTTTTTTTTGCTGTTTTGTTGCTGTTAATGTTAATATCAAGTAACCATGGAGCAGTAAGTGTATCTGTTTTTGGACCCGTACAACTACCGTCGCCATGTACCCCTACTGTCGACGAGACAAGTACCGCTACGCAAGAACCGTGTACGACTACGAGGAGAAACGCAAGTTCCACGACCAAGTACCACTACCGTCGCCGAGACCCCCCCAAGTACCACGACGACCGAACGGCTACGGTGACGAGTACATCTACGAACGTGTACCCCTACGTCGACGACGATCCCGACAAGTACCTCTACACGCGGCATGAACATCTACGATACAAAAACGCCGACACAAGACGATGACAAGTACCCCTTCGGAGAAGTACATCTACGAACTCGACGCCCGAACATCTACTTCCTCTACGACCCGCGTGAACGACTACTTCCTCTACTCCCACTACTACGGCTACTTCCTCGACGCTCTCGAACCGTCCCGAAACGAGGGTTTCAAAGGTATAACGAGACGATGACCCGTGTGAATGCTTGCTTGTGTTGTATGAATGACTCCCGTGTGTGCTTCGTGTCCGTTTCGTCCCTTTTGTCATGTTCCTCGGTTGCCTCGTCGCCGACTCGTGGGAACCCGGTAACGGGATCGCCCCACCTTTCATCTCGTTTGACTCGCTCACGCCATCTATCTTTTGCACCGGTCTCTCAACGAGTTACCGGAACCGAGTTGTTGCCTTTGAATCATTTCGGATCGTTGCCGTGGCACCCTTTCCATCCACCACGGTGACATAAACTTCATATCTCTTTTAAGTTAACCTTTTAATAATTGCATAAACTTGATCATGTCATCCGCATCATTTAACAACCTTATATATGTTAAATTGTTGTTTGCTTATAATTATTAAACATGCTCATGGGGATTTTTCCGGATATGTTGTTATTTTCCGGCCTCATTTAAATTGCCTAGTTAGTGTAGTTTTATTATGCTTCACCTCTTGCCATGTTAACAAACATTTAATCTTGTCTTGTAAATAAACGAGAGTCAATTAAATAATTAAATGTGGTGTTTCGTCAATATGCAACTCGTTGCATATTGATCTCCACTTAACTTGTAGTATTTGTTTGTGCATTTTGCCATGCCATGCATAATTAAACCGGACATGCATCATACTTGTTTGTGCATCGTATGCCATGTTTATGCTTGTGTGTTTACCGTGTTGTTTCTTTCTTTCCGGTTGCTTCTCTTGTTAGCTTCGGTTTCGTTCCGGAGTTGTGAGGATTCGCTCGACTGTTGTTCCGTCTCCTTCTTGGATCCGTTCTTCTCCCTTGAGGAAGCCCAGGCAAGATGACCGAACCCGGATACCATTACTATCTTTGCCTATTGCTAGAGTATCGCTCTATAGTTTTTGCCTCGATGCCCATGTCTTCTTGTCAGCCTCCTACTTGTAACCAATTGCCATGTTTAACCACCCTACCTACGCAAACCGTTGCTTGGCTAAGTACGCTTCGCTCAACCCCTCTTATAGCATTGTTAGTTGTAGGTGAAGATTGAAGATGCTTGCTTCATGTTGAAGTTTGGTTGGGTTATATCACACTATATAAATGCTAAATGAAATCATCTATATACTGGCAGGGTGGAAGGCTAAGCCTTTTGCTTGGTGTTTTGTTCCACTCATGCCGTTAGGAACCGTATAAACCGGTGTTATGTTCCTTGATTATGCGTTCCTAACACGGTTGGGGTGTATGGGACCCCCTTGATAAACCGCTAAGTGCTAAGTCTTTTCCAGCAAGTCCCAACATTTGGTACTATTTGCCTCATAATAACAACTTAATTAAATAATTAAATTTGCATAGGGGGTCGCGTCCCCGAGGATTCTTAATTCTACATAGCAGGGGGGCCAGCGCTGATGGTGTTGGTCCCAAACGGGGAGACTGCAGGGCCGCCTTGGGGCAACCCGAGGTATCTGGTATAACCTGTAGGATCGCCCATCCGGTTGTGTCCTGAGACTTAGATACGCGCGGCTACTATCAGGGTGTCGACACGCCGGGAGGATTTGCTGGATTAGCCTTACCTTAGTTCGGTTTAACTTGAGCACGGGATTCCGAGAATACTCGGGTCTTCCCACCTATGGAGTTGCGACTTCGCGGATCGTGGGCTTGTGATGGGCCAAGTTGGAACACCCCTGCAGGGTTTGAACTTTCGAAAGCCATGGCCGCGGTTATGTGGCAGATGGGAGCTTGTTAATTCCGGTTGTAGATAACTTGACACAATGTTTCAAATACACTACCCGCGTGTGTACCGTGACTGTCAATTTCCGAATTGGGATTCGGGAGTTGAACACGGTGGGGTTATGTTTGACCGGCTTTAGTTAGGATCACTTCGTGATCATCTTTCGACCGATGCACTTCTCTTCTCGCTCTCTTTTACGTAAGTTAGTGCTAGTTGCTGCTGCAGACTCTTGTTTGTTCCTTCACCTCTCGTTCTTTCTTCAGCCTTGTCCTCACCCAAGGCTTAAATAGTCGTGTTACCCGGGAACGGGATTGCTGAGTCCTCTGTGGCTCACAGTTACTTCACCACACCAGATGCAGGTTCAGCCAAGTTCGATACAGGAGTTGGATCAGTTCTTCACCGGGAGCTCGATGAAGAGTTTGGATGTTTGCTTGTGACGTTTCGACGATCAGTAGTGGTTCTTCTACTAGGATTCGTTCCTGACCTGTGGCTTTATGTTGTTTTGGTATCTTTCTATTGGATCTTCACCCGTAGTCGGGTTGTGATGTTTTGAATGATGTCTTGCTTATGTAATGTATTGTGTGAAGTGGCGAGTGTAAGCCAACTATCTCCTTTTGCATTTTAATCCCTCTTTTACATGAGTCGTGCAAAGATACCAAACTTGAGATCATTCTAGGATGGGCTTATACCTTTAAGTCGTGCCTCGACACGTAGGAGGTATAGTCCCATCCTGGGAATTACAAGTTGGTATCAGAGCCTTCTCCGACCTAGAAGCCCCACTAATTGATCAAATCGTTGACGGTTGAGTCTAGGCACACACTGAAAATATTTTGAGTCCTATATATATATCGGAGAGTAGGATTTCTTTTGCTCCTCATCTCTTTTCTCTCTGGTGAGGACTCCTGACGATTACTCTTTTCTCTTCTACTTTCAAAATTGCACCAATTTTTTTTAGGATCTCGCGAGTATTCTGGGATTGTTTCGATGTTCTTGTGACAAGGATATTGTTCTCGATGCCTCCTGTTACCGAGGAGTTGAGCTTCGAGGTATCATTGTAACAAGCATATCGCGGCAGTACTAAATACTTAAAACGGCCGACATCGAAAATCTCTCCTATACGACCAGTGGCAAGATAACCCCGACATCACCCAATACTGGGGAGGTAGTTCGAGAGTATTGCCATAGCTTGTTATAGTGGATGCTTTTCGAAGGTCCGAGGTAAACAGTTTCCGAGAAAGACTGGTTATGTGTTCAAGGATGGATACACCTGGATGTAGGTTTAGAGTTGATTGCGCGGTGCTTCCCGTGTATCCCCAACACCTGATTGCATAACTGGAAACTTTCGGAAATCTATAGGTGGGTTCATCCAGTAGTTCTAGGCATTCTTCCAACGGATGCTCGATATGAAGTTCGGGGTTCTACATTGAGTGAAGTGGTTTTATGGACTTGTTCTGATCGGGAGTTGCATCTTAAAGGGTCCTTGGCTATGCTGATCCGGGGATGACAAAACCCTTTTGTAACACGTTCCATGAGCTTTCAGCACGAAGATGTCGAACGAAACTTCTATCGTGTATTTGTTCTATCTGATCCTTGTTCCTTTTTATTTATCTTTTGTTCTCCAAGTGGCTTCTCGACGAGTTGATGTACCTACGGAATTCATTCGTTCAATTCTCTGTTCGGATGATATTGTGAAGATCATGTTGCATATCTATCCTTTGTTCTTGTTTTGATTCTGGTATTCGAGTTGCTTCGATGTCAAATGTTGATTCCATACCTTTCCAATCGGTGTTCTCATATTTCTATGGGAGTGCTAATTCTTCTTGATCATCAAGATGGTCATGTTAAATTCTTTTTCAACCGGTGTGCCTTCTCTTCAAGTTATTCCATACGGACGTCGTTGAGAAATCTGACGATTGTCTGTTTCATTCATCCCAAGTTGTCTTTGTTTTCCCCACCCTCCCTCCCTTCTTCTTCTTGGAGTCAGAAATTCTCTAATCAAATATCCATTTTATTCATGTGATATTTCTTCATTCTTTTTCCTTCAACGTTCTTATCCGGTGATTTATCGTGAAGATGCTCAAGAGCTTCAAGTTCATCATTCTTTTGCTCTCGAATTTTGCCGGTGGATGTAATTCAAGATTTCGGTGTTGATCTTATCCCTTTCCTCATTTCACAATGCTTACTTATTCCGGTGCACTAATTAATCATTCTCCTCTTGCTATTCATATCCGGAGTACTGAAGATTCATAATTCCATTCTTAATCCGTTCAAGCTATTTTGAGCTTTGTCTCCTTATTCAAGCCATTTAATTCAACCGGTGCAATATCTCAAGCAATCTTTTCCAACGATGATTTCTTTGAGTGGGCCCTAACCCACAGGTCTTTTCCCAGGATCTTACCTGACTCTTCTTTTTCCGGAGAATCCTTTTCAAGCGTGACGTAAGAATGATTTCCATCAGTCACATGCCTTCTCCAATATCGCTTTCAAATTCTTTTTCATCATTGTTTCAACCTTTTCAATTCTTCATTCCGGAGTGCTCAACAATTCTTCATGGCTTTCTCGCCTTCATTCTCAACATTTAGAGACCGGAGAGGTGTTTCTCATAAATCTTGGCCCGTTCTCTCAAGAGTTGTGGTTCTACCTTCATGCCATCCTCATTATTGTTCAGATTGTGAGGAATTCTTTTTACCGTCCGAAGCATTGCATGAATTCTTTTCTTTGTGATCCTCCGAAGGCCATCATTTCAGAATATCTCTTCGTTCTCAGTTTTCAACTTCTTTCTCCAAATATTCTTCATTGATGTCTCTTCGTTCGTCTCCATATTCTTACGGTGGTTCTTTCAAGTTACCCTTCCGTTGTTATCGTATCAATTCATTTGTTCTTTTCATAATCCTACCGGTGGTTCGTTGAAGATTTATTCAACCTTGTGCTAGATCCCTCTTTAATTCCTTCCCAACGAGAATAAGTAGTATGCCAAATCCTTTGGTTGTCATCAATTTAAATTGGTGAAGGATATGCATGACATAATTCTTATTCTTATTCCTCCAAGGTTATTTAATTCTTTGTCTGGAGCTTGTTCATCATATCATATTCTCGGTTTCAAGTTGTTCATCTTGTTTTCCGGAGTTCCAAGTTATTTCTATTTCATCATTTCAAGCTCCATCTAATTCACCGCAGGCCTTGAATCTTATTCTTTTCATCTTTCACTTCTCATGCTTTCATTACCGGAGTTCTTCATGGTGGTTCATCATGTTTTAATTCATCCTCGAAGGCTTCATCAAGATTCTTGTTGGAGCTCAAATATTCTTCTTCTTGCATTTTGAAGGGCAATTCTTTCTACCTTATTTTTTCAGATGGTGTTATGTCATTCTTGACAATTCCTTCATGTTTCATGATTCACGAGTTATCAAGAATGAGATATTTAAAACCATCATTTCTTTTTTCTTTAGGAGACCCTTTCAACCCCTCATTTTATCTCTTGGAGTTATCTTGGGTTGTATTTCACCAAAAAATCTTTCCCTAAGGATTGTTGCAATTATGGTGCTTATTAATGACCCAAATTCTTCATTTATCATTCCGACGAAATAAGTTTTTCGTCTCCTTGTTGATATCAATCCAATCATTTGTTTTCCATTAGTGGTTGGTTGTCACCTCATAATTTTGAGATGTTTTCCATAAGCCCACATCAAGCTTATTCTTCTCGTTGTTGAAATTCCAACAACTCTATTCAACCCTTCTTCGTAAGGATGCTCTTTCAAATTCAATTTTGAGAGAAGTTGTCATTTTCTTCTCCATTCTTTTCTTTCATTGAACTATATTCTCTATTCTTTCATTCCGGAGGTTTTGTGATATTGCTCTCTTTAACCATCATCTCGTTTTTATCGAGATCATGTTCTTTCCCCTGCTTATCATTTAACCGGAGTTCTATGTGAAATCGTTCTTACCCCTTGTGCCATTCATTCATTTGTTTCGGAGGAATGTGTTGTTGATTTCATCAACTATCATTCCATCTCCTCAAGTTCTTATTAATTCCTTCCATTTTCAGACGGAGTGCTGTCCAAATTCTGTCATTCTTATTCCTTGGCTATACCATTGCGGTTTCACATTCTTTTGGTTCGTAAGCTCTTGCTTCATGTCTTTCAACCTACAAGGTTCTTGTTATGCTCCTTGCTCCTCTTTTGTAACGGAGTGTTTCATCTTCGTTCATCTCCGTTGCATTCTTTCTTTCAACTTGTTTAACCTCTCAAGGTTCCTTGGTTTCACTCGTTTGTCCAAGAAGCAACTTTGTTTTACCTCTTCCTCTTCTTTTCGTTTCTACCCGGTGCTATCTCTAGGATCTCGGGTCGAGATCCTCTGTTAGTGTGGGAGAGTTGTGACGCCCGAAGACCGACGTCCCAGGAGATACCAGAAGATTCCAGAAGATTCCAGATGTTCCGGGTTGCCCGTGTGTTCTTTGTGCTTGTGTTATTTATTTTTGCATTGCACCATGTCATCATGCCATCATGTCATATTTTATTTTTTGCATCTCAACCTAATAAATCGTGTGGACCTTCGGTTCATTTAAATCGAGGGAAGATGTCTTCTCTTTATAACATATAAAAGTCTCTCAATATTTAGGGAGCTATATTAAAAATATCCCAATTGTTTGGGATCACCGCAACACACTTGCATATTCTCCCCATGTCTTTTTCACTTCGAGCTTCTCCTTCAAAACCTCCCCTATATTCTTTTCTCAATTTTCGAGGCTCCTCTAAAGTCTAGACTCCTTTTAAACTCCTTGAGGCAAGCTATTTATTTTTAGTTTGCACTTCCCTTTTGTTGGAACTATTTTTGAGGGGTTGGTTTTTACTCCATAAAGCCTTTCAAAATGTTCCATCATTTTCCCCCCTGTTTTGGCCTCTTTTCTTTTTTATTTTGGATCCCTCTCTATTTATTTCTGCTGAAGAAATAAATAAGAAAGAGCAGCCCAGCCCAGGCCGCACCTCTTCTCTTGGGCCTCCAACCCATCTCCCATCTCCTTCTGGCCCAACCAGCCTCCAGCCACTCCCTTCCCAAACCCTAGTCCTAGCAGCTGGCGCAGCTCGATCCTTTCCTTCCCCTCGTCCGCCGCCAGTCACTCTTCTCGATCCCGCATCCCCCGCTCCTTCCCCCTCGCTATCTCCCACTCCCCTCGTTTCCCCCCATCCTCCCGAGCGCCGACCACCTCCCTCTGTTCCGCGCCGGCCAGGCCCTCTGGCTTACTCCTCGGCCCTCCTGCGCGCCCGTCCCTCGATCTCCCTCCATCGCTATGGAGCCGCCCCGCAGCTGGCGCCCTCCTCCGTGAGCCTCCCTCCTCCAGCTTGTTCCCTGGCGTCCCGCGGGCGAGCCACCGGGCGAGGGAGGCCACCGCGCCGCGCGGCCGCGGCCATCCTCGCCCCGCTCCCTCCGTTCCCCGCCGTGGTCGCCCCGACGCCCCGGCCTCCCCTCCAGCCGCTCCCTCCGTCGCGCAGGCGCCCGCGCCAGAGGCCCTCCTGCCGAGTGCCTCCTCCTTCGACCTCCGTCCGCGGCCAGAGCGCCCGCACGCCGCGAGCCGGCCGCCCCTTCCTCCAGCAGCCGCCGTTCGCCGCGGGAGTCCAGCTCCGACGTGCCGGCGTCCCGTCTTCCGACGTCTCCAGCAAGGCCGCGTCCTCGCCTCGTCACCCGTGCCATGCTGCTGCTGCCTCACCTCCAGCAAGACCGCGAAGGCCCCGTCCTTTTTTCCAGATCATCGTCCCGAGCAGCCTTTTTCCTTTTTTTTTTGCTGTTTTGTTGCTGTTAATGTTAATCTCAAGTAACCATGGAGCAGTAAGTGTATCTATTTTTGGACCCGTACAACTACCGTGGCCGTGTACCCCTACCGTCGACGAGACAAGTACCGCTACGCAAGAACCGTGTACGACTACGAGGAGAAACGCAAGTTCCACGACCAAGTACCACTACCGTCGCCGAGACCCCCCCAAGTACCATGACGACCGAACGGCTACGGTGATGAGTACATCTACGAACGTGTACCCCTACGTCGACGACGATCCCGACAAGTACCTCTACACGCGGCATGAACATCTACGATACAAAAACGCCGACACAAGACGATGACAAGTACCCCTTCGGAGAAGTACATCTACGAACTCGACGCCCGAACATCTACTTCCTCTACGACCCGCGTGAACGACTACTTCCTCTACTCCCACTACTACGGCTACTTCCTCGACGCTCTCGAACCGTCCCGAAACGAGGGTTTCAAAGGTATAACGAGACGATGACCCGTGTGAATGCTTGCTTGTGTTGTATGAATGACTCCCGTGTGTGCTTCGTGTCCGTTTCGTCCCTTTTGTCATGTTCCTCGGTTGCCTCATCGCCGACTCGTGGGAACCCGGTAACGGGATCGCCCCACCTTTCATCTCATTTGACTCGCTCACGCCATCTATCTTTTGCACCGGTCTCTCAACGAGTTACCGGAACCAAGTTGTTGCCTTTGCATCATTTCGGATCGTTGCCGTGGCACCCTTTCCATCCACCACGGTGACATAAACTTCATATCTCTTTTAAGTTAACCTTTTAATAATTGCATAAACTTGATCATGTCATCCGCATCATTTAACAACCTTATATATGTTAAATTGTTGTTTGCTTATAATTATTAAACATGCTCATGGGGATTTTTCCGGATATGTTGTTATTTTCCGGCCTCATTTAAATTGCCTAGTTAGTGTAGTTTTATTATGCTTCATCTCTTTCCATGTTAACAAACATTTAATCTTGTCTTGTAAATAAATGAGAGTCAATTAAATAATTAAATGTGGTGTTTCGTCAATATGCAACTCGTTGCATATTGATCTCCACTTAACTTGTAGTATTTGTTTGTGCATTTTGCCATGCCATGCATAATTAAACCGGACATGCATCATACTTGTTTGTGCATCGTATGCCATGTTTATGCTTGTGTGTTTACCGTGTTGTTTCTTTCTTTCCGGTTGCTTCTCTTGTTAGCTTCGGTTTCGTTCCGGAGTTGTGAGGATTCGCTCGACTGTTGCTCCGTCTCCTTCTTGGATCCGTTCTTCTCCCTTGAGGAATCCCAGGCAAGATGACCGAACCCGGATACCATTACTATCTTTGCCTATTGCTAGAGTATCGCTCTATAGTTTTTGCCTCGATGCCCATGTCTTCTTGTCAGCCTCCTACTTGTAACCAATTGCCAAGTTTAACCACCCTACCTACGCAAACCGTTGCTTGGCTAAGTACGCTTCGCTCAACCCCTCTTATAGCATTGTTAGTTGCAGGTGAAGATTGAAGATGCTTGCTTCATGTTGAAGTTTGGTTGGGTTATATCACACTATATAAATGCTAAATGAAATCATCTATATACTGGCAGGGTGGAAGGCTAAGCCTTTTGCTTGGTGTTTTGTTCCACTCATGCCGTTAGGAACCGTATAAACCGGTGTTATGTTCCTTGATTATGCGTTCCTAACACGGTTGGGGTGTATGGGACCCCCTTGATAAACCGCTAAGTGCTAAGTCTTTTCCAGCAAGTCCCAACATTTGGTACTATTTGCCTCATAATAACAACTTAATTAAATAATTAAATTTGCATAGGGGGTCGCGTCCCCGAGGATTCTTAATTCTACATAGCAGGGGGGGCCAGCGCTGATGGTGTTGGTCCCAAACGGGGAGACTGCAGGCCGCCTTGGGGCAACCCGAGGTATCTGGTATAACATGTAGGATCGCCCATCCGGTCGTGTCCTGAGACTTAGATACGCGCGGCTACTATCAGGGTGTCGACACGCCGGGAGGATTTGCTGGATTAGCCTTACCTTAGTTCGGTTTAACTTGAGCACGGGATTCCGAGAATACTCGGGTCTTCCCACCTATGGAGTTGCGACTTCGCGGATCGTGGGCTTGTGATGGGCCAAGTTGGAACACCCCTGCAGGGTTTGAACTTTCGAAAGCCGTGCCCGCGGTTATGTGGCAGATGGGAGCTTGTTAATTCCGGTTGTAGATAACTTGACACAATGTTTCAAATACACTACCCGCGTGTGTACCGTGACTGTCAATTTCCGATTTGGGATTCGGGAGTTGAACATGGTGGGGTTATGTTTGACCGGCTTTAGTTAGGATCACTTCGTGATCATCTTTCGACCGATGCACTTCTCTTCTCGCTCTCTTTTACGTAAGTTAGTGCTAGTTGCTGCTGCAGACTCTTGTTTGTTCCTTCACCTCTCGTTCTTTCTTCAGCCTTGTCCTCACCCAAGGCTTAAATAGTCGTGTTACCCGGGAACGGGATTGCCGAGTCCTCTGTGGCTCACAGTTACTTCACCACACCAGATGCAGGTTCAGCCAAGTTCGATACAGGAGTTGGATCAGTTCTTCATCGGGAGCTCGATGAAGAGTTTGGATGTTTGCTTGTGACGTTTCGACGATCAGTAGTGGTTCTTCTACTAGGATTCGTTCCTGACCTGTGGCTTTATGTTGTTTTGGTATCTTTCTTTTGGATCTTCACCCGTAGTCGGGTTGTGATGTTTTGAATGATGTCTTGCTTATGTAATGTATTGTGTGAAGTGGCGAGTGTAAGCCAACTATCTCCTTTTGCATTTTAATCCCTCTTTTACATGAGTCGTGCAAAGATACCAAACTTGAGATCATTCTAGGATGGGCTTATATTTAAGTCGTGCCTCGACACGTAGGAGGTATAGTCCCATCCTGGGCATTACAGGGGTTTCGCATAAATTTCATGTTTTTGAATTTATTCAAATTTGAAAAGTGGATCAAATTTGGTTTCAACAAATTCTTTCCAATTGTTTGAATATAAGAAATAGTGGGAAAATAAATTAGGAAATCAAATTATTTTACTTGCATTTTATTTGGTTGCATTCTATTAATTAGGGGAAAATTGTATTTTTTTGAAAAATTGCATTTAGCCGAGAAAAATGTTCACATGGTCCCAAATTTTAGGAGGGGATGGTGAAAATTGTTTCTGGAATTTTTAGGTTTTTATTTTATTTTATTTGGATTTTTTTCTCGATGCGCTAATTAAAAAAAAATCCCAGGCCGACCGACTGGGCCGAAGCCTAGGCGGCCCACCAGCGCGCCACCGCCTCATCGTCCGGGGCCGACCGGGACTCCTCCCGGAGTCCGGTGCCCGCCCGGCCACCGCCACCCCCTTAGCCAAGAAAAGGGCCAGGCCCCCCTTTATAAGGCGAGGCCGGACGCCCCCTCTACCTCCTTATCCCGCCGCCAGCCGTCGCCGCCGTCGCCTCGTCTCGCACCGCCGCCGCCGCTTGCCGCGCCGCCGCCCGCGCTAACCACCGCCACCACGCCGCGCCCGTGCCCGCCTCCGCCCTCGCCGGAGTTCTCCATCGCCGCCGCCCAGACCCGCCTCATCGCCGGACCCGACCCGTCTGCCGAACCGGTAAAAATCGATTCGGTTTTTTCGGTTATTAGTTTAGGTTTTTTTTAAACCTAGATCGGTTTTTAACCGGTTTTTTTGTTTAGTTATTTAGTGAACGCTCGCTGGTTAGTTTCAGAAAACGTACGTTCGTTATTTAGCCTTTTCTTTTTCTGTTATTTTTAGTCAGGGACCTATCCGTGGTTATTTATCTTTCAGTTTAGCCCCTAGAGTTCAATCTAGCGGTACTTTTTGTTCGTTAGTCAGAATTAGATGAAACCAACGCCAATCTCTTCGTTGTGATCTCATCTATGCAGCAATACAACTAAAACATAATTTTGAAATATTTAAAATTTGGTTCAAGCCGATTTGAATTTGAATCTTCTTTTGATCGTATCTTGAGTTTCGTAACTCGGTTTGAGTTGATTCTTTTTGCAGATCGAAACTCTTGACCTAAACTTTCTGATAAGGCCAAATTCACTTAATTTTGGTACTGTTAGAAATTGTTTTATGTTGTAAGAGCTATTGGCTTGTTTTCAAAGTTTTTCGAGTTCTTTTCTTCGATTCTGTTGCATGATTGCTTATGTATGCTATTGTTTGCTTGCGATAGAATTTCCGGAGTGCAAAGCTTGCTACTAAGTGTCCCTAGCTTTCAATGATCATCAGCAAGGCAAGTTACACTTTGATCATACTTTTCAATACCTAGTTTTACTTGCATTAGTTATACCCTCACAAATTTGCATGAGTAGGACTTGGATACATATGGTTATGCTTTGTAGTTCATGAGGTAGGAACCTATGACTTGAGATAAACCCCGAGAATATACTCTTTGTTACTTATTGCTTAGCCATGCTCGTAGACGTGGATTGGTATGTGTGATTCATGAAAGTTGTGAGTGTAATAACAACTAAGGGAAAGATTAAGGTGGCAACTTTAATACACATCTGGGTGGATTGGTTGCAGGGCACCTGAAGAATCCAGTGTTGTCCTAGGATATCCCGGAGGAACCGTCTGATCATCCTATGGAATGCCACCGAGGCTCAAAGGGATCATATATCATTCATGCCTAGAAACTTCCATGTGTAGCCACAAGCCATTATGGGCTCTGGCATAGTTGAGTATGTTGTGTGGGCTCTTTCAGTGGTAGACTAGCTGATGTAGGGGAAAGTAGGTGTACCGGTCTACCCATAGTAAAGAGTTAATGCTTCTGATAAGCTATGTCTCGATCATCCGGTTCTCAAACATCATGCAGTGCGAGGAATTCATAGGTGGAGATCGAGTCTTGTGGGGAAAAGTGCACAAACCTCTGCGGAGTGTACAATATATTCATGAGTAGCCGTGTCTCCAGTTATGGACATCTTGAGTACCCTGGTATTTGAATTATGGAATGATCTCATCACTCTATTAATTAAACTGTTGGGTTACTAATGACATTGATTATCTTGGGATTGAGATGGAGGAACCACTCTCAATATTGCTTCATTAATTGAGTAGTAAATAAAAATGTATTCCTTAGTTGTAGGGAAAAATAACTTTATGCAAAAATAACCTTACAACCTCCACCAACCAAATATGCATGTAGTTGTAGATACTTGTTCATCATTATTTGCTATAGTGTGATCTTGCCAGCATATTCAATGTGCTGACCTACACGGCTGCAACGTCTCATGTTGCAGAGTTTTTCGATGAAGATTAAGGTGCGATAGGTCGTTGTCATGCACTCAATGTTTGCCGTGGAGTTGGATGGACTCAACTTATCTTGGATGCTTCCACAGTTTAATTATGTTAGATAGCCCTTAGCCATATTATTGTATTAATACTCTTTATGAGGACCTCGATGTAATAAGTGTGTGATTGAAACTATGTTATAAATCCTCAAGTACTGTGTGTCAGCATACCGATCCAGGGATGACACTGAAGCACAGAGACTTCGATCCATTAGGATCGTGGTCGTTACAATATTTCCATCTGTCTCCCACTTGCAGTAGAGTCAATAATCTAGTTCACATAGCCATGTGATTAATACCCATAGTTCATATCACTATGTGACCAACACCAAAAAGAGTTTACTAGAGTAAATAATGTAGTTCACATCGCCATGTGATTAACACTCATAGTTCATATCGCCATGTGACCAACACTCAAAATAGTTCTAAGGAGTGATCATGTTTTTGCTTGTGAAAGAGGTTTTATTCAACGAGTTTGCAACATTCAGATTCCTGCATACTTTGCAAATTTCTGTGTCTACAATTCTCTGCATAGAGCTACTCTTGTAATTGCTCCTACGTTCAATACGCATCCAGATTGATACTCAGAGTCATCTGGAACCCTTTATGACGAACTCTTTATCACCTTCTTAATTCAGAAACATTTCCTTATTCCTCTAAGGATAATTTTGACTGTTGTCCAGTGATCTACTCCTGGATCACTTTTGTACCCCCTTGCCAAATACGTGACAAGGCACACATTTGGTCTGGTATACATCATGGCATGCTTTATAGAACCTATGGTTGAGGCATAGGGAATGACTTTCATTCTCTCTTTATTTTTCTGCCGTGGTCGGGCTTTGAGTATTAATCAACTTCATACCTTACTACTCCAGAATCTGATTGACTCTCTTGGTCTGTCCATCTATCTGTGGATGACAGGTTGTACTAAATTCAAGCTTAGTACCTAAAGTCTCGTGCAACTGCTTCCAAAACTTTGGGGTAAACTATGTTCCTCTATCAGATACAATGGTCCTCGGAACTCCATGCATACATACGATCCTGGTCATGTATATCTTGGCCAACTTAGCACTCGTGTAAGTGGGTCTTCACGGGGATAAAGTGAGCTACTTTCGTCAAACGATCAACTATCACCCAAATAGAATCATACCCTGAACGTGTCATGGGTAGTCCTGTGATGAAATCCATTCCAATTTTATCCCACTTCCATTCGAGTATAGGTAACGGCTGTAATAACCCTGCTGGTTTCTGATGTTCAACCTTGACTCTCTGACAAACGTCACACACTGCTACATACACGGCAATGTCCTTTTTCATTCCGGTCCACCAGAAATTCTGCTTCAAATCCAAGTACATCTTGGTGTTGCCTGGGTGAATCGAATACGGTGAATCATGAGCCTATTGGAGAATCAACTTCCTAATCTCGGGATCATTGGGCACATAAATATGCTTTTCAAACCAAAGTGTTTCGTATTTATCCTCACGAAATCCTTCTGCCTTTCCTTCGGCCATTCTTTCCTTTATTTCTGTAATCTCTTTGTCCGTCTTCTGGGCTTATCAAATCCTTCCCAACAATGGGGACTGAATTTGCAATGTGGCAACATAACCTCTAGGGGCTATTTCCATATGTAAACTCCTAAGATCATCGACTAACTCCTGGGGTAAGCCTCCGGAAATGATGGTGTTTACATAACTCTTGCGGCTTAGAGCATCTGCCACGACATTGGCTTTTCCTGGATGATAATGCAACCTCATGTCGTAATCCTTTATAAGCTCTAGCCATCTCCTTTGCCTGAGATTCAGCTCCTTCTGTGTGAAGATATACATCATAATGGTTTCCAGTAAGAAAATGTCTCCGAGTTTTGAGTGCATGCACTACGGCTGCTAACTCCAAATCATGCGTAGCATAATTCAACTCATGTGGTCGAAGCTGGCGTGAAGCGGACGACACAACTCTTCCGTCTTGCATAAGAACACCTCCAAGTCCTTGACGAGAAGCGTCACAATACACTTGAAAATCCTTGCGTATATCCGGAAGAATCAGCACTGGAGCTGTAACCAAACGTTTCTTCAACTCCTGAAAACTGTTCTCACACTCTTCGGTCGACTTGTACTCAGTCTCTTTCTTCAATAACTCCGTCATAGGTTTCGCAATCTTCGAGAAATTTTCAATAAATCTCTGGTAATATCCTGTGAGTCCAAGAAAACTGCGAATTCTGCCAACTGAGGTGGGTGCCTTCCATTCTGTGACTGCCTCAACCTTGGGGGGGGGGGTCTACGAATATACCATCTCCTGATATGACGTGCCCAAGGAATCCAACTTGCTTCAACCAAAACTCACACTTACTGAACTTGGCGTATAACTGATGTTCTCGGAGCTTCTCGAGAACTAAACGCAAATGTTCCTTGTGCTCCTCTTCATTCTTGGAGTATATTAATATGTCATCAATGAATACTACCACAAATTTATCCAAGAACTCCATGAATACCTTGTTCATCATACTCATGAAATAGGTAGGGGCGTTAGTCAAACCAAATGACATAACTGTATACTCATAAAGCCCGTACCTTGTGGTAAAAGCTGTCTTGGGTATATCCTATTCTCGGATCTTCAACTGATGATATCCTGATCGCAAATCGATCTTAGAGAATACCTTGGCTCATTGCAGATGGTCAAACAAATCGTTGATCATCAGTAGTGGGTACTTATTCTTGATTGTAACCTCGTTCAGTGCACGATAATCAACAATTATTCTCAATGATACATCCTTCTTCTCGACCAGGAGCACTGGGGCTCCCCACGGCGATGAACTTGGGCGTATGTAACCCTTATCCATTAACTCCTTGATTTGCTTTTTCATCTCCTCCAGATCATTAGCGTGCATCCGGTATGATCTCTTAGATATTGGTCCGGTGCCGGGTAATAGTTAAATTAAGAACTCTATGTCTCTATCCGGTGGCATGCCGGGTAACTCCTACGGGAATACATCAGGGTAATCCTTCACAACTGGCACTTCTTCCTGAACAACTCCCGTGAGTGCATTCACATGCGCTTTCCTGGGTGTGTGCCTCGACACATACTTGATCCTCTTTCCTTCTGGGGCGGTGAGAAGAATTGATCTACTGACGCAATCGATGTTTCCTCTAAACTTGGATAGCCAATCCATTCCTATGATCACATCCAAACCTTGGGATTCCAAAAGAATAAGGTCCATAGGAAGTACATGTCTTCCAATGGTCAATGGCACTTGGTAGCATCCATGGCTTGCCATATACTCTGTTCCAGGGGAACTTGCTAACATGGGTGTCCTAAGGGCTACGGTGGGCAACTTATACTTTTCCACAAAACATCTTGATATGTATGAATGCGATGCACCAGTGTCAAAAAGAACAAGGGCAGTAAATGCATTAATCAAAAACTTACCGACAACTATGTCGGGCTGCTCGTCAATCTCCTCCACATTGATGTGGTTCACTTGTCCTCTGGTGAACGGGTTGGGCTTCTTTCCTGAACTTCCATTGCCATTCCCATTCTTTGACTCGGGGCACTCAGTAGCGTAGTGTCCGGTCTTCCCGCACTTGAAACAAGTAATGTGACTCAGATCCTTCTTGGCGGGTGTTGAGGGAGTGGAACGATTTTGATTGTTGTTTCCTCCATTTCCATTACCATTCCTAGCACCACTATGGTTGTGTGCATTCCCTCCATTATTAGAATGGCCTCCATGGTTATGGGTGGGATGGTTGTGTCCTCCTGAGTATGGGGTATAGCGGGGCTTCTGCTGGGCTCCAGAGTTAAACTTCCCAGCTTCATACTTCCTCTTGTGGTTGTCAATCTGTTGCTGCTTTCCTTCCAGCATAATAGCTTTGTCCACTAGCTCTTGATAGTTGTTGTAGGTTGCTAGCATCACCTTCATACTCATTTCGTCATTGAGTCCTTCTAGAAACTTCTCATGCTTCACGGCGCCAGTGGACACATCATCTGGTGCGTAGCGAGCTAACTGCCTGAAGTTATCCGCATACTGCCCCACAATACGGTTTCCTTGGCGCAAGTTGCGAA
Organism: Secale cereale; assembly: GCA_902687465.1. Taxonomy (NCBI): domain Eukaryota; kingdom Viridiplantae; phylum Streptophyta; class Magnoliopsida; order Poales; family Poaceae; genus Secale; species Secale cereale. The sequence continues at coordinate 138,885,603 of LR738714.1, forward strand.
ACTCGTGCTTCTTTAGGCTCATGGCTCCTGCTGAGACATGTGCGGTGCAAAAAGCTTGCTAAAACTGATCCCAAGTAATTGCAGCAAGTGGGTAGGTGGCGGTGTAGTTCTCCCACCAAGCGGCTCCTAGTCCCTCAAGCTGATGTGCAGCAAAATGCACTCTCTCTGAATCTGTGCATCCTGCAGTTGCTAGCTCTCTGTCCACTTACGGAGCCAGTCATCCACAATTATAGGCTCGGTGCTACTAGAGACCACTGGCGGTTGCAACCTTAAGAACTGGGTCAAGTTGTCATGGGGAGGTGGAGGTGGGTTATTGTTGTTGTTGTTCTGGTTCTGGACAAGGAGTTGCATCAAAGTGTTCTGTTGCTGGATCAACTGGGTGAGCTCAGGGGGAAACTCAAATCCGGGCTCACGTCTTGGAGGCATCTGAGGGGTTTAGAGGGGAGAGATTAGAATAGAATGAGGTCTAAGGGAAATCACTACCCCTATGCACATGAGACAAACAATTTCATATCATACCACTCAATTTCAAACAAGAGCAAACAAAGATCCTATTACAAAGCTAGCGAACGATTCTAACTACTCGGACTAATACTAATGATTACAGGGTGGTCATCTAATCACTGTCATCTGAAGACTCCATGATATCTGCTCCAGCTTCGTCTTCATAGTCACTTTCATCACTATCGGTGTCATCTATCAGTATGTAGTTCTCCATAGTAATTCCTATCTCCGGTTCCGGCTTCACTGTGCCAGTTCCAACCTTCTTCTTCAATGCTTCATTCTGCTCCAATAGTACATCAATTTCCTCTTCATATCCATCTCGTACTGTCTTGAGTTCTTCTCTAGTTCCGAATTCTGGGTTATCACCATGTTGATCTTTTGCATAAGTGCGCACATTCGATTTTCGTAGCGTCGAATATGTTGGTCCATCTCCTGGATGTATGCTGCAATGGATCCGTCCTTCCTGGTGCGAAGCATCTCCAATTGCTGGTCTCGATGTCCACAAATCTGGTAAATGGTGTCTTCAAGGTCCTTGTTGTAGACATCACATATGCGTCCAAATGTGATGTGAGCTGCCATACTCTTTCCCAAGCTCCATGTCGGTGCGTCAAAATCCAGCTCCAGTGGCTCCGTGAAAGGTGCAATAGTTCTCCCAGGTACACTAACTTTGATCTTCTAGCATTCCACTCCCGGCAATGTTGCGTAAAGATCCACAGTGATACTTGGTATTCCAATATGCAAGTACCTAGTGACTTCCTTCAAGTGCTTCCCGAAAGGGGTATCATCGTCTGGCTGAGTGAACTTGCTCACTGGGTCCGACATCTATAGAAAAGAAATAGAGACGAATTAGAGTGAGTAGAGAAGAAGTAGAATGAATAGAGAAGAACATCCTATGGCTTATCCTAGTGGTCGCGTCCTACAGTCAACGTGTGCTCTGATACCATCTTGTAGTTACCACGATTCCAATGAATCGAAGTCTCTGTGCTCAGTGTCATCCCTGGATCGGTATGCTGACACACACAATACTCGAGGATTTATAACAGAGGTTCAATCACACTTTATTACATCGAAAGTCCTCGAAGAGGCAATATCCATTACACAATAATGGCTGAAGGCCATCTAATAAACTAAACCGTGGAAGCTATGAAGAGTAGTTGAGTCCATCCAACTCCATGGCAAACATTGAGTGCATGACAACGACCTATCGCACCTTAATCTCCGTTTGAAAACTCCGCAACATGATACATTGCAGCCATATAGGTCAGCACATTGAATATGCTGGCAAGAACACATTGTAATGATGAAGAGCAATATCTACAACTATATGCATATTTGGCTGGTGGAGGCTGTAAGGTTAATTTTTGCAAAAAGCTATTTTTTTCCTACAACAAAGGAATGTAACTACTTAGTTAAATTTAAGCATGAACAATTGAGTATGGTTCCTCCATCTCAATCCCAAACGAAAGTCGTTATTAACCCAACAATTTAGTAAAGTGATGAGATCAGTCCATAATTCAAATACCAGGATACTCAAGATGTCCTTAACCGGGGACACGGCTACTCATGAATAGTTTATACACTCTGCAGAGGTCTGTGCACTTTTCCCCACAAGACTTGATCTCCTCCGTTTGATTTCTCGCACTGCATGGTGTTTGAGAAACGAATGACTGAGACACAGTCTTTCAGAAGCATTAACTCTTAACCCTGGGTAGACCGTACCACCTACATCTGCTACATCTGCTAGTCTACCACGGAAAGAGGTCACACAACATACTCAACTATGCCAGAGCCCATAATGGCATTGTGGCTGCACACGGAAGTTTCTAGGCATGAATGATACGTGATCCCTTTGAGCCTGGGTGGCATTCCATAGGATAATCACACGGGTCCTCCGGGATTTCCTAGGACAACCTTGGATTCTCCAGGTGCCCTGCAACCAATCCACCCAGATGTGTATTAAATTCCACCTTAAAGAACCCTTAGTTGTTATCAGACTCACAACTTTCATGAACTCACTCATACCTATCCACGTCAACAAGGATGGCTAAGCAATAAGTAACAAAGCATATATTCCCTTGGGTTGATCTCAAGTCATTGGGTTCCTACCTCATGAACTGCAAAGCATCATATTATGTAACTAGTTCTACTCATGCAAGTGTTTGAGGATATATCTAATGCAGTAAAACTGGGCATTGGAAAGTATGATCAAAGTATGAACTTGCCTGGCTGACGATCGCTCAAACCTAGTAACTCATAGTAGCACGCTTCGCACTCCGGGAATTCTATCGCAATCAAACAATAGCATACATAAGCGCTCAAACAAAGATGCATAGGTAAAACTCAAATAAAAAGATCCAAACTGAAAGTTCAACTGAAGAGCTTCGATTTGCAAAAAGAATCGATCGAATCAGAGCTAGGGAACTGAAACTACGGTCAAAAGAACTTCGAATTCAAATCTGCTTGAAACCAAATTTTAAATTGTCAAAACCTTGATCAAGTTGTTTAAACAGAAAGAGGGGCTCGAGACGAAGATTTTGGCATTGGTTTCACTGGATTTGGATGAACGGTTTAGAAACAGCGAGGGTTTGAAGTTCACGGGCTAATATGCGATAAAAATAATCGCGGATAGGTCCCTAGCCGAAGAAAGTAAATAAAAAGGAAAACTACGGCGCGAACGTTCGTTAACAGAGACGAACGCGATCGTTTAAACGAAATAACGAGCGAACGCTCGCTAAATAACTAAACCGAAGAAAAACCGAACCGATCTAAAAAACCAAACTAGGGTTACAAAAAAACCGATCTAATAAAAAAACGGCGGTTTACCTCGCTGGTCGGGTCGGGCGGCGAGTCCGGCGGGTCGGGTGGCGGGCGCGGCGGCGGCGGACGGTGGCGAGGCGACGTCGGCGGGTGGCGGCGGGTGTGGGCGGCGAGTGGCGGCGGCGTCGGTGTGGCTCAAGGGG
>LR738714.1:138890676-139046109 GCA_902687465.1 Secale cereale
GGACGGTGGCGAGGCGACGTCGGCGGGTGGCGGCGGGTGTGGGCGGCGAGTGGCGGCGGCGTCGGTGTGGCTCAAGGGGGGGGGGCGGCGACGGCTTTTACAGGAGGGGTCGGGCTTGCCTTGGTTGGGGGCAAGGCGGCGGCGGGGCGGCTTCGGACTCCCGCCAGAGTCCGGGCGGCTCACGGCGACGGAGGCGGTGGCTCGGGCGGGCCGGCCTGCTCGGCTGGGCCTTCGGCCCAGTTGGGCGGGAATTTTTTTAAAAATAAATTCTACCGAAAGAAATTTCCTAAATAAATATTAAAACAATTCTAAAAATTCCAAAAACAAATTTCACCGTCTAAATAAAATAGTTAGAACAAAGTGAACATTTTCTTGGCCTAAAATGCAGTTTTAAAAAATGCATATTTTTTCTAATTCAAATAAAATAGCGATAAAATCCAAATAAAATTGTTTATTTGATTTTAATTTTTCCTCCAATATTTCTTTTATTTTGGAGAAGTCATATTATCTCCTCTCATATAATTTGATATTGAAATATTTTCGGAGGGAAAAATAATTAAACCAAAATGATCCTCTTTTCAATATTTGAGAAAATTCAAATATGAAAATAATGAAATCCCCAACTCTCTCCGTGGGTCCTTGAGTTGCTTAGGATTTTTAGGATCCAAACCAAAAATGCAAATAAAATATGATATGCATATGATAATCCATGTATAACATTCCAAATTGAAAATTTGGGATGTTACACAACTAAGCCCTTCAGAAGCTCTCAGGATCAGCAGAGGTAAAAATCCATATCTTAGGGACAACCCGATCAGACTCGGAATCTCGGTGCACAAGACATTTCGACAAAGGTAAAACAAGTCTAGCAAGACCTCCCGGCGTGCTGACACCCTGATAGTAGCCGCGCGTATCTCGTCTCAGGCCATGTCCGGATGGGACATCCTACAGGTAAAACCAGACCTCAAGTTTCCCCGCGGTGGCCCCGCAGTCTAGCCATTTGGGACCAACACCATCAGCACTGGCCCCTCCCTAATGTAGAGTGAAGAACCTGGGGACGCGACCCCCTATGCAATTTAATTAATTATTTAAGTTTTTATTATGAGGCAAATTAAAACCAATGTTGGGCCTTGCTGGAGGAGTTTTATTCAAAGCGAACTGTCAAGGGGTCCCCATATACCCAACCGCGTTAGGAACGCAAAATCAAGGAACATAACACCGGTTTATCGGTTCTTAAGGCGGCATGAGTGGAAGAAATCACCGAGCAAAAGGCCAAGCCTTCCACCCATTGCCAAGTATATAGGTGTGTAAATTATAGTAATAGATATTGTGATATCCGAACAAACAAGATCCGACATGGAGCAATCTTCATCTTCGCCTGCAACTAGCAACGCTATAAGAGGGGCTAAGCAAGCGGTAACATAGCCAAACAACGGTTTGCTGGGATGGTGTCAAAAGGTTAGAGGGTGTTTCATGGCAACAATGGGAGGTTGGCAACAAAAGATAGGCAGCACGACATATAGAGATAGCATCGAGACAACTAGCATAGCAATGATAGTAAAGGTATCCAAGGTGACAGTCATCTTGCCTGAGATCCCGCTAGGAAGAAGAACGAGTCCGTGAAGTAGACAAAGCCACGAAGACGAACCAAGTGTAGTCGAACGAATCCTCACGGTCACAATGAAACGGGAACTATCGAGAAGAAGCACAACCAGAAAGAAGCAAACAACATGGTAAAATATCATCACATAAACATGGCATGATGCACAATCAAGTATGATGCATGTCCGATTTAAATATGCAAGGCATGGCAAAGTGCTCAAACAATAATACAAGTTAAGTGGAGTTCAATATGCAACGAGTTGCATATTGACAAAACACCACATTCAATTTATTTAGTTGACTCTCATTTATGAACCCAACAAGTTCAAATGTTGTTTAACATGGCAAGAGGTGAAGCACAAAATAAACTACACTAGCTACGAAATTTAAATGGGGCTGGAAACAACAAAGAACAATTCCGGAAAATCCCCATGTGCATAATTAGAAATTTTAGGCAAACAACAATTTAAACATTTTAATGTTGTTATCATGATGCGGATGACAAATGCAAGTTTTTAAGAAATTTTAGTTGAAAGTTGACATGAGCATGTTAAGGAGCATTTGTCACCATGGTGGAAAGGAAGGGGTGTCACGGCGGCGAATCCAAAAATGATGGCACGACAACATATTGGTTCCGGTAACTCGTTGAGAGACCGGTGCAAAAGATCAAATGAGAGCGTGTCATGCGAAAGAAGGTGGGGTGATCTCGGAAACCGGGTTCCCACGTGATGGTGGCATGGAAACGAGGAACATGCAAGCGACAACTCAGACATCGTGCAACACACGGTGAAACCCGGGATTACATGAAGTCTACTAGAGCGTTAGTCTTGGGGCGTCACATAGGTCCAGCTTCGGGCTTCTTCACGGGAGTGGCAACTTGCTTGCCATTTTTCTTGAAGTTCCCTTTCTTTCCTGTGCCCTTTTTCTTCAAACTAGTGGTCTTGTTGACCATCGACACTTGATGCTCTTTCTTGATTTCTACCTTTGCCGATTTCAGCATCGCGAAGAGCTCGGGAATCGTTTTCTTAATCCCTTGCATATTATAGTTCACCACAAAGTTCTAGTAGCTTGGTGATAGTGATTAGAGAATTATGTCAATCACTATATTATCTGGAAGATTAACTCCCACTTGATTCAAGTGATTATAGTACCCCAGATATTCTGAGCACATGCTCACTAGCTGAGCTATTCTCCTCCATCTTGTAGGCAAAGTACCTGTCAGAGGTCTCATACCTCTTGACATGGGCATGAGTCTGAAATACCAATTTTAGCTCTTGGAACATCTCATATGCTCCTTGGCATTCATAACGTTTTTGAAGTCCCGGTTCTAAGCCATAAAGCATGGCACATTAAACTATTAAGTAGTCATCATATCGAGCCGTCCAAATGTTCATAACGTCTCCATCTGCTCCTGCAATAGGTATGTCACCTAAAGGTGCATCAAGGACATAAATACCAATGTGCAGCAATGAGGATAATCCTCAGATCACGAACTTAGTCCGCATTATTGGTACCATCATCTTTCGACTTAGTTTACTGTAGGACTGTATCAGAAAACAGGGGAGCTACATCGTGAGCTATTGATCTACAACATAATATGCAAAGACATTTTGAATAAGTTCATGATAAATTTAGGTTCAATTAATCCAATTACTAATGAAATCCCATTTAAATTAATATCCCTCAGGTTATCTAAGTGATACATGATCCAAATCAACTAACCCATGTCCGATCATCATGTGAGATGGGGTAGTCATCAATGGTGAACATCTCTATGTTGGTCATATCTACTATATGACTCATGTTCGACCTTTCAGTCTCCAGTGTTCCGAGGCCATGTCTGTACATGCTAGGCTCGTCAAGTTTAACCCAAGTATTACACATGTGTAAAACTGTCTTACACCCATTGTGTGTGAACGTAGAGTCTATCACACCCGATCATCACATGGTGTCTCGAAACGGCATACTGTAGCAACGGTGCATAGTAGGGGAGAACACTATTATCTCGAAATTTAGTGAAGGTATCATCTTATAATGCTACCGACGTTCTAAGCAAAATAAGATGCATAAAGGATAAACATCACATGCAATCAAAATATGTGACATGATATGGCCATCATCATCTTGTGTTTTTGATCTCCATCTCCAAAGCATCGTCATGATCTCCATCGTCACCGGCTCAACACCTTGATCACCATCATTGCGTCGTGGTCATCTCGCCAACTATTGCTTCTACGACTATTGCTAGCTCATAGAGATAAAGTAAATAAATTACATAACGTTTGCATTTCATACAATAAAGAGACAACCATAAGGCTCCTGCCGGTTGCCGATAATTTACAAAACATGATCTTCTCATACAATAACGTATAACTCATCACGTCTTGACCATATCACATCACAACATGCCCTGCAAAAACAAGTTAGACGTCCTCTACTTTGTTGTTGCAAGTTTTACGTGGCTGCTACGGGTTTCTAGCAAGAACCATTCTTACATACGACACAAAACCACAACGGTGATTTATCAAGTTTGCTGTTTTAACCTTCAACAAGGACCGGCCGAAGTCAAAATTGATTCAACTAAAGTAGGAGAACAGACACCCACCAGTCACTTTTATGCAAAATAAGTTGCATGTATGTCAGTTGAACCGGTCTCATGTACGTGGACAAGTAAGTTTGGTCCGGGACGCTTCGTCTTACAATGCCGCCGAATCAAAATAAGATGTTGGTAGTAAGCAGTATGGCGATCACCGCCCACAACTCTTTGTGTTCAACTTGTGCAAAACATCTATGCATAGACCTGGCTCATCATGCCACTGTTGGTAAATGTTGCATGGAAAACAAACAAGATCTACGCATGCGCAATGATCTATCCATGGAGATGCATAGCAATGAGGGGGAGAGTGTGTCTATGTACCCTCGTAGACCGTAAGAGGAAGTGATGTCTACACAATCTTCTTCTCGTAGACTCGTGTTGGGCCTCCAGGCGCAGAGTTTTGTAGGACAGTAGCAAATTTCCCTCAAGTGGATGACCTAAGGTTTATCAATCCGTGGGAGCGTAGGATGAAGATGGTCTCTCTCAAACAACCCTGCAACCAAATAACAAAGAGTTTCTTGTGTCCCCAACACACCCAATACAATGGTAAATTGTATTGGTGCACTAGTTCGGCGAAGAGATGGTGATACAAGTCTAATATGGATAGTAGATATATGTTTTTGTAATCTAAAAATATAAAAACAGCAAGGTAGCAAGTAGGAAATGTGAGTAAAAACGGTATTGCAATGCTTGGAAACAAGGCCTAGGGTTCATACTTTCACTAGTGCAAGTTCTCTCAACAATGATAACATAATTGGATCATATAACAATCTCTCAACATGCAACAAAGAATCACTCCAAAGTTCCTATCAGGGAGAACATAAGATGAAATTGCTTGTAGGGTACGAAACCACATCAAAGTTATTCTTTCTGATCGCTCTATTGGGCTATACTTATAAGTGTCACAAACAGCCCTAGAGTTCGTACTAAAATAACACCACATGACACACATCAATCAACCTTAATGTCACCAAGATACTCCAATGTCACCACAAGTATCCGTGGGCTAATTATACGATATGTATCACACAGTTTCAGATTCATAATATTCAATCCAACACAAAGAAATTCAAGAGTACCCCAAGATTTCTATCGGAGAAAAGGATATGAAAAGGTGTACCAACCCCTATCCATAGATTACCCAATGTCACCACGGGAATCCGCAAGTTGATAACCAAAACATACATCAAGTGGATCAACACAACATCCCATTGTCACCACGGATATCCCATCGCAAGACATACATCAAGTGCTCTCACATCCAAAGATTCAATCCGACATAACAAAACCTCAAAAGAAAAGACTCAATTCATCACAAGATGGAGAGGGGGGAGAAACACCATATGATTCAACTATAGTAACAAAGCTCGCGGTACATCAAGATCGTGCCAAATCAAGAACACGAGAGAGAGAGAGAGAGAGAGAGAGAGAGAGAGAGAGAGAGAGAGAGAGAGATAAAACACATAGCTACTGGTACAAACCCTCAACCCCGAGGATGGACTACTCCCTCCTCATCATGGTGGCCGCCGGGATGATGAATATGGACTCCGGTGATGATTTCCCCCTCCGACCGGGTGCCGGAACGGGGTCGTCAGAGGTATTTCATGGCTATAGAGGCTTGCAGCGGCGGAACTTCCGATCTAGGTTTCTTTCTAGAGGTTTGGGCATTTATAGAAATTTTTGGCGTCGGCGACAAGTCAGGGGGGTCCACGAGGCAGTGGCAAGACAGGGGGGCGCGCCCCAGGGGGCACCCTCCACCCTTGTCGTCGCCTCGTGGCTCTTCTGGCCCAACTCCGATGCTCAGTGGGCTTCTTCTGGTCCATAAAAAATCACCGTAAATTTTCAGCTCGTTTGGACTACATTTGATATTCCTTTTATGTAAAACTCAAAAACAAGGAAAAAACAGAAACTGACACTAGGCTCTAGATTAATAGGTTAGTCTCAGAAATAATATAAAATAGCATAATAATGCATATAAAATATCCAAAACAGATAATATAATAGCATGGAACAATAAAAAATTATTGATACGTTGGAGACGTATCAAGCATCCCCAAGTTTAATTCCTGCTGCTCCTCGAGTAGGTAAATGATAAAAACAGAATTTTTGATATGGAATGCTACCTAGCATATTTAGCAATGTATTCTCTTTTATTTGGCATGAATATTCAGATCCGTATGATTCAAAACAAAATTTTATATTGACATAAAAACAATAATACTTCAAGCGCACTAGAAAGCAAATCATTAAGCTTAAAAAATAACTTAGCTAAGAAAGTTATCCCTACAAAATCATATAGTCTTGTTATGCCCCCTCTTCTTAACACAAAGTATAAATCATGCCCACCTTGGTGTCAGCCAAGCAACTGTTTCACACTTTTTAACACGCTTCAGCCTTTTCAACTCTTCATGCAATACATTAGCGTGAGCTATGGACATAACACAATGGGTGGAATGGAAGGTGGTAGTGAACAAAGTAGGGAGAAAGTCTCACATCAACTAGGCATATCAATGGACTATGGAGATGTCCATAACTTGATATCAATGTGAGTGAGTAGGGATTGCCATGTAACGGATGAAATAGAGCTATAAGTGTATGAAAGCTCAAAAGAAAACTAGTGGGTGTTGTTGACACACGAACACGTCACATGTTCCTTTGACGACGGGAGTGATGCACTGCAGCTCACATCGAAGGAGACCCGACCAATAGTGCGATACGCAGGATAGTCGGCGAGTGCTTTTTAGAATCGAAACCCCGCACACCCGGGAGGGACCCCATTAGGGAGTGCAGCGGCAATGGGCTGCCCTAGGTTGATTCGCTTGCCCCTGAAGCCTCAGAATTCGCAGCTCTCAAACTTGAGAAACAGTGAAGAACAAGAGAGAGAGAGAAACAGTGGAGAGATAAAACGTAGATGAAAAAAAATAGTATATTGCTTTGTTCGATTGTGTGTTGTTTCAATCGGCCATCACCCCTAACATATATAAGAGGCGGCTGGACTTCCCGTACAAGTAAAGGATTCATCTAGGCTTTCCTTACAAGAAAACTACATCAATTCACGTCCTTTTCAATCCAACTCGGATTCAGCCCGAATCTGTCCCACACTTGTGTCCTGCCTCTTGCGCGGGCTGCAGAAATTGCATACTAACTCGGATGGAGTCGAGTTCAACATCAAACTTTTCTTCCTCGATGGTCTTCATAATACATCATGGGTAACTTCTCCTTTTAAGGCCATTTTATGACTTTTATGGCCCATCTTTAACTGTGGGCCGAATTCAATTATGCAGTTTTCTGAATTATCCGAGTCCTGTAACAACTCTGCAGGCCGTGTACTATCTCCGACGATGATGACTCCAAAGGAAAAGTTGACCGTTTCGACAATACGCACAACTTTCGTGTAGAATACTTTTCCATCCGAGGTCATCTGTATAACCTTTTGATCCCATATCTAACTTCTGGTCGGATTGACTTTGACGGCCTCCACTTTTCCAGCAAGTTTTTTTTCCCGGCAAGCTTTCCATGTCGGAAAGCTTTCCATGCCGGCAAGATTTCCACCCCGACAAGCTTTCCACCCCGACAAGGTCTCTACCCCGGCAAGCTTTCACACCAGTAAGGTTTCCACTCGGCAAGCTTTCACACCGGCAAGCTTCCAGGCAAGGCTTCACCCCGCAAGCTTTCACGCCGGCAAGCTTCCATGCCGGCAAGCTTTTCACCCAGACAAGCTTTCCACCCCGGAAAGTTTTCTACCCCGGCAAACTTCCACACCGACATGTTTTCCACCTGGCAAGCTTTCACACCGACAAGCTTCCAAACAAGGTTTCAGACCGGCAAGCTTTCACGTTGGCAAGCTTCCATGACGGCAAGCTTTCCACGCCGACAAGCTTTTCATTGTGCCGGCAAGCTTTTACTCGGTCGGCAAGCTTCATTCAGTTGGCAAAGGCCAAATAACTCCAACGACCCATCAGATATGTGTTTGGTACCTCGCGCCATATTTCCATTTAGGTGCGGTCTGCAGTGTATTGTCTCTAACTTTTGCATATGAACTCGGATTGAGATGATTTATATATGAAAATCGATCGCTTCGACGAGATGAAGACAATTTGTACGGAAATTTTTTCCATTTGAGGTCGTCTTGAGAGTTTAATTGGCTAAACTGTATTCTGAATATAAGATCTTAGTACATTGAACATAGTTTTGGTCTTCGAGATGAAATCGGATGGGCATGGCCCAAACTTCAAAGATGTTCATATCAACAATATGGAACTCTTTCATGTAGACCACTTCTTAGTTTGAGGTCATCTTGTTGGAACGTAGCATGCAATTTAAAAAAAACTCCTATGTTCACACAACATCTATATAGGAGATGCATAGCAACGAGACGGGGAGAGTGTGTCCACGTACCCTTGTAGACCGACAGCGGAAGCGTTATGTTAACGCGGTAGATGTAGTTGAACGCCTTCACGATCCAACCGATCCAAGTATCGGACGTACGGCACCTTCGTGTTCAGCACATGTTCAACACGATGACGTCCCACGAGCTCTTGATCGAGCAGATGCTCGAGGGAGAGTTTCGTCAGCAGGACGGCGTGTCGATGGTGTTGGTGATGTGATTCGCGCAGGGCTTCGCCTAAGCACCACCACAATATGATCTGAGGTGTAACCTGTGGAGGGGGGCACTGCACACGGCTAAGAGAAACTTGTGTGTTCTAGGGTGCCCCCTTTTGCACGTATATAAAGGAGGAGAAGGAGGAGGCCGGCCGGCCCCTAGGGTCACGCTAATAAGGGAGTCCTACTAGGACTTCCTAGTCCTGGTAGGATTCGTCTGCAAGGAAGAGAGGGGGGAGGAAGGAGAGGGAGAGAAGGAAAAGGAAAGGGGACGCCGCCCCCATCCCCTAGTCCTATTCAGACTGCCATGGGGGGCGGCTAGCCCTTGTTGCCCTTCCTCTCTCTCCACTAAGGCCCATGAAGGTCCATTAGTTCCCCCGGCGGTTTCGATAACCCTTCTGCACTCCGATAATTATCCGATACCCCTCAGAACTCATCCGGTATTCGAATAACATCGTCCAATATATCATTCTTTATGTCTCGACCATTTCGAGACTCCTCGTCATGTCCATGATCACATCCGGGACTCGGAACTACCTTCGGTACATCAAAACACATAAACTCATAATATCAATCATCATCGAACGTTAAGTGTGCGGACCCTACGGGTTCGAGAACTATGTAGACATGACCGAGACACATCTCCAGTCAATAACCAATAGCGGAACCTAGATTCTCATATTGGCTCCTACATATTCTACGAAGATCATTATCGGTCAAACCGCATAACAACATACATTGTTCCCTTTGTCATCGGTATGTTACTTGCCCGAGATTCGATCGTTGGTATCTTCATACCTAGTTCAATCTCGTTACCGGCAAGTCTCTTTACTCGTTCTGTAATACATCATCTCGTGAATAATTCATTAGTCATTTTCTTGCAAGGCTTATAATAATGTGTATTACCAACAGGGCCCAGAGATACCTCTCCAACACTCGGAGTGACAAATTCTATTCTCGATCTATGCCAACTCAACAAACACCTTCGGAGACACCTGTAGAGCATCTTTATAATCACCCAGTTACGTTGTGACATTTGATAGCACACAAGGTGTTCCTCCGGTATTCGGGAGTTGCATAATCTCATAGTCAGAGGAACAAGTATAAGTCATGAAGAAAGCAATAGCAATAAAACTAAACGATCATAGTGCTAAGCTAACGGATGGGTTATGTCAATCACATCATTCTCCTAATTATGTGATCCCGTTCATCAGATGACAACACATGTCTATGGTTAGGATACTTAACCGTCTTTGATTAACTAGCTAGTTTAGTAGAGGCATACTAGGGACACTTTGTTTCGTCTATGTCTCCACACATGTATCATGTTTCCGGTCAATACAATTCTAGCATGACTAAAAGGCATTTATCATGATATATAAGGAAATATAAATAACAACTTTATTATTGCCTCTAGGGCACATTTCCTTCAGTCTCCCACTTGCACTAGACTAAATCTAGATTACATAGTAAAGATTCAAACACCCATGAAGTCGTGGTGCTGATCATGTTTTGCTCGTGGAAGAGGCTTAGTCAACGGGTCTGCGACATTCAGATCCGTATGTATTTTGAAAATCTCTATGTCTCCCTCCTTGACTTGATCGTGGATGGAGTTGAAGCGTCTCTTGATGTGTTTGGTTCTCTTGTGAAACCTGGATTCCTTCGCCAAGGCTAATGCTCTAGTGTTGTCACAAATGATTTTCATTGGACCCGATGCACTAGGTATTACGCCTAGATCTGATACGAACTCCTTCATCCAGACTCCTTCATTTGCTGCTTCCGAAGCAGCTATGTAATCCGCTTCACACGTAGATCCCGCCACGACGCTCTGTTTGGAACTGCACCTACTAACAGCTCCACCGTTCAACAAAAATACGTATCTGGTTTGTGACTTAGAGTCATCTGGATCAGTGTCAAAGCTTGCATCGACATAACCGTTTACGACGAGCTCTTTGTTACCTCCATAAACGAGAAACATATCCTTCGTCCTTTTCATGTATTTCAGGATGTTCTTGACTGTTGTCCAGTGATCCACTCCTGGATTACTTTGGTACCTCCCTGCTAGACTTATAGCAAGGCACACATCAGGTCTAGTACACAACATTGCATACATGATAGAACCTATGGCTGAAGCATAGGGAATGACTTTAATTTTCTCTCTATCTTCTGTAGTGGTCGGGCATTGAATCTAACTCAACTTCACACCTTGTAATACACGCAAGAACCCTTTCTTTGACTGATCCATTTTGAACTTCTTCAAAACTTTATCAAGGTATGTGCTTTGTGAAAGTTCAATTAAGCGTCTTGATCTATCTCTGTAGATCTTGATGCCCAATATATAAGCACCTTCACCGAGGTCTTTCATTGAAAAATTCTTATTCAAGTATCCTTTGATGCTATCCAGAAATTCTACATCATTTCCAATCAACAATATGTCATCCACATATAATATCAGAAATGCTATAGAGCTCCCACTAACTTTCTTGTAAATACATGCTTCTCCAAAAGTCTATATAAAACCATATGCTTTGATCACCTCATCAAAACGTATATTCCAACTCCGAGATGCTTGCACCATTCCATAGATGGATCGTTGGAGATTGCACACTTTGTTAGCACCTTTAGGGTCGACAAAACCTTCTGGTTGCATCATATACAACTCTTGTTTGAGATATCCATTAAGGAATGCAGTTTTAAGATCCATTTGCCAGATTTCATAATCATAAAATGCGGCCATTGCTAATATGATTCAGACAACCTTAAGCATCGCTACATGTGAGCATGTCTCATCGTAGTAAACTCCTTGAACTTGTCAAAAACCTTTTGCAACAATTAGAGCTTTGTAGACAGTAACATTACCATCGACGTCAGTCTTCTTCTTAAAGATCCATTTATTTTCAATGGCTTCCCGATAATCGGGCAAGTCAACCAAAGTCCACACATTTTTCTCATACATGGATCCCATCTCAGATTTCATGGCCTCAAGCCATTTTGCGGAATCTGGGCTCATCATCGCTTCCTCACAGTCCGTAGGTTCGTCATGGTATAGTGACATGACATCCGGAACAGGGTTACCGTACCACTCTGGTGCGGAACACACTCTGGTTAACGTATGAGGTTCAGTAGTAACTTGATCTGAAGTTTCGTGATCATCATCATTAGCTTCCTCGCTAATTGGTGTAGGAATCACTGGAACCGATTTCTGCGATGAACTACTTTCCAATTCGGGAGAAGGTACAAATGCCTCATCAAGTTCTACTTTCCTCCCACTCACTTCTTTCAAAAGAAACTCTTTCTCTAGAAAGGATCCATTCTTAGCAACGAATATTTTTCTTTCGGATCTGTGATAGAAGGTGTACCCAACAGTTTCCTTTGGGTATCCTATGAAGACACATTTATCTGATATGGGTTCAAGCTTATCAGGTTGAAGCTTATTCACATAAGCATCGCAGCCCCAAACTTTAAGAAATGACAACTTGGGTTTCTTGTCAAACCACAGTTCATAAGGTGTCGTCTCAACGGATTTAGATGGTGCCCTGTTTAAAGTAAATTCAGTTGTCTCTAAAGTATATCCCCAAAACAATAGTGGTAAATCGATAAGAGACATCATAGATCGCATCATATCTAATAAAGTACGGTTACGACGTTCGGACACACCATTACGCTGTGGTGTTCTAGGTGGCGTGAGTTGTGAAACTATTCCACATTGTTTCAAATGAAGACCAAACTCGAAACTCAAATATTCGCCTCCACGATCAGACCATAGAAACTTTAATTTCATGTGACTATGATTCTCTACTTCACTCTGAAATTCTTTGAACTTTTCAAATGTTTCAGACTTATGTTTCATTAAGTAGATATACTCATATATGCTCAAATCATCTGTGAAGGTCAGAAAATAACGATACCCGCCACGAGCCTCAACACTCATCGGACCACATACATCAGTATGTATTATTTCTAATAAGTAAGTTGCTCGCTCCCTTGTTCCAGAGAACAGAGTTTTAGTCATCTTGTCCATGAGGCATGGTTCGCAAGCACCAAGTGATTCATAATCAAGTGATTCCAAAAGACCATCAGCATGGAGTTTCTTCATGCGCTTTACACCAATATGACTCAAACGGTAGTGCCACAAATAAGTGTATGAACTTTGCATATTTTGGCTTCAATATTATGAATATGTGTATCACCATGATCGAGATTCAACAAAAATAGACCGCTCATCAAGGGTGCATGACCATAAAAGATATTACTCATATAAATAGAACAACCATTATCCTCTGATTTAAATGAATAACCGTCTCGCAACAAACAAGATCCAGATATAATGTTCATGCTCAACGATGGCACCAAATAAAAATTATTTAGGTCTAAAACTAATCCCGAAGGTAGATGTAGAGGTAGCGTGCCGACGGCGACCACATCGACTTTGGAACCATTTCCCACGTGCATCGTCACCTCGTCCTTAGCCAATCTTTGTTTAATCCGTAGACCCTATTTCGAGTTACTAATATGAGAAAACGAACCAATATCAAATACCCAGGCGCTACTATGAGCATTAGTAAGGTACACATCAATAACGTGTATATCAAATATACCTTTGTTCACTTTGCCATCCTTCTTATCCGCCAAATACTTGGGGCAATTCCGCTTCCAGTGACCAGTCCCTTTGCAGTAGAAGCACTCAGTTTCAGGCTTGGCTCCAGACTTGGGTTTATTCTCGGGAGTAGGAACTGGCTTGCTATTCTTCCTGAACTTCGCCTTCTTTCCCTTGCCCTTTTTCTTGAAACTAGTGGTCTTGTTAACCATCAACACTTGATACTCCTTTTTGATTTCTACCTCCGCAGCTTTGAGCATAGCGAAGAGCTCGGGAATTGTCTTTTGCATCCCTTGCATATTATAGTTCATCATGAAGCCTTTATAGCTTGGTGGCAGTGACTGAAGAACTTTGTCAATAACACTATCATCATCAACTTTGACTCCAAGTTGAGTCATGTGGTTGTGGTACCCAGACATTCTGAGTATGTGTTCACTGACAGAACTGTTCTCCTCCATCTTGCAGCTATAGAACTTGTTGGAGACTTCATATCGCTCAACTCGGGCATTTGCTTGAAATATTAACTTCAACTCTTGGAACATCTCATATGCTCCATGACGTTCAAAATGTCTTTGAAGTCTCGATTCTAAGCCGTATAGCATGGCACACTGAACTATCGAGTAGTCATCAGATCTAGCTTGCTAGACGTTCATAACGTCAGGAGTTGCTCCTGCAGCAGGCCTGTCACCTAGCGGTGCTTCAAGGACATAATTCTTTCGTGCAGCAATGAGGATAATCCTCAAGTTACGGACCCAGTTCGTGTAGTTGCTACCATCATCTTTCAACTTAGCTTTCTCTAGGAAAACATTAAATTCAAGGGAACGGTAGCACGAGCCATTAATCTACAACAACATAGATATGCAAAAACTATCAGAACTAAGTTCATGATAAATTAAAGTTCAATTAATCATATAATTAAAGAACTCCCACTTAGATTGACATCCCTCAAGTCATCTAAATGATGACGTGATCCAAATCAACTAAACCATGTCCGATCATCATGTGAGATGGAGTAGTTTTCAATGGTGAACATCTTATGTTGATCATATATACTATATGATTCATGCTCGACCTTTTGTTCTCTAGTGTTTCGAGGCCATGTCTGTACATGTGCAAAACTATCTTACACCCGTTGTATGTGAACATAGAGCTTATCACACCCGATCATCACATGGTGTCTCGGCACGACGAACTGTCGCAACGGTGCATACTCAGGGAGAACACTTGTACCTTGAAATTTTGTAAGGGATCACCTTATACTACTACCGCCGTACTAAGCAAAATAAGATGCATAAATAGATAAACATCACATGCAATCAAAATATGTGATGTGATATGGCCATCATCATCTTGTGCTTATGATCTCCATCTCCAAAGCATTATCATGATCTCCATCGTCACCGGCTTGACACCATGATCTTCATCGTAGCGTCGTGTCGTCTCGCCAACTATTGCTTCTACTACTATCGCTAAGTCATAGTGATAAAGTAAAGCAATTACATGGCATTCGCAATTCATACAATAAAGAGACAACCATAAGGCTCTTGCCGATTGCCGATAAGTTACAAAACATGATCATCTCATACAATATCGTATAACTCATCACGTCTTGACCATATCACATCACAACATGCCCTGCAAAAACAAGTTAGATGTCCTCTACTTTGTTGTTGCAAGTTTACGTGGCTGCTGCGGGCTTCTAGCAAGAACCGTTCTTACCTACGCATCAAAACCACAACGATTTTTCGTCAAGTTTGTTGTTTTAACCTTCAACAAGGACCGGCCACAGTCACACTCGATTCAACTAAAGTTGGAGAGACTGGCACCCGCCAGCCAGCTGTGTGCAAAGCATGCCGGTAGAACTAGTGTAACACTACTAGGGAAAAGCCTAGCAGTAGCATGGGTTTTAGCTGTTGTATCAGTAGCGCGGCTCAGCCCACGCTACTGCTATACATGGGTAGCAGTAGTGTGCTTTGTAGAAACGCGCTGCTGATAATAGCTGCAGCGCTTTTGGTGAAGCCATGCTGCTGCTAATCTAACTAGTAGTACCGTGCTTTCTGTCCAACGCTACTAGTGTAGTGTTTTATTTTTTTTAGCATATTTATACGCCGTTATATAATTTTTTACATAGTACCAATTAAGAGGTTGTGAGGAAGAAACATGGATTAGATTCTGGATGAATCAAAAGTTGAATTAGGACGACGATCCTACTAATTCAACCTTTGGTCACTTTTGATCCATCCACATGAATCTAATCCACATTCCTTCTACCAACACTAGCTAATAACAAATCATCATGATAACCATGATCAACATCATCATCATATTAATATAAAAACTCTTGCATCATATCGTCACCAAAAACACTAGCTAATAATCATCGTAGTCATTACCACGAACACTATTTAATCATCATAGTCATAGTGTAGCTATATAATCACCACCAACACTAGATAATAATCATCATCATAGTCATTACCACCAACACTAGCTAATAATCATCATCATAGTCATTACCACCAACACTAGCTATTTAATCATCATAGTCATAGTGTAGCTAATCACTCATGCTGCTCTCTCTCAGGTAAAATAGCATAGAACATGTGTAGCACTCCTGCATTATTATGTTGGAGCATGCAGATGAACCTGTCTCCTAATTGTGGGCCGCTCTTCTGATTGCTACCCCCTAGTACTTCTCTACTACGATCCTTCAAAATTTTGCTCCAGTCTTTGACTATTAAGACTTGCTCGCTTCGAGAAATCTTAAATACACTGAAGCGCAATGTAGGATGTCTTGGCCATAATCTAACCATTGTCAAGCGACCTTTATGCTCGATCCATTGAGGCACAACTATCATCGGGAGTTCCTATTGAAGAACATCGTAGTAACATACTTAGCAATGAAGTTTAGCTTAAAAATAATGTTTGCAAAAGATGCACCCAGGACAAATAGTAAGAATCTTACCATATTTCCAAAATAGATGTGACCGTAGTTCAATACGCATGCTAGTGGTCGCACGTTTTGAGCACTAACATTTTTTAGTCCAAGAAATTAATTTGTCTTGACGGTATCAAGATCCTCAAGCCATGAAACATAATGACTTATCTCCTCGCAGTTTAGTTCAGCCCAGGGACAGTAGTAGGTCATGTCTACCAAGCGCTGGACATGTTTGCTTGAATGGAAATAAGCTGTCAATAGAAATTAGTTGTCAAGTATTTTTGAATAAACAATATCGAAGACATAAGTATTGGTTGAGAAACTCACATAATGGTAGAACTGGAGGGGTCTGCACATCGACCTAGATGTCAATATTACCATCAATAGCATCATCTTCCAGACGAATATCAAATGTGATAAGCATATCAGGCTCAAATGCATAAGTCTTGCATAGTGCTCTCCAATTTGTGCATTCAAAATATGTGTACATGTCTCCATTGTACAATTTTGCGTCGAAAGTATAACCATGCTCACTCCTCAAGTGAACTCTCTTTACCTCCATAGTTTCCATAGGACTAAAACCAATCTTATCCAAGACAAAAATTCTTGCATGGCATGGGATACGCTAGTAGAATAGTAAAAAAATAAAATTATTAGTTGAAGCAAATGAAGCAGAAGTGATGCTTAATTACGAAAAAGGACTTGTCGTCGTGACTTACTGTATCCACTTCGAACGTCTCATCCATCTTGATGCTTAAGCGCCTACCATCAACTAGGAAATTTCTGTCACACGGGCCGCGCTTATCTTCACAGTATTCGCACATACCGAAATCCTTTTCGTCGTCAGACATTTCCTATCATTAGCATCATGGATATTCAAAGAGTTCATACTAACAACATTGCAATCATGCTCATCATTCAAATATTTAGTGCCAAACATTTTATTGACTTCTTCTTCTAACAATTGTGCACAATTTTCCTATCCATCATTCTCACGAAAGACACTAAAAAGATGAAGCATATGAGGAAACCTTAATTCCAATTTTTTTTGTAGTTTTCATTTTATAAACCAAACTAGTGATAAAAAAGAAACTAAAAGTTTCAATTGCAAGATCTAAAGATATACCTTCAAGCACTCACCTCCCAGACAGCGGCGCCAAAAAAGTGCTTGATGTCTACTACGCAACCTTCTTCTTGTAGAATCGTGTTGGGCCTCCAAGCACGGAGTTTTGTAGGACAGTAGCAAATTTACCTCAAGTGGATGACCTAATGTTTATCAATCGGTGGAGGTGTAGGATGAAGATGGTCTCTCTCAAACAACCCTGCAACCAAATAACAAAGAGTCTCTTGTGTCCCTTAAGACCCACAAGTATAGGGGATCAATTGTAGCTCTTTTCGATAAGTAAGAGTGTCGAACCCAACGAGGAGCAGAAGGAAATGACAAGCAGTTTTCAGTAAGGTAGTGTCTACAAGTGTTGAAATTGTAAGTAGCGAGTAGTTTGATAGCAAGGTAATTTGTAATGAGAAAGTAACGATAATTGTAACAAGTATGCAGCAAGGTAGACCAATCCTTTTGAGGAAAAGGACAGGCCAAAACGGTCTCTTATGGTGAGCAAGTGCTCTTGAGGGTACACGGGAATTTCATCTAGTCACTTTCATCATGTTGGTTTGACTTGTGTTCGCTACTTTGATAATTTGATATGTGGGTGGACTGGTGCTTAGGTGTTGTTCTTACTTGAACAAATCTCCTACTTATGATTAACCCTCTCGCAAGCATCTGCAACTATGACAAAAGTATTAAGAATAAGTTCTAACCATAGCATTAAACTCTAGGATCCAATCAGTCACTTATGGAATAGTGCATAAACTGGGGTTTAAGTTTCTGTCACTCTCGCAACCCACCATCTACTTACTATCCACAATGCATTCCCTTAGGCCCAAATATGGTGAAGTGTCATGTAGTCGACGTTCACATGACACCACTAAGGGAATCACAACATACATGCTATCAAAATATCGAACACATATCAAATTCACATGATTACTTGCAACATGATTTCTCCCGTGACCTCAAGAGCAAAGGTAACTACTCGCAAGTGATGAACATGCTCAAGATCAGAGAGGTATTAATATGCATAATGGATCTGAACATATGATCTTCCACCAAATAAACCATATAGTAATCAACTACAAGATGTAATCAACACTACTAGTCACCCCCTAGCAACAATCTATAGTTCCTGTAACAAGATTGAATACAAGAGATGAACTAGGGTTTGATATGAGATGGTGCTGTTGAAGATGTTGATGGAGATTACCCTCCCCAATATGGGAGAGTTGTTGGTGGTGATGATGATGATGATTTCCCCCTCCGGGAGGGAAGTTCCTCTGGCAGAATCGCTCTGCCGGAGGGCAAAAGTGCTCCTGCCCAAGTTCTGCTTCGACAAGGCGGTGCTTTGTCCCGAAAACCTTCTCCTCATTTTTTCTAGGTCAAAGTCACTTATATACCAGAACATGGGCACCGGAGGTGGGTCGAGGAGGCCACAACCCCCCTGGCGCGCCTAGGTGGGTTGTGCCCACCTGGTGGCCCCCTCTGGTGTGTATTGGCTCCAGTATTCCTTAAACATTCCAGAAACAATCCTCATTGAGTTTCAGCTCATTTGGAGTTGTGCAGAATAGATGACCTGACGTAGCTTTTTCAGGTCCAGATTCCCAGCTGCCGGAATTCTCCCTCTTGGTGTGTTCCTTGCAAATTATGAGAGAAAAGACATTAGAATTACTCCAAAAAGCATTAATATGGATAAAAACATTGTAAATATCAGTAAGAAAACATGATGCAAAATGAACGTATCAACTCCCCCAAGCTTAGACCTCGCTTGTCCTCAAGCGAAAACCGAAATCTAAAAACATGTCCACATGCTTTGAGAGAGAGAGAGAGAGAGATGTCGATAAAAACAAAATACGGACATAGAAGCATCATGTTGGTTATTATAACAACAATGAAATTAAACGTATGACTTTTATCATTCAACTTGCAACATATACTTCACATGAATAAGTAACTGTTCATCACATAAACGAAGTATGAAGCATAAACTCTATTAGAAACCAACAAACTATGTTCTTGGTCAACTTTTGCAACTACAATTCGTCATCTTTTTAGGAAGGGTCACGTATCGGAGCCTTAAAACAAGTCCACATTTTCAACCATCATATAGTCTTCTATGATTGCTAACACTCACCGCATACACATGAGCAAAATGTTTGAACCAGACATATAGAAAGATAGGGGCTTATAGTTTCACCTCCCAACATGCTCACCTCAAGGGTGATGTCAACAATAATAACTCATGTCACCCATATCCAACTGGACATATTTGCCTAGATCTTTCCTCACCACATGATGCTTGCCAAAGGATAAAAATAAAAGAAGAAAGAGGACAAACTTTGACTCTTTGCATAAAAGTAAAAGATAGGCCCTTCGCAGAGGGAAGCAGAGGTTGCCATGCGCTTATTTGTTTGCATGCTCAATCCCTTAGTGTAAAAGAACGTCACGTTGTATTGCCCCTTAAGATGACAACCTTTATTATGCAGTCTGTCGCTTTTATTCTTTGTCATCCAAGTTCATACAATGCTCAATTTTCTCTTACACTAAATGATCTCACATATTTAGAAGCAATTTTTATTGCCTTTTTGCACCGTTGACAACTTACTTGAAGGATCTTACTCAATCCATAGGTAGGTATGGTGGACTCTCGAAAAAGGTTTGGGTTTAAGGGTTTTTGGATGCACAAGTAGTATATCTACTTAGTGCGGGATTTTTGGCTAGAAAAGATATCAGGCAAGCACCACATGCTAAAGGATCTATGACAATATGACTTCTATGTGAATGTGAACCAACATAAATCATTAAGTTGTCTTCCTTGTCCAACGTCAACAATTTCGGCATATAATATTTTGATGGTGGCTCACAGTCGCGAAAGATTTCTAGGATAGTATATTTATATGTGAATCTTCTCTTCCCTTATTAATTCTTTCATAAGTTGCATCATTGACCAATGCTATGTTTATCAATCTCTAACAAAATTTTCTACTTATACTTTTCCTTATGTGGTGCTATCACCTACCATAGGATTAGTATATGATCATATTGATTTATTTATTTCCTTTATTTCTTTTCTTTATTTGCAGCATGAAAGTAAAGAAAGCAAAAATTGAATCTAAACTTTATTATATAACTTGCACATGATAACAAGGATAGATCACTAAGAAAACTCTCGGAAAGAAAGGATCGAACTAAACTTTATTTCATCTAAAGCAAAAAAGATGAACTAAAATAAGTAAAAGAAAAAAGATAGTGGAATGATACGATACCAGGGCACCTCCCCCTAGCTTGGCGGAAGCCAAGGGGAGTGCCCATACGCGATACTCAGTTCTTCTTAGGTGGTGAAGAAGATGATGGTGGTGATGAAGATGCGATCTTGTCCTTCGGGATCAAGAGGTCCTTTAATCTACTGATAACGCTCCGAAGAAGGGCGATGTGCTCTCGATGAAGAATGTTTACATGAGTGAGATATTTATTTTGCACACGAACCGTTTCAATTATCCAGAAGGCCTCAATTTCAGTGGGAGTAAGAAGAGGGTAGTATGGTTTAAGGATATCTTCTTCTTCCTCCTGTTCTGGCAGCGCTTGCTCGATTGCCAGTGCTTGATCATAGACGATGTCCTTGCCTTTGTCACCACTTGCAGCTTCTATAAGATCTTCCCTCTTCAGCTCGATCTTCCTCAGCCAAGCATCTTCTTCCATCGGGTTGGAAGAGGAGGAATACATGATGTCTAGCTTGGTAGATCTGATCGAAAACAGCAAGAAAAGAGAACAGAAGATTTCTCCGCGATACGGTGGTCATTAGGTTCAGGGAGTATATATAGATTTTTTTCTTTGGAAACAAGCAAGCTGTAGAAAAACGGAGTCTGGAAGGTGCCCAAGGTGGGCACAACCCACCTGGGAGCGCCAGGCATACTCACGAGGGCACGCTTCCTGGAAGTTTCTTTATTTCCAAAATTTTAAAATATTCCAAAACTGACAGAAATTTTTTTTGTGGATTTTTCGGAGTCCGTTTACTTACCGTATCATGTACCTCCTTATTTTCACGATTCTAGAGTGTTCTGCAAGGACTCTTTTATGTGCTCTTCCGGTGTCAAAGTTTGGATAATATTACTTTCAACATTAATGGGCATACCTGAGATATAATGCTTTATTCGTTACCCATTGACAACCTTCGAGTTAGTACCTTCGGAATTATTTATTGTGATGGCACCAGACCGGTAAACCTCCTCGATGACATATGGGCCTTCCCATTTCGAGAGGAGCTTCCTTGCAAAAAAAAAATTGAAACAAGAGTTGTACAAAAGAACATATTCTCCGACTTTAAACTCACGCTTTTGGATTCTTTTGTCATGCCATCTTTTAACTTTTTCCTTGAATAACTTTGCATTTTCGTAAGCTTGGGTTCTCCATTAATCTAATGAGCTAATATCAAATAACCTCTTTTCACCAGCTAGTTTGAAATCATAATTGAGTTCTTTAACTGCCCAATATGCTTTATGTTATAACTCAAGAGGCAAATGACAAGCTTTTCCATAAACCATTTTATAAGGAGACATACCCATAGGATTTTTATATGCTGTTGTATAAGCCCAAAGTGCATCATCTAGTTTCTTAGACCAATTCTTCCTGGACCTATTTACAGTCTTTTGCAAAATTAATTTTATTGCTCTATTGCTAAGTTCAACTTGACCACTAGACCGAGGATGATAGGGTGATGCAATTCTATGGTTAAAATCATACTTAGCAAGCATTTTACGGAAAGCACCATAAATAAAGTGTGAACACCCATCATTCACTAAATATCTAGGGACTCCAAACCTTGGGAAAATAACTTCCTTAAGCATTTTTAATAGAGGTGTTGTGATCAGCACTACTAGTTGGAATAGCTTCTACCCATTTAGTAACATAATAAACAGCAACCAAAATATATGTATACCCATTAGAGGAAGGAAAAGGTCCCATATAGTCAAATCCCGAAACATCAAATGGTTCAATAGCAAGTGAATAATTCATAGGCATTTCTTGACACTTACCGATATTACCTATCCTTTGGCATTCATCACAAGATGAGACAAACTTACGGGCATCCTTGAAGAGAGTAGGCCAATAAAATCCATATTGCAATACCTTGTGAGCAGTTCTATCTCCAGCATGATGCCCTCCATAAGCCTCGAAGTGACATTTCCGTAGGATTTGTCCCTGTTCATGCTTAGGTACACAACGCCTAATAATACCATCTACTCCTTCTTTGTAAAGATGTGGGTAATCCCAAAAGTAATGTCTTAAATCATAGAAGATTTTTTTCTTTTGTTGGTATGTAAAGCTAGGTGGAAAATATTTAGCAACAATGTAATTATCATAGTCATCATACCAAGGTGTACTATGAGAAACATTTATTGCAGCTAACTGCTCATTGGGAAAACTATCATCAATAGGTAGTGGGTCATCAAGCACATTTTCAAGCCTAGAAAAGTTATTAGCTACGGGGTTCTTAGCTCCTTTCCTATCAAGGATATGTAGATCAAATTCTTGCAACAAGAGAACCCAACAAATAAGTATAGGCTTAGCATCTTTCTTTTCCATCAGATATTTAATAGCAGCATGATCTGTGTGAATAGTTACTTTAGAGTCAACAATATAAGGTCTAAATTTATCACAAGCAAACACCACTGCTAAGAACTCTTTTTTAGTTGTAGCATAATTTCTTTGAGCACTGTCTAGGGTTTTACTAGCATAATGAATAACATTCAATTTCTTATCAACTATTTGTCCTAGAACAGCACCAACAACATAATCACTAGCATCACACATAATTTCAAAAGGCAAGTTCCAATCAGGTGGTTGAACAATAGGTGCAGAGATTAAGGCTTTCTTGAGTGTTTCAAAGGCTTCAAGACAATCATCCTCAAAAACAAAAGAAATATCCTTTTGCAAGAGACTAGTAAGAGGCCTAGAGATTCTAGAGAAATCTTTGATAAATCTCCTATAGAAACCAGCATGACCTAGGAAACTACGAATACCTTTGATGTCCTTAGGACATGGCATTTTCTCAATTGCATCAACCTTCGCTTGGTCCACTTCAATACCTCTATCAGAAATTTTATGACCAAAGACAATGCCTTCATTAACCATAAAGTGGCACTTCTCCCAATTCATGACGAGATTTGTTTGTTCACATCTCTGCAAAACTCGCTCAAGATTGCTTAAATAATCATCAAAAGACTTCCCATAAATAGAGAAGTCATCCATGAAGACCACAACAATATTTTCACAAAAATCAGAGAATATAGCCATGGTGCATCTTCGAAAGGTAGCAGGTGAAGGAAATATGCCCTAGAGGCAATAATAAAGTTATTATTTATTTCCTTATATCATGATAAATGTTTATTATTCATGCTAGAATTGTATTAATCGGAAACTTAGTACATGTGTGAATACATAGACAAAACAGAGTGTCCCTAGTGTGCCTCTACTTGACTAGCTCATTGATCAAAGATGGTTATGTTTCCTAACCATAGACATGTGTTGTCATTTGATGAATGGGATCACATCATTAGAGAATGATGTGATGGACAAGACCCATCCGTTAGCTTAGCACTATGATCGTTTAGTTTTACTGCTATTGCTTTCTTCATGACTTATACATGTTCCTATGACTATGAGATTATGCAACTCCCGAATACCGGAGGAACACCTTGTGTGCTATCAAACGTCACAACGTAACTGGGTGATTATAAAGATGCTCTACAGGTGTCTCCGAAGGTGTTTGTGGTGTTGGCATAGATCAAGAATATGATTTCACTCCGAGTGTCGGAGAGGTATCTCTGGGCCCTCTCGGTAATACACATCATAATAAACCTTGCAAGCAAATGACTAATGAGTTAGTCACGAGATGATGTATTACGGAATGAGCAAAGAGACTTGCCGGTAACGAGATTCAACTAGGTATTGAGATACCGATGATCGAATCTCGGGCAAGTAACATATCGATGACAAAGGGAACAACATATATTGTTATGCGGTTTTGACCGATAAGATCTTCGTAGAATATGTAGGAACCAATATGAGCATCCAGGTTCCGATGTTGGTTATTGACTGGAGATGAGTCTCGGTCATGTCTACATAGTTCTCAAACTCGTAGGGTCCGCACGCTTAACGTTTGGTGACGACCAGTATTATGAGTTTATGAGTTTTGATGTACCGAAGGTAGTTTGGAGTCCCGGATATGATCAAGGACATGACGAAGAGTCTCGGAATGTCCAAGACATAAAGATCAATATATTGGAAGCCTATGTTTGGACATCGGAAAGGTTCCGGATGGTTTGGGCATTTACCGGAGTACCGGGGGGCTACCTGAACCCCCCAGGGAGTGAAGTGGGCCTCATGGGCCTTGGGAGAGAGAGGAAGGGGCAACCAGGGCTGGCTGCGCACCCCCTCCCCCTCTAGTCCGAATTGGACAAGGAAGGGGCGGCGGCGCCCCCCTTTCCTTCTTCTTCTCCCCTCCTTTCTTCCCTCCTACTCCTACTATTGGAAGGGGGGATTCCTACTCCCCATGGGAGTAGGATTCCTCCTAGGGCGCGCCATAGAGGGCCGGCCCCTCCCCCTCCTCCACTCCTTTATATAAGGGGGTGGGGGGCACCCCATGACACACAAGTTGAGCATTGATCTTTTAGCTGTGTGCGGTGCCCCCCTCCACAGAAACACACCTCGATCATATCGTTGCAGTGCTTAGGCGAAGCCCTCCATTGGTAACTTCATCATCGCCATCATCACGCCGTCGTGATGATGGAACTCTCCCTCGAAGCTCTATTGGATCGTGAATTCGCGGGACGTCACCGAGTTGAATGTGTGCAGATCCCGGAGGTGCCGTACGTTCGGTACTAGGATCGGTCGATCATGAAGACGTACGACTACATCAACCGCGTTGTCATAACGCTTCCACTTATAGTCCACGAGGTTACGTGGACGACACTCTCCCCTCTCGTTACTATACATCACCATCATCTTGCGTGTGCGTAGGATATTTTTTTTGAAATACTACGTTCCCCAACAATGGCATCATGAGCTAGGTTTATGCGTAGATGTTATATGCACGAGTTGAACACAAGTGAGTTGTGGGCGATACTAGTCATACTGCTTAACTTGATTTGGCGGTATTGTTGGATGAAGCGGCCCGGACCGACATTACGCGTACGCTTACGCGAGACTGGTTCTACCGACGTGCTTCGCACACAGGTGGCTGGTGGGTGTCAGTTTCTCCAACTTTAGTTGAATCAGTTGTGGCTACTCCCGGTCCTTATGAAGTTTAAAACAACACATACTTGACGTATTATCGTTGTGGTTTTGATGCGTAGGTAAGAACGGTTCTTGCTAAGCCCGTAGCAGCCACGTAAAACTTGCAACAACAAAGAAGAGGACGTCTAACTTGTTTTTGTAGGGCATGTTGTGATGTGATATGGTCAAGACGTGATGAGTTATACGTTATTGTATGAGATGATCATGTTTTGTAAAGTTATCGGCAACCAGCAGGAGCCTTATGGTTGTCTCTTTATTGTATAAATTGTGAAGGCCATGTAATTGCTTTACTTTATCACTATGAGTTAGCGATAGTAGTAGTCGCAATAGATGGCGAGACGACCACGACGCTACGATGAAGATCATGGTGTCTAGCCGGTGACGATGGAGATGATGACGATGCTTTGGAGATGGAGATCAAAAGCACAAGATGATGATGGCCATATCATGTCACATATTTTGATTGCATGTGATGTTTATCTCATTAAGCTTCTTATTTTGCTTAGTACGGCGGAAGCATTATAATATGATCACATACAAAATTTGAAGGTACAAGTGTTCTCCCTGAGTATGCACCGTTGCGAAAGTTCGTCGTGCCGAGACACCACGTTATGACCGGGTGTGATAAGCTATACGTTCAATATAACGGGTGTAAGACAGTTTTCCACATGCAGAATACTCGGGTTAAACTTGACGAGCCTAGCATGTACAGACATGGCCTCGGAGCACTGGAGACCGAAAGGTCGAGCGTGAATCTTATAGTAGATATGATCAACATAAGGTGTTCACCATTGAAAACTACTCCATCTCACGTGATGGTCCGACATGGTTCAGTTGATTTGGATCACATGATCATTTAGATGACTAGAGGGATGTCTATCTAAGTGGGAGTTCTTAAGTAATATGATTAATTGAACTTTAATTTATCATTAACTTAGTCCTCATAGTATTTGAAAATTATGGTGTAGATCAATAGCTCGCGTTATAGCTCCCCTATGTTTTTGATATGTTCCAAGAGAAAAACTAAATTGAAATATGTTAGTAGCAATGATGCAGACTAGGTCCATGATCGGAGGATTATCCTCATTGCTGCACAGAAGTATTATGTCATTGATGCACCGCTAGGTGACATATCTATTGCAGGAGTAAATGCAAATGTTATGAACGTTTGGCAAAGCTCAGTATGATGTCTACTTCATAGTTTAGTGCACCATGCTTTACGGCTTAGAACCGGGACTTCAAAAATGTTTTGTATGCCACGGAGCATATAAGATGTTCCAAGAGTTGAAATTAGTATTTCATACTCATGCTCGTGTCGAGAGGTATGAGACCTCTGACAATACTTTGTCGACAAGATGGAGGAGAATAGCTCAACCAGTGAGCATGTGCTCAGATTGTCTGGGTACTACAATTGCTTGAATCAAGTGGGAGTTAATCTTCCAGATAAGATAGTAATTGACAAAGTTCTCTAGACACTATCACCAAGTTAGTAGAACTTTGTGATGAATTATAATATGCAAGGGATGACGAATGTTATTCCCTAGCTCTTCGCGATGCTGAAATCAGCGAAGGTAGAAATCAAGAAAGAGCATCAAGTGTTGATGGTTAACAAGACCACTTGTTTCAAGAAAAGGGGAAAGGGATAGAAGGGGAACTTCAAGAAGAATGACAAGCAAGTTTTCACTCCCGTGAAGAAACCCAACGCTAAACTCAAGCCAGAAACTAAGTGCTTCTACTACAAAGGAAATGGTCACTGGAAGCGGAACTGCCCTAGATACTTGGCGGATAATAAGGATGACAAAGTGAACAAAGGTATATTTGATATACAGATTATTGATGTGTACTTACTAGCGTTCATAGGAACCCATGGGTATTTTATACCGGTTCAGTTGCTAAAATTAGTAACTTGAAACGAGAGTTGCAGAATGAATAGAGACTAGTTAAAGGTGAAGTGACGATGTGTGTTGGAAATGGTTCCAAGATTGATATGATCATCATCGCACACTCCCTATACTTTCGGGATTAGTGTAGAACCTAAATAAATGTTATTTGGCATTTGCGTTGAGCATGAATATGATTTGATCATGTTTGTTACAATACGGTTATTCATTTAAAGTCATAGAATAATTGTTATTCTGTTTACATGAATAAAACCTTCGATGGTCATACACCCAATAAAAATAGTTTGTTGGATCTCGATCGTAGTAATACACAAATTCATAATATTGAAGCCAAAAGATGCAAAGTTAATCATGATAGTGCAACTTATTTGTGGCACTACCGTTTAGGTCATATTGGTGTAAAGCGCATGAAGAAACTCTATAATGATGGACTTTTGGAATCACTTGATTATGAATCACTTGGTGCTTGCGAACCGTGCCTCATGGGCAAGATGACTAAAACTCCGTTCTCTGGAGCAATGGTGTGAGCAATTGACTTGTTGGAAATCATACATACTGATGTATGCGGACCAATGAGTGTTGAGGCTCGCGGTGGGTATCATTATTTTCTGACCTTCACTGATGATTTGAGCAGATATGGGTATATCTACTTGATGAAACACAAGTCAGAAACATTTCAAAAGTTCAAAGAATTTCATAGTGAAGTAGGGAATCATCGTAACAAGAAAATAAAGTTTCTATGATCCGATCGTGGAGGTGAATATTTGAGTTATGAGTTTGGTCTTCATTTGAAACAATATGGAATAGTTTCACACCTCACGCCACCCGGAACACCACAGCGTAATGGTGTGTCTGAACGTCATAATCGTACTTTATTAGATATGTTGCGATCTATGATGTCTCTTACCGATTTACCACTATCATTTTTGGTTATGCATTAGAGACAGCTGCATTCACGTTAAATAAGGGCACCATCTAAATCCGTTGAGACGATGCCTTATGAACTGTGGTTTGGCAAGAAACCAAAGTTGTTGTTTCTTAAAGTTTGGGGCTACGATGCTTATGTGAAAAAGCTTCAACCTGATAAGCTCGAACCCTAGTTGGAGAAATGTGTCTTGATAGGATACCCAAAGGAGACTGTTGGGTACACCTTCTATCACAGATCCAAAGGCAAGATATTCGTTGCTAAAAGTGGATACTTTCTAGAGAAAGATTTTCTCTCGAAAGAAGTGAGTGGGAGGAAAGTGGAACTTAATGAGGTAATTGTACCTTCTCCCGAATTGGAAAGTAGTACATCATTGAAACTAGTTCTAGTGATTCCTACAGCAATCAACGAGGAAGCTAATGATGATGATCATGAAACTTCAGATCAAGTTACTACTGAACCTCGTTGGTCAACCAGAGTGCGTTCCGCGCCAGAGTGGTACGGTAACCCGGTTCTGGAAGTCATGTTACTAGAACATGATGAACCTACGAACTATGAGGAAGCGATGATGAGCCCAGATTCCGCAAAATGGCTTGAGGCCATGAAATCTGAGATGGGATCCATGTATGAGAACAAAGTGTAGACTTTGGTTGACTTGCCCGATGATCAGCAACCCATTGAAAATAAATGGATCTTTTAGAGGAAGATTGACGCTGATGGTAATGTTATTGTCTACAAAGCTCGACTTGTTGCGAAAGGTTTTCGACAAGTTGAAAGTGTTGACTACGATGGGATTTTCTCACTCGTAGCGATGCTTAAGTCTGTCCGAATCATGTTAGCAATTGCCATATTTTATGAAATATGGCAAATGGATACCAGAAGGTATTGTCAATCCTAAAGGTGCTAACAAAATGTGCAAGCTCCAGCGATCTATCTATGGACTGGTGCAAGCATCTCGGAGTTGGAATATGCGCTTTGATAAGTTGATCAAAGCATATAGTTTTATACAGACTTGCGGTGAAGCTTGTATTTGCAAGAAAGTGAGTGGGAGCACTACATCCTTTCTTATAAGTATATGTGAATGACATATTGTCTATCAGAAATGATGTAGAATTTTCTAGAAAGCATAAAGGAATGTTTGAAAGGAGTTTTTCAAAGAAAGACCTCGGTGAAGCTGCTTACATATTGAGCATCAAGATCTATAGAGATAGATCAAGACGCTTGATAAGTTTTTTCAATGAGTATATAGCTTTACAAGTTTTTGAAGTAGTTCAAAATGGAACAGTCAAGGAAAGAGTTCTTGCCTGTGTTGCAAGGTGTGAAGTTGAGTAAGACTCAAAGCCCGACCATAGCAAAAGATAGAGAGAGAATGAAAGTCATTCCCTATGCCTCAGCCATAGGTTCTATAAAGTATGCCATGCTGTATACCAGACTTATTGTATGCCCTTCCCTGAGTTTGGCAAGGGAGTACAATTTTGATCTAGGAGTAGATTAGTGGACATCGGTCAAAATTATCCTTAGAGGACTAAGGAAATATTTCTCGGTTACAGAGGTGATAAAGAGTTCGTCGTAAAGAGTAACGTCGATGCAAGCTTTGACACCGATGTGGATGACTCTGCGTCTCGATCTGGATACATATTGAAAGTGGGAGCATTTAGCTAGAGTAGCTCCGTGCAGAGCATTGTAGACATAGAAATTTGCAAAATACTGAATGTGACAGACCCATCGAGTAAACCTCTCTCATAAGAAAAACATGATCACACCTTAGTACTCTTTGGGTGTTAATCACATAGCAATGTGAACTAGGTTATTGACTCTAGTAACCCTTTTGGGTATTGGTCACATGGCAATGTGAACTATAAAGTGTTAAATCACATGACGATGTGAACCATTGGTGTTAAATCACATGGTGATGTGAACTAGATTATTGACTCTAGTGCAAGTGGGAGACTGAAGGAAATATGCCCTAGAGGCAATAATAAAGTTATTATTTATTCCCTTATATCATGATAAATGTTGATTATTCATGCTAGAATTGTATTAACCGGAAACTCAGTACATGTGTGAATACATAGACAAAACAGAGTGTCCCTAGTATGCCTCTACTTGACTAGCTCATTGATCAAAGATGGTTATGTTTCCTGACCATAGACATGTGTTGTCATTTGATGAACGAGATCACATCATTAGAGAATGATGTGATGGTGTCGGGGGAAACTGTCCTCCCACGAGCACCTATGGGACCAGAGCCCCTTATACGTTGCGGTAAGGGAGCGGAGGGAGCACGGAGAGCAGATCGAGGAACGCACGCGGGCAGTTTACCCAGGTTCGGGCCGCGCGGACGCGTAAAACCCTACTCCTGCTTGGATTGTATTGAGTTCTTGTGCTCGGGTGCTTGAAGAGCTAGCTACACCGAGCAAGAGAGCTATCTAGGTTCCGAACCCTTTCTACGTTGTGCATGGGCCTCCTTCTATAGCTCAAGGGGTCACCGACAGGTGTCAACGTAGAGGATGGTAAAAGCGTAATTTTGGTGGTAGTTGTAACAGTGCGGGAACAGTGCATGAACAGTAGATGAACAGTGGTCTTCACCTACCCTTGACAGTGGGGGACAAGGGCATTAAATGCCCGTCACAGTCGACCCCAAAAGCGCCCGTCCATGCCTCTCCGTTCGCCACGGCGGTAGCCTCGTCACCGTGGCGTGCCACCGTGTCCCCCAGGCTGCACAGCCATCCGCCACGCGTCCCTGGAAGGGCCCCAGGGCGACGCGTGGGCCGATGAGCTGGAGCACGGGCACATAGCGTAGGCTTCCCCCGGCAAGCACCTTGCCGGGGTCTTGCCGGGCCCGGAAGCTTGTCGCTCCTCGGGTCCTGCCGGGGCGCAGGGTGCGCCGGGGCATCTTTTGAGATACGCATTCCTTGGCTTTCCTCGCAAGCTCCTCTTGCCAGGGTCTTGCATTTAGGTGATGATCTTGAGCCTGGTGCGGCCTTCCCGGCAAGCACCACTTGCCGGGGTCTCGATCTTCTGACTTGTATACTTTGTTTTTGAATGGCTTCATAAGGACCAGAAAAGGTCTCCGGCGAGCACGCGGTAAACCCTGCCGCGGGAAGCTGCTACTGCCCGTGCACAAGTTGGGGTACTAAGGTACCCCTATCTTAGTACACCGACAGGAGCCCCCGGGCCTGGGCCACACACGGTGCCGAGCGCTGTTGGGCCAGGCCCAAAACAGTGCACGGGCACACGCGGCCCACGGCACGCCGAATCCCCTTCCGTATCCGCCGCATCCCCCCCTAACGGCACGCGTCGATTGCGGCGTCGTGGGGGAGATCGTGGCCTTGTTCTTTAATGGGAAATGCGGAGCGTCCCCCACTTCCCCCTTAAAAGCAGAGGAAGCAGGGGCAGTTTCCCTCCTTCGTCTTCATTGCGCCTTCATTCTCCAGAAAACTTCCGCTGCTCCTTGCCTCCGCCCCTCCTCCGCCGTCTTCCGCATCCGCGGCGCCATCGAGCTCCTCGCCTCTTTCCTCGCCGCCCCCGCCATGGCTCCGAAGAACGACAAGGCGAAGAGCGACAAGGCCAAGAAGGAGAAGTCCGAGCAGGCGGCGAAGCTGGCCGCCCTGCGGAAGAAGAGCGTGGTCTTCGTGCCGAGGCTTGGCGCGAAGGAGCTGCGGAACAAGTACTATCTGTTCTGGTCAGGGGAGACCAAAGCTCATCCCCGCGCCAGAGCCTTCCCCGCCGTCTCCAAAGATCTGTTCCCCGGCGGGTACTTCTTCTTCGCTGCTTTTTTCCACTGTGGGTTGTGCCCTCCGTACTCGGAGTTCTTTTGCGATATCATGAACACATACAACCTCCACCTCCTAGATTTCACTCCCAACGCCATCCTTACGATGGCCGTTTTCGCACATCTGTGCGAAAACTATGTTGGGATTCATCCCAATGTCGCCCTTTTCCGCCACTTTTTCATGCCTAGAGTAGAATGGGGCGCTCCCCTCTCCGGCGGCATCTCCTGGATCTTCCGGCTGAACAAGAAGGATTCTTACCTGAAGGGAGAGCTCTGCGGCAAGTGGGAGGAGTGGCGTGCAGATTGGTGCTGGATAGTGGAGGATAAGCCGGAGCCCTTCACCGCGCCGCGCACAACTGCCATAGTGCGCGGCAGAGACTGGAGCGAATTGGCCCCGGAGGACAACAAGCTCAGCATTGCCCTCATTAGGATTATTCGTCTCCGGGTAGCCAAACTGACCATCGGAGAGGTAGGGGCAGATTTCCTCCGCCGCCGCATTGCCCCTTTACAAGAAAGGAAAAGGCCAGCATGGGAATTTGGCAACGCGGCAGATATCATGAGGTTGCGCCCTGGATTGAACTTCAATTTCACTGCCTTGGAGTTGAAAGGGATGGTCCGGGAACTTTTCAAGCATGACCCGGCCCACCCGGAATGGTTTAGACCTCCCCGGGGAGTGGTGCCGCTGTGCAACAGCACTGTCCGGGATTCCTTGCGTGCGATGATGCCTGCGTGCGACTCCCACGGCGTCAACCCCACCTGGATCGAGCCTCCGCCGAACGCCGTGCTGAGCTTTTTCGACAACTTGGTCGAGACGCCCAAGAACGCCGAGGAGAACAAGGGCCTCACCCGAGCCACTACGGCAAGGGATATAGCCTACATCGCCTCCAGGATGGAGGAGGCCGCCGCCGCGGCAGCCGCGGGTGACTTTGGATACACCGTGGACGAGGCACAGTCCGCGGACGAGTCGTGAAGCAGAGGAGGCGGAAATCCTCAGGCTGCTCAAGCTTCCGCCCGAAGAGTTTGCCGGGGTTCCTTCCTTGAGGCTTTCCGGGATAGCCGGGGTTGTCGGGGTGAGCGAGGCCGCCGGAGGGAGCGAGGCCGCCGGGCAAGGCGCTGGGTCCAGTGGGCCTGCCGGGGAGGAGGAGGAGGACGTCGAGGCTGATGAAGATACTGGTGGATCTCTGGGACTTGACGACGATGCCTCCTCGTCCTCAAAGAACTCCCCGCCTCCGGCAAGCCCCACGCAGCAACCAAGGAAACGCCTCCGCAAGGTGGCTACGGCGACGAGGCCACAGGCGCCTCGACGGCAGCCTGTGCACCGGGCGACGCGCACTACCAAGGCGAGCCAAGTCGCGAAGGAGGCGCCCCGCGCACCAGCGCCAAGCGGAGGAGGATCCTCCTGGAGTGGAACGGCTGCTACTTCCGCTCCTCGGCCCTCAGCGACAACGGAGGCTGGGTCTTCGCAGCCCATAGCTCCGGAGACCGCCAAGCGCCCGAGGGAGCCTTCTCCTCCTGCTCCTCGCGCGGGAGCATCTCAGGTGGAGTTCGACTTCTCCGCCCTCAGCTCCGACGACGAGGAAGAGGAGTGAGTACTTGCAGCTTGTAATTTCTTTGACTTTGTCTTGATCTTCCTTGCTGATTCTGATCTTGTTTTTGCTTTGCTTTCAGGACCCTGACCCAGCGGATGGCGAAGAGGGCCAAGATCCCTGTGGTTGAGGTTGAAGACGACTCGCCCGCCGCGGCGACTGGGGACGTGCCAGCGGCAAGCTTGCCGGATCAACCTGCTGCTCCGAGGAGCAGCCCCCAGTGTAAGTCTGGTATTTATCTTTCCATTCTTCGGGCGCGCTTGAGGTTGTTGCTTATATTGATATCTTGTTGTCTTGTTTGTCTTGTGCAGAAGTGGAGCCGCAGCCGCAGGAGCAACCGGAGGTCACCCCCGAGGAGCTGCCTATTCCACCCTCCCCGCCAAGGGCGAATTCCCCGGCGAGGGAGAACGCTTCGCCAAGGACGGGCACCCCGCCAAGGGCGGGCACCCCGCCAAGGGTGAGCAGCCCGACAAGGGTGAGCACCCCGCCAAGGGAGGGCGCGGGCGGCCCTCCGCCAGCAGGGGCCACCACTCCGCCGCCAAGGGTGGATTCCCCGGCGAGGGAGCCTGTCGTCGAAGAAGTCCTCGAAGGTAAGTCTTGTAGCTTCTTCTTCTTGGACTTGTCTTTTTGGATATTTGCTTGATCTTTTCTTTTATTTTTCTTCTGCTAGATCCTCCCGCCCCAGAGCGGATGGAGACAGAGGCCACCGTTGAGGAGGAGGTGCGCGGCGACGGCGGCGACGCCACTACCACTGAGGGCATGGCTGGAGCCGATGAGCCTGCTGTTGAGGAGACCGCCCCGACCGCAGACGCCGCGGCCGGAGAAGGGACCGGCGACCGCACTGCTGGCCCGGAGGCAGCAGGAGCGTCAAGCGCTGCGCCGGCCGCCGACCCCTCCGCGTCCACGGAGCGGTCGGGCGTCTATCTTGAAGCTCCCAACGGGATCTTTATACAAGTCCCGTGGGCGTCCTCGTCGCGAGCCCCCGTGGAGGGAGAGACCTACGATGGGGAGGTCCTCGCCTCCGCGGGGTTGAAGGTCGTTGAAGCGCTTGGCGGGAGTGACGAGCCCGAAGAGGAGAAGCTTCTTCGCCAGCTCCTGGCCCTGTACCGGGCCAGGCAGGCAAAACTGGAGTCCCGAGAAGCTCTCACCGCCAAGGCTGGAGCTGATTTGGAGAAGCGCGCTGCGGAGCTCCGCGCCGCCAACCAGGCGGCCCTCCGCAACTTGGCGGAGGAGCGCGAAAGGCTTGCCGAGGAGCAGCAAGCGTTCCTCCTTGAGAAGGCTGAGGCCGAGGAGCAGCAGCGACTGGTTGGTGAAGAGCTGTCCCGGCGAGAAGGAGCGCTCAACCAACGGAAGGTCGACCTCGACGCCCACGAGGACGACCTCACCGCCCGGGAGCGGGCCATTGGCGGAGCCCTGAAGGAGGCGAAGGCTGCTGCTGCCACCGCGGAGACCGCCAAGAAGGATCTTGAGGCCAAGGTGGAGCAGCTGGAGCGGTACCTGAAGGCGAGTGCGGACAGAATCACCGCGCTCAATGTGGAGCGGGAAAAATATGCCCATACCAACTCTGACCTGCAGGTACGCCTCTCCAAGAAAGGCGACGAGCTCACCGCCGCCAAAGATTCTATTGCTGACTTGGAATTGAAGGTCTCCACTCTGACTGATTCGCTCGACGCTGCCCGGGATCGCGAGACGAAGCTGAAGGACGAGCTCCGCAAGGAACGAGGCCTGGTGGAGAGCGCCGCCGTCTCGGCGAACCAGTTCAGCCGGGCAGTGGAGCAGTGGACTGACGATCTGGTTACCTCCGCTGCCAATATTGACAAGGAGATGATGGCGCTGAGGGCGGAGCACCTCGTGTACTCTCCCGACGAGGACCTCCCCCACAGCGCCAAGTTAAGTCTCTTCTTCAGGGGAATCGCGCCGGGGCTTGCACGGCTGCGGGAGAAGCTCCCCGCGCAGTTGGCCGACGAGTCGCGTCGGCTTTGCGCGGGCACCTTGGAGCGCGTCTTGACGAAGATCGTTTAGCGCAACCCCAGCATCAACCTTGTCAACGTCCTCCGCTCCTTGCCGGACGACGCAGATCAAGAGGCGTTGAAGGCGCAGGTCGCCCACATCGTTGCCAAGGTGAACAAAGTCACGAGGCGTGAAGGCGACCGCGTAGATTAGGCTTCTTTCTTTCTGTTTCCTTTGCCGCTGCAAAGTATGTTATGGACATGAATCAATTAGTATCACGGCAAGCTATCTTTGTAATATACAATCTTATTTTGATCGATCAATGCAGTGTTATCTCCCTTTCTTTGGTCCTTTACTTTGTACGCTTTCTACCTTGCGCTTTGAGGGAACTTGCCGGCAAGGGCCTCTTGCCGCGAGCACTGAGTACTGGACTCTGAGCAGCCTGCTGGCAAAAGACCTTGTCGGCAAGCAACCTTGCCGCAGCTAGTCGCAACACACTTAGCTTGCTGAGCGAACTCGAAAATGAAGTAAGGGCGCGACACTTGTCGCAGCTCTCTTAAGTCGTTGAGCATGCTCGAAAACAAAGTAAGGGTGCGGCTAGCCACGGGTAGGTTCCTCCGCGCACAGGTTTTCCATACAAAGTGTGGTTGTTCAAGGAAGACAACTAAAATTTAAAATTTTGAATTATTCAAACTTTGGTAACTTAGCTTTCATAGATTGTTTGTTCCCGGCAAGGCTCCTCTTTCTTGAACAGCGCTTGGTTTATCCTCCACCTCCTTCCCCCCGGCAAACTTGTGCGCGAGGAACATTCCATCTGCTTAAGAGGGAAAGAAAAAGAGGAGGGAAAACAAGTGTAGGGCCTCTTGGCCTGCTAATGCTTACCGGGTATGCGTGTTGCACAAGATGCCAAACAATGCATGGAAATAACAAAAAAGCATGGAAATGGCAAATAGTGCGAAACACAAAAGCTTTACGGATGCACGTGATCTGCACCCGGCTTTGTACAAAGGTTTACATGCAACAGCGGCAAGACTCGTACAAAAGGTGGTTGCCGGAACGGATCACGGCAACCGCGCCTTATGGGTGAAACTTGCGAAGATGCTCTATGTTCCAGGAATTGCTCACCGGTAAGCCTTCTTCGGTCTCAAAGCGGACGGCGCCGGGCCTTGTGACTTGTCTCACCCGATAAGGGCCTTCCCACTTCGGCGTCAACTTGTGGGAATTCTTGGCGGACTGAACACGCCGAAGAACAAGGTCGCCTTCCTCGAGACTCCTGGCCCTAACCTTGCGGCTATGATAGCGGCGCAAGGCTTGCTGGTATCGAGCAGCTCGTACAACATCCTGGAGACGTTCCTCCTCGAGGAGCAGTGCATCAACTTGTCGCAGTTGCTCTTGCTCTAGCTCATCATAAGCGAGCACTCGAGGAGATCCGTATACGAGTTCCGTGGGGAGAACTGCCTCTGCTCCATAGACAAGAGCAAAGGGTGTCTGTCCGGTGGCTCGACTTGGTGTCGTCCTGATTGACCAAAGAGCCGCCGGTAACTCCTCTATCCAGTTTCTTCCGCACCTGCGCAGCCTGTCGAAGGTTCTTGTCTTGAGTCCGCGCAGCACTTCAGCATTGGCCCTCTCCGCTTGACCATTGCTCCTCGGGTGA
Source organism: Secale cereale (assembly GCA_902687465.1). NCBI lineage: Eukaryota > Viridiplantae > Streptophyta > Magnoliopsida > Poales > Poaceae > Secale > Secale cereale. The sequence goes on from LR738714.1 coordinate 138,928,206, forward strand.
GCAACAGAAGCGAAACAGACCTTGGCGCCAAGGTCTTGGACGTACTGCATGAAGGTGCGACTTGTAAATTGTGTGCCGTTGTCGGTGATGATCCTGTTAGGGACCCTGAAATGGCAAACAATCTCTCTAAAGAACCTGACTGCTGACTGTGCTGTCACCTTTCTCACTGGTTCCACTTCTGGCCACTTTGTGAACTTGTCGATTGCTACGTACAAGTACTCAAAGCCCCCGACTGCGCGGGGGAAAGGGCCGAGGATATCGAGCCCCCCGACCAAGAAGGGCCAGGATAAAGGAATCGTCTGGAGAGCTTGAGCTGGCTGGTGAATTTGCTTGGCATGGAACTGGCACGCTTCACACTTGGTTACTTGTGCAGTTGCATCTTGGAGGGCTTCTTGCCAAAAGAACCCTTGCCGGAACGCCTTCCCGGCAAGTGCCCTTGCGCCAATGTGGTGGCCACATATGCCTCCATGTATTTCTACCAACAACTTCTGTCCATCTTCTCTGGAAATGCACTTCAACCTGACACCATTGAGTCTTCTTCTGTACAGTTCATTGTCAACGAACTGGTACATACTTGACTGCCTGGTTATTTTCTCTATTTCTTCTGGCTCGTCGGGAAGTTCTCCAGTTTGCAGAAAACAGACGATTTGCTGTGCCCATGCCGGAGCTCGAGGCTCAACGGCAAGGACTAAAGGCATGAGGGCCGCTGCGGGAACCCCAGCTTCTACGGCAAGAACCTTTGGTTCTGCCGGAGCTGATGGTCCCCCGGCAAGCCTGCCGGGGCAAGGCTTGTCGGGAACGCTTGCTTCAACTGTACAGACCCTTGGATCTGCAGGAGCAAACTGTTCCTCAGCGTTCTGATTGTTGATCTTGGGTACCTTGGCGGCGGCTTCGGGGAGATCCGCCGGCAAGTAGTCGCCGGAGACCAACTTTCTCTTCTTGTTCTGCCCAATTGATGGTGTAACGGATGGCTGAGTTAGCTTGAGCAGGAAGGTCCCTGGTTCCACAGGTAACTTCATTGCAGCACACTTCGAGAGGCCATCTGCAATATCATTCTGAGCTCTTGGGACGTGCTCCATTTGCAGACCTTCAAAGTGCTCTTCAAGCTTCCTCACCTCATCAACATAAGCTTCCATCAAAGGGCTCTGATAACTCTTGTTCACTTGCCGGACTACCAACTGAGAATCTCCCGGCACAATCAACTTCTTGATCCCAAGCTCGGCCGCAATCCTGAGGCCGGCAAGCAAGCCTTCATACTCAGCAGTATTGTTTGTTGCTTGTTCCTTGGGAAAGTGCATCTGGACAACATACTTGAGGTGCTCTCCGGTGGGCGCTATGAGTACCACGCCGGCATCAGCGCCTTGCAGCGAAAAAGCACCATCAAAGTACATTACCCATTCGCTGGTCGCTTCTTGTATGGGGACACTTGTCTCTTGGACTTCTTCATCTGGCGTCGGAGTCCATTCCGCTATAAATTCTGCCAAAGCTCTGCTCTGTATAGTTGAAGTACTCTCAAACTTGAGACCAAAGCTTGACAGTTCCAGTGCCCACTCGACGATCCTGCCTGTTGCTTCGGGATTTTGCAATATCCTTTTCAACGGAAAGCGAGTGACCACTGTTATCTCATGTGCTTGGAAGTAATGGCGCAGCTTTCTCGAGGCCATGAGGAGGCCGAAAAGCAACTTCTGCACCCCAGAGTATCTTGATCTAGCCCCCTGCAAGAGGGAACTTACAAAATACACCGGGCGCTGCACCATCTTCCTTCGCACTTCTCCTTGCTCCTGCGCAGAGTTGTCCTTGTCGGGGCCAGAGCTTGCCGGTGGAGCCCCCTGCTTGTCGCTGGATTCGCTTGCCGGAGGTGTGGGCTCTTCCTCTGCTTCCCTTTCCGCTACCAACGCAGCACTAACCACTTGATTGGTTGCTGCTAAGTACAACAGCAACTTCTCTTGTGGCCTAGGTGCGACAAGTATTGGAGTGGAGGACAGGTATCCTTTCAAATCCTGCAGCGCTGCCTCCGCTTCCGGAGTCCATTTCATAGGACCTGCCTTCTTCAAAATTTTAAAGAAAGGCAAGGCGCGTTCTGCGGATTTTGAAATGAACCTGCTGAGGGCAGCCACACAACCAGCAAGTCTCCTTACGTCCTTGACGCGCTTCGGGGCTTCAATCTGCTCGATGGCTTTTATCTTGTCGGGATTGGCTTCAATCCCCCTCTGGGACACAAAGAACCCGAGAAGCTTGCCGGAGGGGACTCCGAAGACGCACTTCTCGGGGTTCAACTTGATTTGGATCTTGCGCAGATTTGCAAATCTTTCTTGCAAGTCTTGGATCAGGGTATCTTTGCTCTTGCTCTTGACCACTATGTCATCCATGTAAGCTTCTACATTTCTGTGGATCTGTGGCTCAAAAGCAGTGTGCACCACCCTTGCAAATGTTGAGCCTGCATTCTTCAATCCAAAGGGCATGCGTATGAAGCAATATGTGCCACATGGAGTAATGAATGCAGTCTTCTCTTCATCTTCCTTGGCCGTGAATATCTGGTGGTAACCTGAGTATGCATCAAGGAAAGAAAGCAGCTCACATCCAGCAGTGGAGTCAACAATCTGGTCAATGCGCGGCCAGGGAAATGGATCCTTGGGACATGCTTTATTCACATCAGTGAAGTCTATACAGAGTCTCCACTTCCCATTGGCCTTGCGCACGACAACTGGATTGGCCAACCACGTGAGATGGATCACGCCTCTAACCAGGCCTGCTGCTTCTAGCTTCTTTATCTCTTCGGCTATGAATTCTTGGCGCTCCACGGCTTGCTTCCTGACCTTCTGCTTGACGGGCCGCGCATGAGGACAAACAGCAAGCTTGTGCTCAATTACCTTCCTGGGAACGCCGGGGATGTCAGATGGTTGCCATGCAAACACATCGACATTCGCTCGCAGGAAGGCAACGAGCGCGCTTTCCTATTTGTTGTCAAGTGTAGCACTGATGGTGAAGGTACCACCAGTGCCGTCCTCCTTGGCGGACACCTTCTTGGTTGCCGGTGGAGCGGCCATCCCCTTCTTGCACTTGCCGGTGGAGCTCGATGGAACGTCCTCGACGGCAGCGCAGCACTCCGAAGAGGTGCGTTTGCCGGAGTGGGCCCCAGAGCTCTTGTCGGACTTGGTCTTGGTCTTCCCCTCGGGAGCTTCAGCGGCAAGTGTGTTGCTTTCTGCTGCGGCTGCTGCATCCCGGTATATCTTGTCGGCGCAGATAAGCACGTCCTTCTTGTCGCCAGGGACAGAGATGACGCTTATCGGCCCCGGCATCTTGAGTACGTTGTAGGCATAGTGGGAAGCTGCCATGAACTTGGCGAGGGCAGGACGTCCAAGTATCCCATTGTATGGCAATGGGATATCGGCCACGTCGAAGGTTATCCTCTCCGTCCTGAAGTTGAGTTTCCCGCCAAAGGTCACTGGCAGAGTAATCTTACCCTTCGGCTTGCTCCTTCCCGGGTTTATTCCTAGGAACGACCCGGTTTCTTCAAGCTCGCCGTCTGGGATCTAGAGTTTCTTGATCACAGCTGAGGAGATCAAGTTCAGCTCGGCCCCGCCGTCAACCAACATTTTGGTGACCTTGAGGTTGCGGATGGTTGGTGAGACCAACATCGGCAAGCACCCGACCGCCGTTGTGCGGTCAGGGTGATCCTCAAGATCAAAAATGATGGGCGTGCTGGACCACTTCAGCAGTCTGCGTGACTCAACGGGCGGCTCGGCTGCGTTTACTTCCCGCACCCACTGCTTGAGTTGGCGGTGGGAAGCGTGCAGAGAGGCGCCTCCGTCGACACACAGAACTTCCGTGGCCTTCTGGAACTCCTGCTCGCTGTTATCTCCTTCCTCCATGTCGTCGTCGTCGTCTTCTTCCTCATCCTTGTCGCGGCCCCGGGGAGGTCGATCACCTTGCCGCTGCTTGGCTTTGCCGCGGCGTCCTCCCCAGCCATTGAATGGCCGCTTCTTGCTTGGCTCTCCTCCGCCACCTTGGGCCTTCTCCTTGTCGCGACGCTCGTATTCAGCCTTCTGCTGCTCTACGAGGTACTCGACTCGCTTGCAGTTCTGAAGATCGTGGCCCTTGGTGCGGTGGATCTTGCAGTATTGCTTGTCGGAGCCGTCCTGCTTGTCGGCTGTCGCTACATGGGCAGGTTCCTTGCCGGAACCGCCAGCCTGTGCCGTCTTGGCGGGAGCCTCCTTGCCGGACTGCTCGACGACCAGCACTTCCTTGCTCTTCTTTCTTCTGTTGTTTCGCCGCCGGCTCTTCTTTGCCGGGGCGGCGTCCTCGCTGTCGCTTCCTCCTGCGCCAGCATCCTCTCCGGGGAGTCTCCTCCCCTCTTCGGCGCGCGCGCACTTGTCGGCCAGAGCGTAGAGCTCGCTGACATCCCGAATCTTGGTCATGGCCATCTCTTCCCTCATGCGGCGGTTACACACGTTCTGGTGGAACGCGCTCATAACCGTGGCAGGGTGGACGTCGGGAATGTTGTGTTGCACGCGGCTGAATCTCTGGATATACTTGCGCAGGGATTCTCCTTCCTTCTGGGCCAAGATGTGGAGATCACTCTCCTGGCCGTGGGGTTTGTGGCCGCCCGTGAAGGCGCCAACAAATTGGTGGCACAAATCTGCCCATGACGAAATGGAGCCTTCCGGCAAGTGCATAAGCCAAGAGCGGACGTTTGGCTTAAGCACCAGCGGGAAGTAGTTAGCCAGTATCTTCTCGTCGCGTCCCCCGGCAGCCTGCACCGCGATGGTGTAGATGCTGAGGAACTCCGAGGGGTGCGTCTTGCCGTCGTACTTCTCGGGTACGTCGGGCTTGAAGTTTTTCATGCTGGGCCACTGGACTCGCCACAGCTCACGGGTGAACGCAGGGCAACCTGCCGCGTACGGCAAGTCGCCTGGCTCACCGGGCGCGTACGTGTCGACAGCGGTCCCAGCGTGCTGCTCTGATTGTCGCCGGGCTTCTCGTCGGCGCTCGATGCGCGTTCGAGCGTCTTCTTGCCGCCGATCGTCGAGGACTTGGCGCTGGTCCCGACGAGCCCGCGGATCCGACGACGCCGTGGAGTCGTCGTCGATGTTGATCCGGCGGGGAGGCATCTTCTGCTTCCGCGGCGGGGAGTGCACGGTGGTTGCACCCCCGGCGGTCTTGTCGCCATCGGCCTTCGTCTGGTCGACTTGCCGCGGCCGCGATGTCGCCGGCTGCTGCGGCGTGTCGTTGTTGGCGAAGGCGATGAGGCTTTGGATCGTCGCCCTCCAGTCCTCGGCTTTATCTGCCGCTGGAGGGAAGTCGAGGAGCAGTTGTGCTCTTGCTAGAGCTTCTGCTGGAGAGGAGGGGAGCGGCGGCGAGCGGTGCGAGGAGCGAGATATGCTCGGACTTCTAACATGGTTAGAAGGAGCAGTTTCTCGCCCCGACGACCGCGCCTTGCTCGTACCAGGACGGTGACCTTGAGCGTCCCGCGATCCTCCGGTTTGTCCTTGCCCCAGCAAGCGTATGGTACCTCCTGTACCACGGCGCTGCTGGCCTGGCGTCTGCTGAGAGAGACGTGGTGCATCTACGGACACCGAGGCCTTGGAATTTGCCCGGTCGTCCGTCTTGTCCTTGGATTTGGTGGCGCCGTGAGTCTCCTCGCCGGCGACCACCCTTCCGCCGGCGTCTCCTCCACCAACCGTTGGTTCTGGTGGCGGTGGGATCGACGCAGACGGGCCCGCGACCTCCGAAGCCTTCTTCTTCGGGGCCATGTTGTTGCAGCTGGTGAAGTTGGTCAAGCTGGAGAGGTTGATGAAGAATGCGCCTGTGTGAGCGCCGGATCAGGTTCGCACAACCTCGACGCCCCCTACCTGGCGCGCAAAAGATGTCGGGGGAAACTGTCCTCCCACGAGCACCTATGGGACCGGAGCCCCTTATACGTTGCGGTAAGGGAGCGGAGGGAGCACGGAGAGCAGATCGAGGAACGCACGCGGGCAGTTTACCCAGGTTCGGGCCGCGCGGACGCGTAAAACCCTACTCCTGCTTGGATTGTATTGAGTTCTTGAGCTCGGGTGCTTGAAGAGCTAGCTACACCGAGCAAGAGAGCTGTCTAGGTTCCGAACCCATTCTACGTTGTGCATGGGCCTCCTTTTATAGCTCAAGGGGTCACCGACAGGTGTCAACGTAGAGGAGGGTAAAAGCGTAATTTTGGTGGTAGTTGTAACAGTGCGGGAACAGTGCATGAACAGTAGATGAATAGTGGTCTTCACCTACCCTTGACAGTGGGGGACAAGGGCATTAAATGCCCGTCACCGTCGACCCCAAAAGCGCCCATACATGCCTCTCCGTTCGCCACGGCGGTAGCCTCGTCACCGTGGCGTGCCACCGTGTCCCCCAGGCTGCACAGCCATCCGCCACGCGTCCCTGGAAGGGCCCCAGGGCGACGCGTGGGCCGATGAGCTGGAGCGCGGGCACACAGCGTAGGCTTCCCCCGGCAAGCACCTTGCCGGGTCTTGATCTTGCCGGGCCCGGAAGCTTGTCGCTCCTCGGGTCCTGCCGGGGCGCAGGGTGCGCCGGGGCATCTTTTGAGATACGTATTCCTTGGCTTTCCTGGCAAGCTCCTCTTGCCAGGGTCTTGCGTTTAGGTGATGATCTTGAGCCTGGTGCGGCCTTCCCGGCAAGCTCCACTTGCCGGGGTCTCGATCTTCTGACTTGTATACTTTGTTTTTGAATGGCTTCATAAGGACCAGAAAAGGTCTCCGGCGAGCACGCGGTAAACCCTGCCGCGGGAAGCTGCTACTGCCCGTGCACAAGTTGGGGTACTAAGGTACCCCTATCTTAGTACACCGACAGATGGACAAGACCCATCCGTTAGCTTAGCACTATGATCGTTTAGTTTTACCGCTATTGCTTTCTTCCTGACTTATACATGTTCCTATGACTATGAGATTATGCAACTCCCAAATACCGGAGGAACACCTTGTGTGCTATCAAACGTCACAACATAACTGGGTGATTATAAAGATGCTCTACAGGTGTCTCCCAAGGTGTTTGTGGTGTTGGCAAGAATAGGATTTGTCACTCCGAGTGTTGGAGAGGTATCTCTGGGCCCTCTCAGTAATACACATCATAATAAGCCTTGCAAGCAAATGACTAATGAGTTAGTCACGAGATGATGTATTACAGAACGAGTAAAGAGACTTGCCGATAACGAGATTGAACTAGATATTGAGATACCGGCGATTGAATCTCGGGCAAGTAACATACCGATGATAAAGGGAACAACGTATATTGTTATGCGGTTTTGACCGATAAGATCTTTGTAGAATATGTAGGAACCAATATGAGCATCCAGGTTCCACTGTTGGTTATTGACTGGAGATGAGTCTCAGTCATGTCTACATAGTTCTCGAACCCTTAGGGTCTGCACGCTTAACGTTTGGTGACGATCGATATTATGAGTTTACGAGTTTTGATGTATCGAAGGTAGTTCGAAGTCTCGTATATGATCACGGACATGACGAGGAGTCTCGGAATGTCCAAGACATAAAGATTGATATATTGGAAGCCTATGTTTGGACATTGGAAAGGTTCCGGATGGTTTCGGGCATTTATCGGAGTACCGGGGGGCTACCTGAACCCTGTGGGGAGTGAAGTGGGCCTCATGGGCCTTGGGAGAGAGAGGAAGGGGCAGCCAGGGCTGGCCGCGTGCCCCCTCCCCCTCTAGTCCGAATTGGACAAGGAAGGGGGCGGCACCCCCCTTTCCTTCCTCCTCTCCCCTCCTTCCTTCCCTCCTACTCCTACTATTGGAAGGGGGGATTCCTACTCCCGGTGGGACTAGGATTCCTCCTAGGGAGCGCCAAAGAGGGCCGGCCCCTCCCCCTCCTCCACTCCTTTATATACGGGGGTGGAGGGGCAGCCCATGACACACAAGTTGATCATTGATCTTTTAGCCGTTTCCGGTGCCCCCCTCCACAGAAACACACCTCGGTCATATTGTTGCAGTGCTTAGGCGAAGCCCTGCGTCGGTAACTTCATCATCGCCGTCATCACGCCGCCGTGCTAATGGAACTCTCCCTCGAAGCTCTACTGGATCATGAGTTCATGGGACATCACCGAGCTGAACGTGTGCAGATCGCGGAGGCGCCGTACGTTCGGTACTAGGATCGGTCGATCGTGAAGACGTATGACTACATCAACCTCGTTGTCATAACGCTTCCGCTTACGGTCTACGAGGGTACGTGGATGACACTCTCCCCTCTCGTTGCTATACATTACCATGATCTTGCGTGTGCGTAGGAATTTTTTTGAAATACTACGTTCCCCAATAGCAGGTGCATTACATAAACCAAAAGGCATACGTCTATAAGCATAAGTTCCAAACAGACAAGTAAAAGTGGTCTTTTCTTAGAAACAGGTATTTGTGAAAAGCCAGAATATCCATCAAGGAAGCAAAAGTGTGTTTGCTTAGATAATCTTTCAAGCATTTGATCATAAAAAGCAAAGGGTAATGATCTTTTCTAGTAGCTTTGTGGAATAAGTTCATTCTTATCATTAGGAACTACAGTTATACCTCCTTTCTTAGGGACACAATGAACAAGACTTACCCATCTACTATCAGCTATGGGATAGATTATACATGCTTCCAGAAGTTTTAATATTTCAGTTCTTACCACTTCTTTCATCTTCGGATTTAACCGACGTTGGTGATCAACAACTGGTTTAGCACCAGGTTCCATATTAGTTTTGTGTTGACGTAGAGTGGGACTAATGCCCTTTAAATCATCAAGAGTATATCCAATAGCAGCTCGGTGCTTCCTTAGAACTTTCAATAATATTTCTTCTTCATGTTCTGAAAGGTTAGCACTGATACTAACAGGATATATTTTATTTTCATCAAGATAAGCATATTTCAAAGTGTCTGGCAATTCTTTTAATTCAAACACAGGATCACCTTTAGGTGGAGGGGGACCTCCAAGAGTTTCAATAGGCAAATTGTGTTTAAGTAGGGGCATTGTTCAAAGATTTTTTTATCTATTTCATTTCTTTCATGCATATGTGAATCATTTTCATGGTCTATTAAATATTGCTCTAAAGGATCAGTAGGTGGTACACCAATAGAAGCAAGATCAATTAATTCATCCTTACTAGGCAATTCCTTTTCATGAAGTTTACTACTAAACTTGGAAAAATTAAACTCATGAGACTCATCACCAAAACTAACACCGACTGTTTGCTTCTGACAATCTATTTGTGCATTAACAGTGTTCAAGAAAGGCCTACCAAAGATAATGGGACAGAAGTCATCTTGTGGGGAACCAAGAAGGAGAAAAACAGTAGGGTATTATATTTTTCCACACAAGACTTCAACATCTCTAACAGTCCCAATTAGTGATATAGTATCTCTATTAGCAAGTTTAATAGTGACATCAATGTTTTCTATTTCTGCAGGTGCTATGTCATTCATAATTTCTTTGTATAAAGAGTACGAAATAGCACTCACACTAGCACCTATGTCACATAAACCATGATAGCAATGATCTCCTATTTTAACTGAAATAAGAGGCACGCCCACAACGGGTCTATGTTTTTCCCTTTCATCGGGTTTGGCAATTATAGCAGCCTCTTCATTAAAGAAAATAACACACTACTGGAATCTGAGTCTTTGCCATCTGCCAGCTCTTTGCCGTCTGCCAGCTGATGGCAAAGAGGCTGTTTGCCGTCTGTCTTGTCAAAGCAGACGGCAAAGAACCAGCTGATGGCAAAGAGGGTCTTTGCCATCTGCTAGATCTTTGCCGTCTGCTGGCAGACGGCAAAGAGGTCTTTGCCATCTGCCAGCAGACGGCAAAGACCAAAGTGGGCCCCATGGGGGTACTGCACTGGCTAGGTCACACCGGCCACTTCTTTGCCGTCTGCTGGCAGATGGCAAAGATTTCTTTGCCATCTGTCAGCAGACAGCAAAGAGGTAAGAGGGGCCCACAGTGTCACGGCGTGGGCGGGCTAACGGTTAGCCTCTTTGCCGTCTGCTGGCAGACGGCAAAGAATTCTTTGCCGTCTGCCCGTAGACGGCAAAGATTCTTTGCCGTCTGTCAGCAGTCGGCAAAGAGGTGGGGCTATTTTTTTTGGGTCGACCCTACTCTAAAACTATTCCTAACGCATCACGAAAAGTTGACGCAGACGCTGGCAGCCCACCCAATCCAACTGCTCGATGAGAGCTCCCACTCGATCCCGTGCGTAGCTAGGGTTACCGCCGCCGGTCGCCCTACCCCGCCCCACCTCGCCGCAGGACGGCAGCCCCCTCGCCGCCCGGCCCCGCTCCGTCGCCGCCCGACCCTGCCCGTCCCCCGGACGCCCCTTCCCGGCTGCGCCGCCAGCATCGCCGCCTCACGCCGCCCGACCGCGCCCTGTTCCGAGGTCGCCTCCGACCTGCCTCGCCGGCCGCCGGTGAGCTCTCGCTGTCTCCTCTCTTCCCCTTTCTCTATCTCACCCTCTCTTCCCCTCTCTGTGTCTCCTCTGTCGCCCGGCCGCCGGCTGCTGCTCGTTTGTGAATGGTGCTAGGTAGCTACTGTTGCGGCGGGAATTTATACAATAAAACTGGTGTATCAATAAGTATAAAATGGCACCACATGTCTTGTTGGTAACATTGATTGCACCTTTGCCAAATTGTAAAGAAAAGTAGATTCACATGTCCACATTTTTGGATTTGTGCAGATCGATGCCCAAGTACAAATTTATGAAAAAACAGCTTTATGCAGATTTTAACTTACCAGTGCCGATGAAACATGCTAGCTGTAGGTAGACATGGAAACATATATGGATAAGTTTGAGAGGATATGTACGTGAATGCTTTGTATGATTGAGAGTGTGAGAGGAGAGGAGGAGAGGAGATAGAGGAGAAGAGGATGAGAGGAGAGGAGAGTAGACAAGAGGATGAGCAGAGGAGAGGAGAGGATATAGCATTTTAATTCGTATAGATATAGGTCACCGGAGCGGCGGGGAGGTGTAAAAGGAAAAGAACAAAAAATAAGAAGAAAAAAGAAGAAACAGAAGAAGAGGAGAAGGGGAAGAAAAAAGAAGAAGAAGAAGAAGAAGAAGAAAAAAAAAGGAGAAGAGGAGGAGAAGAAGAAGAAGAAAGAGGAGAGGAGGAGAAGAAGAAGAGGAAGAAGAAGAAGAAGAAGAAGAAGAAAGAAAAGGAAGAGGAAGAGGAAGAAGAAGAAGAAGAAGAAGAAGAAGAAGAAGAAGAAGAAGAAGAAGAAGAAGAAGAAGAAGAAGAAGAAGAAGAAGAAGAAGAAGAAGAGGAACCCTGACACCACACCCTGACCCTGACCCCGACACCCTGATCGACACCCTGATCGACCCCGACATACGACACCCTGACACCCCGATCGACACCTACACCCTGACACCACACCCCGACCCTGCCCCCACACCGACCCCGACGGTGTCATATATTTGTGAATTACGAGTTAGGTCGTATATTTTTTGATTTTGTTATGCAAAACATCATATATATTTGTGTTAATCAGGTGGATTTAAAATGTGCAGTTGTTTCGTCGCTGCGAGGGTGCGGTGTTTGACGACCTCCCCGTGCGTTAGACGAGCTCCGCCCCTGCTTTCCTTGGTGAGCACAAATGACATCTCCTCCCCCCCCCCCTACATTTGCTCTGTTCTGGTCTTCGTGCCAATGAAACTGGCTAGCTATAGGTGTCAGTCATCAGTATGCGTAACCACTATGCGTCTCCCGTTCGAAAGGGTTACATCTATAAATATGCATGCATTTGCATATTTATAATCGTGATTCTTTCGAATTGTCCAACGTTATCCATGGACAGTCCGAGTATGTGTAGATTGGGTTCGTTTTCCTATATGCTCTGCTCCGGATCCGATGCAGAATTTCGTCAGTGCCTCCCTGTTGTTCTCCGGGTACACATCCTCTCTGCTTATTGCCGAGACGTGTATCAGGAGAACAGCGGGGAGGTGCTGCCGAAATTTTGCGTCGGATCCGGAGCAGAGCATGGGAAAACGAACTCAATCTACACATACTGGGGTGGGATTAGGACCTATCTTTACCTATTAGCATGTAGGTTGCATGGACGTAATAGAACTGACAAACTCCATTAATTGATGGATATTGTTTGCTTAATTATGTATATATTTATTGTCTGTCCAGTAGGAAGTCAATATGAGTGATCGTGCGTGGATGTACACCGGTTACACTAGTCAGAAAGTTTGGACCGACGAATGGTTAACAAAAACCAAAGAGTTTGTTAGAGCCGCATTTGCTAATGGCCAGAGATTAAGCTGGTGCCCCTGTGTCCGGTGCGACAACTTTAATAAGAGGGACGAGCTTGAAATGAGTAAACACCTGCAGAAGTTTGGTTTTACGCCTGGTTACACGGTCTGGACATTTCATGGTGAGTCTGCCCAACGTGCCAGACCTGAGGTGGTTCGTCGTCGCACCGACGAGCATGGTACCGGGATGGAAGACATGGTGCAAGACTTTGACGATGCTCGGGACTCGGACGAGGAGATGGAGGAATCTGCAAAGGCCTTCACTGAAATGTTGGAGTCCTCAAAACGTCCTCTCCACGAGCACACTGAACTTTGTCAGCTGGATGCCATCTCACAAATCATGGCTTTGAAGGCTCAGTTCAACTTGGGTAGAGAATGCTACGACGCGATGATGACAGTATTCGGACGATTTCTACCCAAAGGCCATGTGCTACCTGCAAACCTGTACCAGTCAGACAAAATCCTTCGTGCTCTTAAGATGCCCTATGAGAAGATACATGCCTGTGAGAAAGGATGTGTCTTATTTAGGCACCAGTATGAGGACTTGAACTATTGTCCCATTTGCGAGTCATCCAGGTATGTTGTGGTAGACAATGGTATGGGTGAGAAGACGCAGACCAAAATAGCCGTTAATGTTCTTCGGTATTTGCCAATTGTACCAAGACTTCAACGTCTTTTCATGGTCAAAGAGACGGCCAGACAGATGACATGGCACAAAACGGGCAAAAGAACCGAACGTGATGCAGATGGGAATTTGATGATGGTGCACACATCGGATGGTGAAGCGTGGAAGCGCTTCGATGCATTACATAAGGAAAAAACGGCAGATCCAAGGCATCCTCGAGTCGCCGTCAGCACGGATGGGTTCAGTGTGTATGGTCAGACGGCAACCCAATACAGTTGTTGGCCCGTGTTTGTCATTCCACTCAATCTCCCCCCCGGACAGATTATGCAAAGAAAGAACATTTTCCTGACGTTGATAATTCCAGGGCCCAACTATCGGGGGAAGAATATGAATGTGTACATGCAGCCGCTTAAGGACGAATTGCAAGAAGCTTGGGTTAATGGGTTCAAGACATATGATGCCTTTAGCAAACAGAACTTCATAATGCGTGCCTGGTACATGTACTCGACGCATGACTTGCCGGCGTATGCGCTATTCGTTGGCTGGTGTGTGCATGGAAGGTTCCCGTGCCCCACATGCAAGGGAGCTCTTGAGTTTCGTTGGCTGACGGCAGGGCACAAGTATAGTTGCTTCGACTTGCATAGACAGTTTCTGGATCCTCACCATAAGTTCAGGAAAGACAAGAAGAACTTCATGAAAGGTAGACTTGTCAAACACTCTGCACCACCTGCATTGACAGGCCAACAAACCCTAGATCAGTTAAACGCTCTCGAGCCAGATCCAGAGCGTCCAGGGTATTTCAAGGGGTATAATAAGAAACACGCCTGGACTCACAAGACATGCTTATGGGATCTGCCTTACTTTAAAGACCTCCTTTGCCCACACAACATCGACGTGATGCACACCGAAAAGAACATTGCCGAAGCCATTTTTGGCACATTGTTCGGCATAGAGGGGAAGTCAAAGGATAATCCTAAGGCTGGAGTCGATCAAGAGGAGCTATGTGATAGACCGTTACAAAACATGCAAGATCCGAAAGGAAAGCGGAACTTCACGAAGCCAAAGGCATGGTTCAATCTTGGAAGGCCAGCTATGAGGGAAATTATTCTGTGGGTGAAAATGCAGTTAATGTTCCCCGATGGGTATGCAGCAAATCTAAAGAGGGGAGAGAGTCTTGAAAAATTGAAAATATTTGGTCTAAAAAGTCATGATTGGCACATATGGATTGAGCGGATAACGCCGGTGATGTTGCGTGGCTTCATCCCTGAGGATGAATGGCTAGTACTGGCAGAGCTGAGCTATTTCTTCCGTGTTCTTTGTGCGAAAGAACTATCGCCTGGTCTCCTCTAAGAAATGGAACAGTTGGCACCGGAGTTGATCTGCAAGTTAGAGAAAATCTTTCCGCCGAGCATGTTTAATCCAATGCAGCACTTGATTTTGCATCTCCCGACCGAGGCAAGATTGGGAGGGCCCGTGCAAAATCGTTGGTGCTACTCAACTGAGAGAATGCAGAAGACGCTTCGAGCAAAATGTAAAAACAAACGTAGAATTGAAGCATCGATGGCCGAGGCATTCATCACTGAGGAGGCGGCAAACTTCGTGACAGCACACTACTGGAATCTGAGTCTTTGCCATCTGCCAGCTCTTTGCCGTCTGCCAGCTGATGGCAAAGAGGCTGTTTGCCGTCTGTCTTGTCAAAGCAGACGGCAAAGAACCAGCTGATGGCAAAGAGGGTCTTTGCCATCTGCCAGATCTTTGCCGTCTGCTGGCAGACGGCAAAGAGGTCTTTGCCATCTGCCAGCAGACGGCAAAGACCAAAGTGGGCCCCATGGGGGTACTGCACTGGCTAGGTCACACCGGCCAATTCTTTGCCGTCTGCTGGCAGATGGCAAAGATTTCTTTGCCATCTGTCAGCAGACAGCAAAGAGGTAAGAGGGGCCCACAGTGTCACGGCGTGGGCGGGCTAACGGTTAGCCTCTTTGCCGTCTGCTGGCAGACGGCAAAAAATTCTTTGCCGTCTGCCCGCAGACGGCAAAGATTCTTTGCCGTCTGTCAGCAGTCGGCAAAGAGGTGGGGCTATTTTTTTTGGGTCGACCCTACTCTAAAACTATTCCTAACGCATCACGAAAAGTTGACGCAGACGCTGGCAGCCCACCCAATCCAACTGCTCGATGAGAGCTCCCACTCGATCCCGTGCGTAGCTAGGGTTACCGCCGCCGGTCTCCCTACCCCGCCCCACCTCGCCGCAGGACGGCAGCCCCCTCGCCGCCCGGCCCCGCTCCGTCGCCGCCCGACCCTGCCCGTCCCCCGGACGCCCCTTCCCGGCTGCGCCGCCAGCATCGCCGCCTCACGCCGCCCGACCGCGCCCTGTTCCGAGGTCGCCTCCGACCTGCCTCGCCGGCCGCCGGTGAGCTCTCGCTGTCTCCTCTCTTCCCCTTTCTCTATCTCACCCTCTCTTCCCCTCTCTATGTCTCCTCTGTCGCCCTGCCGCCGGCTGCTGCTCGTTTGTGAATGGTGCTAGGTAGCTACTGTTGCGGCGGGAATTTATACAATAAAACTGGTGTATCAATAAGTATAAAATGGCACCACATGTCTTGTTGGTAACATTGATTGCACCTTTGCCAAATTGTAAAGAAAAGTAGATTCACATGTCCACATTTTTGGATTTGTGCAGATCGATGCCCAAGTACAAATTTATGAAAAAACAGCTTTATGCAGATTTTAACTTACCAGTGCCGATGAAACATGCTAGCTGTAGGTAGACATGGAAACATATATGGATAAGTTTGAGAGGATATGTACGTGAATGCTTTGTATGATTGAGAGTGTGAGAGGAGAGGAGGAGAGGAGATAGAGGAGAAGAGGATGAGAGGAGAGGAGAGTAGACAAGAGGATGAGCAGAGGAGAGGAGAGGATATAGCATTTTAATTCGTATAGATATAGGTCACCGGAGCGGCGGGGAGGTGTAAAAGGAAAAGAACAAAAAATAAGAAGAAAAAAGAAGAAACAGAAGAAGAGGAGAAGGGGAAGAAAAAAGAAGAAGAAGAAGAAGAAGAAGAAGAAAAAAAAGGAGAAGAGGAGGAGAAGAAGAAGAAGAAAGAGGAGAGGAGGAGAAGAAGAAGAGGAAGAAGAAGAAGAAGAAGAAGAAGAAAGAAAAGGAAGAGGAAGAGGAAGAAGAAGAAGAAGAAGAAGAAGAAGAAGAAGAAGAAGAAGAAGAAGAAGAAGAAGAAGAAGAAGAAGAAGAGGAACCCTGACACCACACCCTGACCCTGACCCCGACACCCTGATCGACACCCTGATCGACCCCGACATACGACACCCTGACACCCCGATCGACACCTACACCCTGACACCACACCCCGACCCTGCCCCCACACCGACCCCGACGGTGTCATATATTTGTGAATTATGAGTTAGGTCGTATATTTTTTGATTTTGTTATGCAAAACATCATATATATTTGTGTTAATCAGGTGGATTTAAAATGTGCAGTTGTTTCGTCGCTGCGAGGGTGCGGTGTTTGACGACCTCCCCGTGCGTTAGACGAGCTCCGCCCCTGCTTTCCTTGGTGAGCACAAATGACATCTCCTCCCCCCCCCTACATTTGCTCTGTTCTGGTCTTCGTGCCAATGAAACTGGCTAGCTATAGGTGTCAGTCATCAGTATGCGTAACCACTATGCGTCTCCCGTTCGAAAGGGTTACATCTATAAATATGCATGCATTTGCATATTTATAATCGTGATTCTTTCGAATTGTCCAACGTTATCCATGGACAGTCCGAGTATGTGTAGATTGGGTTCGTTTTCCTATATGCTCTGCTCCGGATTCGATGCAGAATTTCGTCAGTGCCTCCCTGTTGTTCTCCGGGTACACATCCTCTCTGCTTATTGCCGAGACGTGTATCAGGAGAACAGCGGGGAGGTGCTGCCGAAATTTTGCGTCGGATCCGGAGCAGAGCACGGGAAAACGAACTCAATCTACACATACTGGGGTGGGATTAGGACCTATCTTTACCTATTAGCATGTAGGTTGCATGGACGTAATAGAACTGACAAACTCCATTAACTGATGGATATGGTTTGCTTAATTATGTATATATTTATTGTCTGTCCAGTAGGAAGTCAATATGAGTGATCGTGCGTGGATGTACACCGGTTACACTAGTCAGAAAGTTTGGACCGACGAATGGTTAACAAAAACCAAAGAGTTTGTTAGAGCCGCATTTGCTAATGGCCAGAGATTAAGCTGGTGCCCCTGTGTCCAGTGCGACAACTTTAATAAGAGGGACGAGCTTGAAATGAGTAAACACCTGCAGAAGTTTGGTTTTACGCCTGGTTACACGGTCTGGACATTTCATGGTGAGTCTGCCCAACGTTCCAGACCTGAGGTGGTTCGTCGTCGCACCGACGAGCATGGTACCGGGATGGAAGACATGGTGCAAGACTTTGACGATGCTCGGGACTCGGACGAGGAGATGGAGGAATCTGCAAAGGCCTTCACTGAAATGTTGGAGTCCTCAAAACGTCCTCTCCACGAGCACACTGAGCTTTGTCAGCTGGATGCCATCTCACAAATCATGGCTTTGAAGGCTCAGTTCAACTTGGGTAGAGAATGCTACGACGCGATGATGACAGTATTCAGACGATTTCTACCCAAAGGCCATGTGCTACCTGCAAACCTGTACCAGTCAGACAAAATCCTTCGTGCTCTTAAGATGCCCTATGAGAAGATACATGCCTGTGAGAAAGGATGTGTCTTATTTAGGCACCAGTATGAGGACTTGAACTATTGTCCCATTTGCGAGTCATCCAGGTATGTTGTGGTAGACAATGGTATGGGTGAGAAGACGCAGACCAAAATAGCCGTTAATGTTCTTCGGTATTTGCCAATTGTACCAAGACTTCAACGTCTTTTCATGGTCAAAGAGACGGCCAGACAGATGACATGGCACAAAACGGGCAAAAGAACCGAACGTGATGCAGATGGGAATTTGATGATGGTGCACACATCGGATGGTGAAGCGTGGAAGCGCTTCGATGCATTACATAAGGAAAAAACGGCAGATCCAAGGCATCCTCGAGTCGCCGTCAGCACGGATGGGTTCAGTGTGTATGGTCAGACGGCAACCCAATACAGTTGTTGGCCCGTGTTTGTCATTCCACTCAATCTCCCCCCGGACAGATTATGCAAAGAAAGAACATTTTCCTGACGTTGATAATTCCAGGGCCCAACTATCCGGGGAAGAATATGAATGTGTACATGCAGCCGCTTAAGGACGAATTGCAAGAAGCTTGGGTTAATGGGTTCAAGACATATGACGCCTTTAGCAAACAGAACTTCATAATGCGTGCCTGGTACATGTACTCGACGCATGACTTGCCGGCGTATGCGCTATTCGTTGGCTGGTGTGTGCATGGAAGGTTCCCATGCCCCACATGCAAGGGAGCTCTTGAGTTTCGTTGGCTGACGGCAGGGCACAAGTATAGTTGCTTCGACTTGCATAGACAGTTTCTGGATCCTCACCATAAGTTCAGGAAAGACAAGAAGAACTTCATGAAAGGTAGACTTGTCAAACACTCTGCACCACCTGCATTGACAGGCCGACAAACCCTAGATCAGTTAATCGCTCTCGAGCCAGATCCAGAGCGTCCAGGGTATTTCAAGGGGTATAATAAGAAACACGCCTGGACTCACAAGACATGCTTATGGGATCTGCCTTACTTTAAAGACCTCCTTTGCCCACACAACATCGACGTGATGCACACCGAAAAGAACATTGCCGAAGCCATTTTTGGCACATTGTTCGGCATAGAGGGGAAGTCAAAGGATAATCCTAAGGCTAGAGTCGATCAAGAGGAGCTATGTGATAGACCGTTACAAAACATGCAAGATCCGAAAGGAAAGCGGAACTTCACGAAGCCAAAGGCATGGTTCAATCTTGGAAGGCCAGCTATGAGGGAAATTATTCTGTGGGTGAAAATGCAGTTAATGTTCCCCGATGGGTAGGCAGCAAATCTAAAGAGGGGAGCGAGTCTTGAAAAATTGAAAATATTTGGTCTAAAAAGTCATGATTGGCACATATGGATTGAGCGGATAATGCCGGTGATGTTGCGTGGCTTCATCCCTGAGGATGAATGGCTAGTACTGGCAGAGCTGAGCTATTTCTTCCGTGTTCTTTGTGCGAAAGAACTATCGCCTGGTCTCCTCGAAGAAATGGAACAGTTGGCACCGGAGTTGATCTGCAAGTTAGAGAAAATCTTTCCGCCGAGAATGTTTAATCCAATGCAGCACTTGATTTTGCATCTCCCGACCGAGGCAAGATTGGGAGGGCCCGTGCAAAATCGTTGGTGCTACTCAACTGAGAGAATGCAGAAGACGCTTCGAGCAAAATGTAAAAACAAACGTAGAATTGAAGCATCGATGGCCGAGGCATTCATCACTGAGGAGGCGGCAAACTTCGTGACAGCACACTACGAAGCCAAAAATCGTCATTTGCATAATCCGAAGCCTCGGTACAATGCTGACGACCCTAAAAAGGGTCGATCCAACCTCAGCCTATTCAAAGGGGATCTCGCACCAGCTAGTGGTTCGAAACCAGTACCGTTGGGTGTCGAAGAATGGCGGACCATTTCGCTGTATCTCTTCAACAACCTAACAGAAGTGCGGCCGTACATCGAGTAAGATCTCCGTACATTGTTTCGCAATTTCTAATTCCTTTGAACTGCTCTTATTCCGGGATATTTGATGCAGTCGATACGTCGCCATATTCTCGTATGGAGCGGTGATACAAAAGGATTCCGTCGAAGAGTATGAGCTTCTCGCAAAGCAAGGAGGCACCTATCCCGGTTTCATCTCTTGGTTCAAACAAACGGTAATTTCCGTTAGACCATTTCATTTCTTTGGCTAATTTGCGACTAATGCAACAATCCTTTCGTATTAAACTTGTAAGCTAATTCAGAGATTATGGATGCCGAATTGAGACAAGTAGCTAATGGTTTTGACTTTAAGGTCCGTTCATTTGACAAATACGACATCAACGGGTATCGCTTTCGTACCTATGGCAAAGAGCTATCTATGGCCGACCGAAAGTCTACAAATTGTTGTGTCTCTGCTATCGGCGAAGGAGGTATCGAGTATTATGGAAGAGTTGAAGCAATTTATGAACTTCAATTCTATGGTGAAAACCCACCAAACGTCGTAGTCTTCAGATGTTATTGGTTCCAGCCGAAGGATACTAGAAGGACTCATGAACATATAGGGCTAGTCGAAATCAAACAAAGCACCCATTTGGATGTTCCCGATGTCTATATTACGGCTCAACAGGCAACCCAAGTTTTCTATCTACCGTGGGCCTGTCAAAGTGATTCAAATCTCAGTGGTTGGGATGTTGTTTATGAAGTGCCGCCACGTGTTAGACCACCTCCCCCCAATGAAGAGGATTATGACCAAGACACATATGACGAAGGAGAATTCTTCCAAGAAACACGTCTTTCCAAAAAACGTTTCAAGAACCGCTCAACTGTACCCCTGAACATTGAAGTAGACAGCGATAGTGAATCCGACTTCACCCCTGAGCCGGAACAAGAAGAGCCGGAACAAGAAGAAGTTACTGCTGCAGATGACCTTTCAATGCTTGAACAATTACGTAAAGGAGGCCTTCCACATGTTGAAGCATTTATTAATGATGATGATGAGCTCATCACTGATAGTGATGATGATGATGCATTTAATGATCCCGGAGCATATATAGACGATTCAGAGTAATATTAGTAATGTCAGGTATTCAATTTTTTATTATGTTCATGATGATGATACTCTTAAATTATATACATAGTATTCATGTCAGTTATTCAATTTTTTTTATGTTATACTAATTTCGTTTACTTTTTGTCATTGCAGGTGTTGACAGGATGGTGGGCAAGGGTCCAGAGCGCTCCGAGCCTCGTGCGAGCGCTCCTGGGAGGGGTGCTTCCATTATTCCAGCCCAGCCCCTCTGGAGAGCGCTGCTAGACAGTATGCAGTCAGCACCGGCGGGCCCTTCTTCTTCGGCCGGCAGAGGTCGAGGGAGGACGAAGAAGGCTGCTAGAGGTGGACGTGACAGCGGGAGAGGTAGGAAGGCTGCTACGCCTTCCTCGCCGCCACCCCCAGCTGATTCACCCGACCACAGGACCGCTTCGTCTGACGTGGACCCGTCTCGGACTCCGGTCCATGAGCCTCCGGTCGTCGATTCTTCGGCCCACCAGACTCGGGTCGCGGATCCTTCGCCCCACCAGACTGGGGTTGCCGATCCTTCGCGCCACCAGACTGGGGTTGCGGATCCTTCGCCCCACCAGACTGGGGTCGCCGATCCTTCGCGCCACCAGACTCGGGGCACCTCTCCTTCGCCACACGTGAGTCCGGTCCCAGAGTCTTCTTCGCACGAGACTCCGGATGCTAGTGGCCCTATTGATGATAGCGAGGACACCTTCTCTGATGATAGCTACACCAAGGGCGAGATGGTTGACAAGGGCAAGAAGGTCTACCAGCGTGGCGGTACAAAGCTCCCGCCCGTGCCGACGACCCCCGACCAGAGGTGGTTGATACAGCCTAATGGGTTGAAGTAAGTGAATTTACTCTTTTTTAACCTTTTGCCTTCATGTTTCTTCAAATTAATATCTAATGCATTGGCCTTGACATACTGCAGGGGCTGGGTACACCCCCGTGGTGTCCGCAGGCCCAACCAGGTCCTTGGTGTGCTTTGCCGGCAGCACTTCCCTGGGTGGGTCACGTTGCCCGGTGAGGGTCAGGTTCCACAGCTAGCACTTAGCTGGGAGCTGTACGAGGCTGCCCCGGCCCCGCCGGGGGAGATGGTCGCCGGTGTCGAGTGCGAGACGGTGGCCGACATTGTGTTCCGTCGGTTCTGGGTAATTTCTCCTTTACAGAATTAAAGATCAACACTACGTAGTGATTTTACTAATCAGCGTTGTCTTGTTTGACTGCAGACCTTCTACAGGATTTCAGATGGAGAGCAGGAGGCTGCGGCTTCAGTTGTCGAAGTCGAGCGCAAGCGCCTACTTAAGAACTTACGGCACGAGGCTCGGGTGCAGGCCGTTCGAGACTACTACGCCTCGAAGGGTATTAGGAGGGCGAAGAAGAAGTGTCGCGGCAAGTTTCTGACTAAGGAGAAGTACATGCTGGTAATTACCTATTCTTAAGGCCTTGAACTTAGTTCTCTTGATTTGATTCGTAGGCGTAGCGCTGAAATTTCTCTTGACTACCTTAGGTGCCCCCGAGATGGTGTGCGGATATGATGGACTGTTGGGAGGCGTTGGTGGATGAGTGGTGCTCTCCCAAATGGCTGGTCGAACACCAAAGGGCCAAGGATAAGCGTGCCCAAATGGTTGGTGTGCCACACCATCAAGGGAGCTGCGACCTGTTTGAGTTCGGGGGTCACTGGGTATGTGGTTTGCTTCATGATTCATGCAATTTCATTCTACATGATAGCATTTTTCCTTGGATAGCTCAATAATGCTTACTTAGTTAAAAAATGGCATCACTACCTTGGATAGCTCAATAATGACCTAAACTTAGTTTAGCTCGTTCATTTATGACATAATTAGCTCTAAAATGACATAATATGCTTTAGTTAGCTAAAAAAATTGCATAACTACCTTTGATAGCTCAATAATGACCTAAAATAATTTTAGCTCGTTCATTTATGACATAATTAGCTCTAAAATGACATAATATGCTTTAGTTAGCTAAAAAAAGGCATAACTACCTTGGATAGCTCAATAATGACATAATTAGCATAGTTTGGTCAAAATTGGCATAATAATCTTGGTTACCTCCAAAATGACCTAAACTTAGCTTTTTTTCCTCAAAAATGACATAATAACCTTACTTAGCTCCAAAATGACCTTATTTACATAGCAATTTCATTCTTCATGCTAGCTTGAGCCCTTGACTAATATTTTGTTCCTCTCTCTCAGTCGCACCACAACAAGAAGCCCGTGCCAGGTCTGTTCGACCTCTATGGCATGGCCCATAGTGCCCCGTACAAGAAGGCCAAGGCATTCTCGGAGTCCGACCTAGATCATCCAGAGACCTTCACCAACATCTCCTCCCACAACAAGCTCGTGAGGTACAGAGACGAGGGGAAGGCAAGGAAAGGGGAGGACTTTAACCCGAGCCAGGATCCTTTTGATACAGAGCTGGTTATGATATCTGGTGGCGGGAGGTCCCATGGCTCGACAGCCATTGGTGATGGACTGATACGTTGTCCTAAGACTCTCACGCAGATCAAGAAGAGCCAGAGTAGCTCTGATCCTGAGATAATGCCTCGTGCACGGCCATCGGAGCTCGCCATGGCGGTTAGTTATACGGACTCGGATACCTTTCCTATCCATTACATTGTGTGTGCGTCCGTCGATGATTACAATGCTAACGAGGAGTGGTGTGTTGCAGGCTGCTCTTGAGAAAGAGAGAGCAAACACGCAGACGCTTTTGGAGGCGGCAAGAAGGCAGGCGGAGGAGAGGGAGAGGGAGCTGGAGGAGAGGACGGCTAGGCTGTTGGAGGAGGAGAGGAACCGGAACGATGCTCAAAACCGGGCCCTATATGACATCTTGGTGGTATGTTTCTCCTGCATATTAGCCAAATCATGCACATAATGTTTGTTCCATTACTAACTAATATGACTAACTCGTGAGAACCAAATGTGTAGAGCATGTGTGAGAAAAGCGGTCAGACCCCTCCGCCGATGCCCCAGATTGCTCCGGCGACCATGGTGAGTTTGATTTGAATGGTCGTTAGTTACTAGTATTCACATTTATGTTGCATCATGCTAACGAGACATTGCAAATGATCTTTGGTGTAGAATGCTTCCCGACAAGCATCAACCGATCCTTCTCGGTCTGCCCTTGGTGGAACCCCGACCGGCCCTTCACCTCAGTCTGGCACTGGCGCAGCCTCGACCGGTCCTTCACCTCCGTGATAACGGTATTTTTCTTCTTATTTAGCCTAGTTAGTCCATTTATGACATAATTTAGCCTATTTAGTCCACAAATGACATAATAAGATGAAGAAAATCAAGGAATAGGAAGAAAAGAAGGAATAGGAAGAGAAGAAGAAGATGAAGAATAAGAAAAGAAGAAGAAGAAGAAGATCTTCTTCTTCTTCTTCTTTTCCTCCTCTTATTTAGCCTTTTTAGTCCATTTATGACATAATTTAGCCTATTTAGTCCACAAATGACATAATAAGATGAAGAAAATCAAGGAATAGGAAGAAAAGAAGGAATAGGAAGAGAAGAAGAAGAAGAAGAAGAAGAAGAAGAAGAAGAAGAAGAAGAAAAGAAGAAGAAGAAGAAGAACATTTCTTCTAGCTTTTCTTATTCTTCTTCTTTTCTTATTCTTCTTCTTCTTCTTCTTCTTCTTCTTCTTCTTTTCCTCCTCTTATTTAGCCTATTTAGTCCATTTATGACATAATTTAGCCTATTTAGTCCACAAATGACATAATAAGATGAAGAAAATCAAGGAATAGGAAGAAAAGAAGGAATAGGAAGAGAAGAAGAAGAAGAAGAAGAAGAATAAGAAAAGAAGAAGAAGAAGAAGAACATTTCTTCTTCTTTTCTTATTCTTCTTCTTTTCTTATTCTTCTTCTTCTTCTTCTTCTTATTCTTCTTCTTCTTCTTTTCCTCTTATTTAGCCTATTTAGTCCATTTATGACATAATTTAGCCTATTTAGTCCACAAATGACATAATAAGATGAAGAAAATCAAGGAATAGGAAGAAAAGAAGGAATAGGAAGGGAAGAAGAAGAAGAAGAAGAAGAAGAATAAGAAAAGAAGAAGAAGATTCTTCTTCTTCTTCTTTTCTTATTCTTCTTCTTCTTCTTCTTCTTCTTCTTCTTCTTTTCCTCCTCTTATTTAGCATATTTAGTCCATTTATAACATAATTTAGCCTATTTAGTCCACAAATGACACAATAAGCTTAGTTATGTCAAAAATGGCCTAATTAGCTAGGTTAGCTCCAAAATGACCAAGTTTACCTATGTTAGCTCCAATATGATCCATTTAACCTACGTTAGCTCCAAAAAGACCAAGTTTACCTAAGTTAGCTACAATATGATCCATTTTACCCGCGTTAGCTCCAAAATGACCTATTTACCTAAGCTAGCTCTAAATTGACCTACACACTTAGCATTTTTACCTAGCTTAGCAAAAAATGACATTTTTACCTAGGTTAGCTAAAAAATGACCAAGTTTACCTAGGTTAGCTTCAATATGATCCATTTAACTTAGCTTAGCTCCAAAATGACCAAGTTTACCTAGGTTAGCTCCAATATGATACATTGAACTTATCTTATCTCCAAAATGACCTATTTACCTAGCTTAGCTCTAAATTGGCTTTTTTAACTACATTTGTTGGAAAAGAAGAAGATAAAGAAGAGGGGGAGGAGAGAAAGAAAGAGAATATAAAATCTTCTTCTTATTTTCCTCTTCTTCTTCTTCTTCTTCTTTTCCTCTTCTAGCTATTCTTCTTCTTCTAACTTTCATCTTTCCCAATTTGCAGATTTGCTTGAGATGAGGAAGCTTGCATTGATGGACTCATATATTCTCCTTGTGCTTCCTTTTTGTTTATGAAAACATGTTTGGGAACTTCTTATTGTTGGATATGTTGTTGGAAACTTCTTATGTCATATGGATATATGTTGGACTTGAGAAAATATATTGTTGGAAACTTCTTATGTCATATGGATATATGTTGGACTTGAGGAAATATATTGTTGGAAACTTCTTATGTCATATGGATATATGTTGGACTTGAGGAAATATATTGTTGGAAACTTCTTATGACATATGGATATATGTTGGACTTGAGGAAATATATTGTTGGATATGTTGTTGGAAACTTCTTATGTCATATGGATATATGTTGGACTTGAGTAAATATATTGTTGGATATGCTTGTTGAGTATATATGTATTATCTGTGTATATCTATGAATTTCTGTCAAATTGAATGAATTCAATTAAAAACAGGGGTTATATAGGCTCTTTGCCGTCTGCCAGCAGTCGGCAAAGAGCTTTGCCGACTGCTAGCAGACGGCAAAGCTCTTTGCCGACAGCAAGCAGTCGGCAAAGAATGCCACGTGGCAGCTCCCTGTTCAACCTGGGAACACTGGTTGCCTATTTGGGCATTTTGCCGACTGCCGGCAGACGGCAAAGAGGCTCAGCTCTTTGCCGACTGCCGGCAGTCGGCAAAGAGGCTAAGGTCTTTGCCGACTGCCGGCAGTCGGCAAAGAGGCTAAGGTCTTTGCCGACGGCCAGCAGACGGCAAAAAAGGCCACGTGGCAGCTTCCCAGTGACTCCTATTTGGCCTCTTTGCCGTCTGCCAGCAGACGGCAAAGACCTTAGCCTCTTTGCCATCTGCCGGCTGACGGCAAACCACGCCGTTAACCCCTAACGGCTCCCACCTCACCTCACTGCCGTCTACGCTCTTTGCCGTCTGCTGGCCGCAAACGGCTGACGGCAAAGAGCTTTGCCGACTGCTTCTATGAAGCAGACGGCAAAGAAGGCCTTTACCGGCGTTAATTCAGCCGGACTGTTTGCCGACTGCTAGCAGTCGGCAAAGAGCTTTGCCGACTGCCATTCATGCCTTTGCCGACTGCCATGGCAGTCGGCAAAGAAGCTGATTCCTGTAGTGTACATGCCCATCTACATTTTCTTCCAATAGATCCTTTACCATAGCAATATTAGGCTCTACTTTAATTTTCTCATCTGGTTTAGGTGTTCTAATATAACTTTTCTTAACCATAGTTGAAATTTAGCGTGTTCCTTTATCCTAACAGGGAAAGGTGTCTTCTCAATATAAGCCGAAGGAACAACTGGATCAACATGATAAAGTATAGTTCCTTATTTAACAGGTATTGGTTCCTTAATTTCTTCTTCAATAGGTGGGTGATATTTAAACCACGTCTCTTTAGGGAGATCAATATGAGCAGTGAAAGATTCACAAAAGGAGGCTACTATCGCAGAGTCAAGTCCATATTTAGTGCTAAACTTTTGAAAAGTATCAGTATCCATAAAAGATTTAACACAATCATACTTAAGTTTTATACCTAACTCTTTACCTTCGTCGAGTTCCCAATCTTCAGAGTTGCGTTTAATTCTTTCCAAAAGATCCCACCGGAATTCAATAGTTTTCTTCATAAAAGAACCAGCACAAGAAGTATCCAGCATGGTTTGATCATTACAAGAAAGTCGGGCATAAAAGTTCTGGATAATAATTTCTCTTGAGAGCTCATGATTGGGGCATGAATATAACATTGACTTAAGCCTCCCCCAAGCTAGAGCGATACTTTCTCCTTCACGGTGCCAAAAATTATATATATAATTCCGATCCCGATGAACTAGATGCATAGGGTATTTTTTTGGTGGAACTCCATTTTCAATCGATTCCAGTTCCAAGATCCAAAATCATCGCATAGCCTATACCATGCTAATGTTTTTTCTTCAAAGATAAAGGAAAAACCTTCTTCATAACTTTATCCCTGGGTAGACCTTCAAGCTTAAACAATCCACAAATTTGTTCTACATATATCAAATGCATATCAGGATGTTCGTTTCCATCTCCTGCATAGGGATTAGCTAGCCGTTGTTCTATCATACCGAAGGGATTTCATATTCAATATTTTAAGTAGGTGAAGCGGGTTGAGGGGTAGCTAATTGTGGTTCCGGATGAGGTGAATATACCCCGAACAAACCCCTCAAAGGATTGTTTTCCATAGTAGCAAGTGACAATAAATTTCAGCACACTATATAAATGTTTCCTTACCAAATTCTACTTACCAAAAGCGCTTCACTCCCTTGCAACGGCGCCAGAAAATAGCCTTGATGACCCACAAGTATAGGGGATCAATTGTAGCTCTTTTCGATAAATAAGAGTGTCGAACCCAACGAGGAGCAGAAGGAAATGACAAGTAGTTTTCAGTAAGGTAGTATCTGCAAGTGCTGAAGTTGTAAGTAGAGAGTAGTTTGATAGCAAGGTAATTTGTAACGAGCAAGTAACGATAATTGTAACAAGTATGCAGCAAGGTATCCCAATCCTTTTGAGGCAAAGGATAGGCCAAAATGGTCTCTTATGGTGAGCAAGCATTCTTGAGGGTATACGGGAATTTCATCTAGTCACTTTCATCATGTTGGTTTGACTTGTGTTCGCTACTTTGATAATTTGATATGTGGGTGGGATGGTGCTTAGGTGTTGTTCTTACTTGAACAAACCTCCTACTTATGATTAACCCCCTCGCAAGCATCCACAACTACGAGAAAAGTATTAAGAATAAATTCTAACCATAGCATTAAACTCTAGGATCCAATCGGTCCCTGACGGAATAGTGCATAAACTCGGGTTTAAGTTTATGTCACTCTCGCAACCCACCATCTACTTCCCTTAGGCCCAAATATGGTGAAGTGTCATGTAGTCGACGTTCACATGACACCACTAAGGGAATCACAACATACATACTATCAAAATATCGAACACATATCAAATTCACATGATTACTTGTAACATGATTTCTCCCGTGACCTCAAGAACAAAGGTAACTACTCGCAAGTGATGAACATGCTCAATATCAGAGGGGTATTAATATGCATAATGGATCTGAACATATGATCTTCCACCAAATAACCATATAGTAATCGACTACAAGATGTAATCAACACTACTAGTCACCCCCTAGCAACAATCTATAGTGCCGGTAACAAGATTGAATACAAGAGATAAACTAGAGTTTGAGATGAGATGGTGTTGTTGAAGATGTTGATGGAGATTGCCCTCCCCAAGATGGGAGAGTGGTTGGTGGTGATGATGATGATGATTTCCCCCTCTGGGAGGGAAGTTCCTCCGGCAGAATCGCTCCGCCGGAGGGCAAAAGTGCTCCTGCCCAAGTTCCGCCTTGAGACGGCGGTGCTCTGTCCCGAAAACCTTCTCCTCACTTTTTCTAGGTCAAAGTCACTTATATACCAGAATATTGGCACCAGAGGTGGGCCGAGGAGGCCACAACACACCAAGGCGCGCCAGGGGGGCCTAGCGCGCGGCAGGGGGGCCTAGCGCGCGTCGGGGGGCCTAGCGCGCCTAGGTGGGTTGTGCCCACCAGGTGGCCCCCTCTGGTGTTTATTGGCTCCAATATTCCTTAAATATTCCAGAAAAAATCCTCGTGGAGTTTCAGCTCATTTGGAGTTGTGCAGAACAGGTGGCCTGACGTAGCTTTCTCAGGTCCAGATTTCCAGCTGCCGGAATTCTCCCTCTTGGTGTGTTCCTTGCACATTATGAGAGAAAAGACATTAGAATTACTCCAAAAAGCATTAATATGGATAAAAACATTGTAAATATCAGTAAGAAAACATGATGCAAAATGGACGTATCAGTCCCTGACACACCCAATACAATGGTAAATTGTATAGGTTCACTAGTTCGACGAAGAGATGGTGATACAAGTGTAATATGGATAGTAGATATAGGTTTTTCTAATCCGAAAATATAAAAACAGCAGGGTATCAAGTAGGAAACATGGGTAAAAATGGTATTGCAATGCTTGGAAACAAGGCCTAGGGTTCATACTTTCACTAGTGCAAGTACTCTGAACAATGATAACATAATTGGATCATATAACAATCCCTCAACATGCAACGAAGAATCACTCCAAAGTTCCTATCGCGGAGAACATAAGATGAAATTTCTTGTAGGGTATGAAACCACCTCAAAGTTATTCTTTCTGGTCGATCTATTGGGCTATTCCAATAAGTGTCCAAACAGCCCTAGAGTTCGTACAAAAATAACACCACATGACACACATCAATCAACCCTAATGTCACCTAGATACTCTAATGTCACCACAAGTATCCGTGGGCTAATTATATGATATGCATCACACAATTTCAGATTCATAATATTCAATCCAACACAAAGAACTTCAAGAGTACCCCAAGATTTCTATCAGAGAAAAGATTATGAAAACGTGTACCAACCCCTATGCATAGATTACCCCAATGTCACCACGGGAATCCACAAGTTGCTAACCAAAACATACATCAAGTGGATCAAGAGAACATCCTATTGTCACCACGGATATCCCATCGCAAGACATACATCAAGTGCTCTCACATCCAAAGATTCAATCCGAAATAACAAAACTTCAAAGGAAAAAGATTCAATTCATCACAAGGTAGAGAGGGGGAGAAACACCATATGATTCAACTATAGTAACAAATCTCGCGGTACATCAAGATCATGCCAAATCAAGAACACGAGAGAAAGAGAGAGAGAGAGAGAGAGAGAGAGAGAGAGAGAGAGAGAGAGAGAGAGAGAGTGATAACACATAGCTACTGGTACAAACCCTCAGCCCCGAGGGTGGACTACTCCTTCTTCATCATGGTGGCTGCTGGGATGATGAAGATGGCCTCCGGTGATTATTTCCCCCTCCGGCAGGGTGCCGGAACGGCGGTCCCGAGAGGTTTTTCATGGCTACAGAGGCTTGCGGCGGCGGAACTTTCGATCCAGGTTTCTTTCTGGAGGTTGTTGGGTAACATAGTATTTCAAAAAATTCCTACGATCACGCAAGATCTATCTAGGAGAAGCATAGCAACGAGTGGGAGAGTGTGTCCATGTACCCTCGTAGAATGAAAGCGAAAACGTCTAGTAACGCGGTTGATGCAGTCGAACGTCTTCACGATCCAACCGTTCCAAGTACCGAACGTATGGCACCTCCGTGTTCAGCACATGTTCAGCATGATGACGTCCCTCGAGCTCTTGATCAAATTGAGGACGAGAGAGAGTTCCATCAGGACGACGGCGTGGTGACGGTGTTGATGATGTGATCCACGCAGGGCTTCGCCTACGCACTACGACAATATGACCCGATGTGGAATCTGTGGAGGGGGGCACCGCACACGGCTAAAACAATTGTCAACTTGTGTGTCCTAGGGTGCCCCATGCCCCCGTATATAAAGGAGCAAGGGGGAGGCCGCCCGGCCCTATAGGGCATGCCCAAGGGGGGAAATCCTCCTCCTACTAGGAGTAGGACCCCCCTTTCCTAGTCAAACTAGAAGGAAGGGAGGGAGAAGAGAAGGAAGGAGGGGGTGCCGCCCCTCCCCCCAGTCAAATTCGGACTAGGCCCATGGGGACGCGCGGCCAGCCCTTGGCTGCCTTCCTCTGTATCCCCTAAAGCCCAATAAGGCACATTACTTCCCCGGTGGTGCCCATAACCCTTCCGGCACTCCGATATTTATTCGGTGACCCCCGGAACTCATCCGGTGTCCGAATAATATCATCCAATATATCATTCATTATGTCTCGACCATTTCGAGACTCCTCGTCAAGTCCATGATCTCATCCGAGACTCCGAACAAACTTCGGTCATCAAAAACATATAACTCATAATACAAATCGTCATCGAACATTAAGCGTGCGGACCCTACGGGTCCGAGAACTATGTAGACATGACCGAGACATATCTCCGGTCAATAACCAATAACGGAACCTGGATGCTCATATTGGCTCCTACATATTCTACGAAGATCTTTATCAGACAAACCGCATAACAACATACGTTGTTCCCTTTGTCATCGGTATGTTACTTGCCCGAGATTCGACCGTCGGTATCATCATACCTAGTTCAATCTCGTTACCGGCAAGTCTCTTTACTTGTTCCGTAATACATTATCTTGTGACTAACTCATTAGTCATTTGCTTGCAAGACTTATTATGATGTGTATTACCGAGAGGGCCCGGAGATACCTCGTCGTCACTCGAAGGGACAAATCCTAATCTTGATCTATGCCAACACCACAAACACTTTCAGAAACACCTATAGAGAATATTTATAATCAGCCAGTTACGTTGTGATGTTTGATAGCACACAAGGTATTCCTCTGGTATTCGGGAGTTGCATAATCTCATAGTTAGAGGAACATGTATAAGTCATGAAGAAAGCAATAGCAAAAAAAGACTAAACAATTATAGTGCTATGCTAATGGATGGGTCTTGTCCATCACATCATTCTCCTAATGATGTGATCCCGTTGATCAAATGAAAACACATGTCTATGGTTAGAAAACACAACCATCTTTGATTAACGAGCTAGTCTAGTAGAGGCATACTAGGGACACTCTGTTTTGTCTATGTATTCACACATGTATCAAGTTTCCGGTTAATACAATTCTAGCATGAATAAAAGACACTTATCATGATATATAAGGAAATATAAATAAAAACTTTATTATTGCCTCTAGGGCATATTTCCCTCAGTCTCCCACTTGCACTAGAGTCAATAATCTAGATTACATAGTAATGATTCTAACACCCATGGAGTCTTGGTGTTGATCATGTTTTTCTCGTGGAAGAGGCTTAGTCAATGGATCTGCGACATTCAGATCCGTATGTATTTTGCAAATCTCTATGTCTCCCTCCTTGACTTGATCGCGGATGGGGTTGAAGTGTCTCTTGATGTGTTTGGTTCTCTTGTGAAACCTGGATTCCTTCGCCAAGGCTATTGCTCCAGTGTTGTCACAAAAGAATTTCATTGGACCCGATGCACTAGGTATTACACCTAGATCGGATATGAATTACTTCATCTAGACTCCTTCATTTGCTGCTTCTGAAGCAGCTATGTACTCCGCTTCACACGTAGATCCCGACACGACGCTCTGCTTGGAACTGCAGCAACTGACAGCTCCACCGTTCAACAAAAATATGTATCCGGTTGGTGACTT
Source organism: Secale cereale (assembly GCA_902687465.1). Classification (NCBI taxonomy): domain Eukaryota; kingdom Viridiplantae; phylum Streptophyta; class Magnoliopsida; order Poales; family Poaceae; genus Secale; species Secale cereale. The sequence continues at coordinate 138,960,855 of LR738714.1, forward strand.
AGAGTCATCCGGATCAGCGTCAAAGCTTGAATCAACGTAATCGTTTACGACGAGCTCTTTTTCACCTCCATAAATGAGAAACATATCCTTTGTCCTTTTCAGGTACTTCAGGATGTTCTTGACCGCTATCTAGTGATCCACTCCTGGATTACTTTGGTACCTCCCTGCTAGACTTATAGCAAGGCACACATCAGGTCTAGTACACAGCATTGCATACATGATAGAACCTATGGCTGAAGCATAGGGAATGACTTTCATTTTCTCTCTATCTTCTGCAGTGCTCGGGCATTGAGTCTTACTCAACTTCACACCTTGTAACATAGGCAAGAACCCTTTCTTTGACTGCTCCACTTTGAACTTCTTCAAAACTTTATCAAGGTATGTGCTTTGTGAAAGTCCAATTAAGCGTGTTGATCTATCTCTATAGATCTTGATGCCCAGTATATAAGAAGCTTCACCGAGGTCTTTCATTGAAAAATTCTTATTCAAGTATTCTTTTATGCCATTCAGAAATTCTATATTATTTCAATCAACAATATGTCATCCAAATATAATATCAGAAATGCTACAGAGCTCCCACTCAATTTCTTGTAAATACATGCTTCTCCAAAAGTTTGTATAAAACCATATGCTTTGATCATCTCATTAAAGCGTATATTCCAACTCCGAGATGCTTGCACCAGTCCATAGATGGATCACTGGAGCTTGCACACTTTGTTAGCACCTTTAGGATCGACAAAACTTTCTGGTTGTATCATATACAACTCTTTTTTGACATATCCATTTAGGAATGCAGTTTTGACATCCATTTGACATATTTCATAGTCATAAAATGTGGCAATTGCTAACATGATTCGGACAGACTTAAGCATCGCTACGGGTGAGAAAGTCTCATCGTAGTCAACTCCTTGAACCTGTCGAAAACCTTTCGCAACAAGTCGAGCTTTGTAGACAGTAACATTACCATCGGTGTCAGTCTTCCTCTTAAAGATCCATTTATTTTCAATTGCTTGCCGATCATCGGACAAGTCAACCAAAGTCCACACTTTGTTCTGATACATGGATCCCATCTCAGATTTCATGGCATCAAGCCATTTTGTGGAATATGGGCTCATCATCACTTCCTCATAGTTCATAGGTTCATCATAGTTTAGTAACATGACTTCCAGAACAGGGTTGCCGTACCACTCTGGTGCGGAACGTACTCTGGTTGACCTACGAGGTTTGGCAGTAACTTGATCTGAAGCTTCATGATCATCATCATTAGCTTCTTCACTAATTGGTGTAGGAATCACTAGAACTAGTTTATGTGATGAACTACTTTCCAATTCGGGAGGAAGTTCTACTTTCCGCCCACTCACTTCTTTCAAGAGAAACTCCTTCTCTAGAAAGGCTCCATTCTTAGCAACGAATATCTTGCCTTCGGATCTATGATAGAAGGTGTACCCAACTGTTTCCTTTATCCTATGAAGTCACATTTCTCCGACTTGGGTTCGAGCTTATCAGGTTGAAGCTTTTTCACATAAGGATCGCAGACCCAAACTTTAAGAAATGACAACTTGGGTTTCTTGCCAAATCACAGTTCATAAGGCGTCGTCTCAACGGATATAGATGGTGCCCTATTTAACGTGAATGCAGTTGTCTCTAAAGCATAACCCCAAAATGATAATGGTAAATCGGTAAGAGACATCATAGATCGCACCATATCCAATAAAGTATGGTTACGATGTTCGGGCACAGCATTACGCTGTGGTGTTCCAGGTGGCGTGAGTTGTGAAACTATTCCACATTGTTTCAAATGAAGACCAAACTCATAACTCAAATATTCGCCTCCGCGATCAGATCGTAGAAACTTTATTTTCTTCTTACAATGATTCTCTACTTCACTCTGAAATTCTTTGAACTTTTCAAATGTTTCAGACTTGTGTTTCATCAAATATATATACCCATATCTGCTCAAATCATCTGTGAAGGTCAAAAAATAATGATACTCGCCGCGAGCCTCAACACTCATTGGACCGCATACATCAGTATGTATGATTTCCAATAAGTCAGTTGCTCGCTCCATTGTTCCGGAGAACGGAGTTTTAGTCATCTTGCCCATGAGGCATGGTTCGCAAGCACCAAGCGATTCATAATCAAGTGATTCCAAAAGTCCATCAGCATGGAGCTTCTTCATGCGCTTTACACCAATATGACCTAAATGGCAGTGCCACAAATAAGTTGCACTATCATTATGAACTATGCATCTTTTGCCTTCAATATTATGAACAATGTATCACTACAATCGAGATCCAACAAAAATAGACCATTCATCAAGGGTGCATGACCATAAAAGATATTACTCATATAAATAGAACAACTATTATTCTCTGATTTAAATGAATAACCGTCTCGCAACAAACAAGATCTAGATATAATGTTCATGCTTAACGTTGGCACCAAATAACAATTATTTAGGTCGAAAACTAATCCCGATGGTAGATGTAGAGGTAGCGTGCCGACGGCAATCACATCGACTTTGGAACCATTTCCCACGTGCATCGTCACCTCGTCCTTAGCTAATCATCGTTTAATACATAGCCCATGTTTCGAGTTACAAATATTAGCAACCAAACCAGTATTAAATACCTGTTGGGGACCGTTGCACAAAATCAAAAAAAAATCCTATGTATCACCAAGATCCATCTATGGAGTTTACTAGCAACGAGAGGGGAGTGCATCTTCATACCTTTGAAGATCGCGATTCGGAAGCGTTGCAAGAACACGGTTGGTGGAGTCGTACACGCAGCGATTCAGATCGTGGTCGATTCTGATCTAAGCGCCGAACAACGGCGCCTCCGCGTTCAACACACGTACAGCCCGGGGACGTCTCCTGCGCCTTGATCCAGCAAGCAGAGAGGGAGAGGTTGGGGAAGACTCTGTCCAGCAGCAGCATGATGGCGTGGTGGTGATGGAGGAGCATGGTACTCCAGCAGGGCTTCGCCAAGCACTACGGAGGAGGAGGAGGTGTTGGAGGAGGGAGGGGCTACGCTAGGGCTTGGGTGCGGCTGCCCTCTCTCCCCCTCACTATATATAGGGGGAAGGGGTGAGGAGGAGGCGCCCTAGGGTTTCCCTAGGAAAGGGGCGGCGGCCACAGGGGAAACCCTAGATGGATTTGGGCGACCCCACCCCTAGGAAGCTTGCCCCCCAAGACGGGAGGGGTGGCTGCCCTAGGGGAGGCGCCCCCACCTCTCCAGGTTATGTGAGATGGGGTGGGAGGGGCGCTCAGCCCCTTAGTGGGCTGATGTGACCCCTCCCCTTGGCCCATAAGGCCCCCCAACGCTTGCCGGGGCCTCCGAAACCACTTTCGGACACGCTGGTCGTCACCCGGTACCCACGGAACAATTCCAGACTCCAATACCCTTGTCCAATATATCGATCTTCGCATCCAGACCATTCCGGAGTTCCTCGTCACGTCCGGGATCTCATCCGGGACTCCAAACAACCTTCAGTAACCACATACTATTCCCATAACAACTCTAGCATCACCGAACCTTAAGTGTGTAGACCCTACGGGTTCGGAACCATGCAGACATGACCGAGATACCTCTCCGGCCAATAACCAATAGCGGGATCTGGATACCCATATTGGCTCCCACATGTTCCACGATGATCTCATCAGATGAACCACAATGTCGGGGATTCAATCAATCCCGTATACAATTCCCTTTGTCTACCGGTATAGTACTTTCCCGAGATTCGATCGTCGGTATACCGATACTTTGTTCAATCTCATTACGGCAAGTCTCTTTACTCGTTCCGTAACACATCATCCCGTGACCAACCCCTTAGTCACATTGAGATCATTACGATCATGTCTTACCGGGCCTAGAGATACCTCTCCGTCATACGGAGTGACAAATCCCAGTCTCGATTCGTGCCAACCCAAGAGATACTTTCGGGGATACCCGTAGTGTACCTTCACAGCCATCCAGTTATGTTGTGACATTTGGCACACCCTAAGTCCTCCTACGGTATCTGGGAGTTGCATAATCTCATGGTCTAAGGAAAGGATACTTGACATTGGAAAAGCTTTAGCATACGAACTACACGATCTTGTGCTAGGCTTAGGATTGGGTCTTGTCCATCACATCATTCTCCTAATGATGTGATCCCGTTATCAATGACATCCAATATCCATGGTTAGGAAACCGTAACCATCTATTGGTCAATGAGCTAGTCAACTAGAGGCTCACTAGGGACATGTTGTGGTCTATGTATTCACACATGCATTACGATTTCCGGATAATACATTTAAAGCATGAACAATAGACAATTATCATGAACAAGGAAATATAATAATAACCCTTTTATTATTGCCTCTAGGGCATATTTCCAACAGTCTCCCACTTGCACTAGAGTCAATAATCTAGTTACATTGTGATGAATCGAACACCCATAGAGTTCTGGTGTTGATCATGTTTTGCTCGTGGAAGAGATTTAGTCAATGGATCTGCGACATTCAGATCTGTATGCACTTTACAAATATCTATGTCTTCATCTTGAATATAATTTCGGATGGAGTTGAAACGGCGCTTGATGTGCTTGGTCTTCTTGTGAAACCTGGGCTCCTTGGCAATGGCAATAGCTCCAGTGTTGTCACAGAAGAGAATCATCGGGCCCGACGCGCTTGGAATAACTCCTAGGTCGGTGATGAACTCCTTCATCCAGACTCCTTCCTACGCTGCTTTGGAAGCAGCTATGTACTCCGCTTCACATGTAGATGCCCCCACGATGCTTTGCTTGCAACTTCACCAGCTAACTGCCCCACCATTCAAAATATACACATATCCGGTTTGTGACTTGGAGTCATCCAGACCTGTGTCAAAGCTAGCATCGATGTAACCCTTTACGACGAGCTCTTCATCACCTCCATAAACGAGAAACATATCCGTAGTCCTTTTCAGGTACTTCAGGATGTTCTTGACCGCTGTCCAGTGTTCCATTCCGGGATCACTTTGGTACCTCCCCACCAAACTTATGGCAAGGTTCACATCAGGTCTAGTACACATCATGGCATACATAATAGAACCTATGGCCGAGGCATAGGGGATGACACTCATATTTTCTCTATCTTCTGCCGAGGTCGGGCATTGAGCTGTGCTCAATCTCATGCCTTGCAATACAGACAAGAACCCTTTCTTGGACTGATCCATATTGAACTTCTTCAATATCTTGTCAAGGTATGTGCTTTGTGAAAGACCAATGAGGCATCTTGATCTATCTCTATAGATCTTGATGCCTAATATGTAAGCAGCTTCTCCAAGGTCCTTCATTGAAAAACATTTATTCAAGTAGGCCTTTATGCTTTCCAAGAGTTATACATAATTTCCCATCAGCAATATGTCATCCACATATAATATGAGAAATGCTACAGAGCTCCCACTCACTTTCTTGTAAATACAGGCTTCTCCCCAAGTCTGTATAAAACCAAACGCTTTGAACACCTCATCAAAGCGAATGTTCCAACTCCGAGATGCTTGCACCAGCCCATAGATGGAGCGCTGGAGCTTGCATACCTTGTTAGCATTCTTAGGATCGACAAAACCTTCCCGCTGCATCATATACAGTTCTTCCTTAAGGAAGCCGTTAAGGAATGCCGTTTTGACGTCCATTTGACATATCTCATAATCATAGAATGCAGGAATTGCTAACATGATTTGGACGGACTTCAGCATCGCTACGGGAGAGAAAGCCTCATCGTAGTCTATTCCTTGAACTTGTCGATAACCTTTAGCGACAAGTCGAGCCTTATAGATGGTCACATTACCATCCGTGTCAGTCTTCTTCTTAAAGATCCATTTATTTTCTATGGCTTGCCGATCATCAAGCAAGTCAACCAAAGTCCATACTTTGTTATCATACATGGATCCTATCTCGGATTTCATGGCTTCAAGCCATTTGTTGGAATCCTCACCCGCCATCGCTTCTTCATAGTTCGAAGGTTCACCGTTGTCTAACAACATGATTTCCAGGACAGGGTTGCCGTACCACTTTGGTGTGGAACGTGTCCTCGTGGACCTACGAAGTTCAGCAGTAACTTGATCCAAAGCTTTATGACCATTTTTTTGACTATATACTGCAAGGCAACAGCCTCACAATGAAGCTTTATGATCATTATCATTAACTTCCTCTCTAGTCGGTGCAGCCACCACAGGAACATCTTCCTGCGCTGCGCCAATTTCCGGTTCGAGAGGGGAGACAATCACCTCATCAAGTTCCACTTTCCTCCCACTTACTTCTTTTGAGAGAAACTCTTTCTCCAGAAAGGATCCATTCTTGGCAACAAAGACCTTGCCTTCGGATCTGAGGTAGAAGGTATACCCAATAGTTTCCTTAGGGTATCCTATGAAGACGCATTTTTTTGATATGGGTTCGAGCTTTTCAGGTTGAAGTTTCTTGACATAAGCATCGCATCCCCAACCTTTTAGAAATGACAACTTAGGTTTCTTACCAAACCATAGTTCATATGATGTCTTCTCAACGGATTTAGACGGTGCCCTATTTAAAGTGAATGTGGCAGTCTCTAAAGCATAACCCCAAAATGATAGTAATAAGTCGGTAAGAGACATCATAGATTGCACCATGTCCAACAGGGTACGATTACTATGTTCGGACACACCATTACGTTGAGGTGTTCCAGGCGGCGTTAGTTGTGAAACAATTCTGCATCTCCTTACGTGTGTGCCAAATTCGTGACTTAAATATTCTCCTCCACGATCTGATCGTAAGAACTTTATTTTTCTGTCACGTTGATTCTCAACCTCAATCTGGAATTCCTTGAACTTTTCAAAGGTCTCAGACTTGTGTTTCATCAAGTAGACATACCCATATCTACTTAAATCATCGGTGAGGGTGAGAACATAACGATAGCCACCGCGAGCTTCAACGCTCATTGGACCGCACACATCGGTATGTATGATTTCCAACAAGTTGGTTGTTCGCTCCATTGTTTGGGAGAACGGAGTCTTGGTCATCTTGCCCAAGAGGCATGGTTCGCACATGTCAAATTATTCATAATCAAGAGACTCCAAAAGTCCATCTGCATGGAGCTTCTTCATACGTTTGACACCAATATGACCAAGGTGGCAGTGCCACAAGTATGTGGAACTATCATTATCAACCTTACATCTTTTGGCATTCACACTATGAATATGTGTAACATCACGTTCGAGATTCAATAAGAATAAATGTGACGCCGGAAGACCGACGTCCTAGAAGATTCCATATGTTCCGGGTTCTCCCGTGTGTTTCATTTGTGCTTATGTTATTTATTTTGCATTGCATCATGTCATCATGCCATCATGTCATATTTATTTTGCATCTCAACTTAAATAAATAGTGTGGACCTTCGGTCCATTTAAATCGAGGGAAGTGTGACTTCTCTTTATAACATATCCTCCTAATATTATGGAGCTATTATAAATAAATATTCCATTGTTTTGGGAACCACCGAAACACACTTGCATATCTTCCTTATTTTGTTGGAACCGTTTTGTTGGGCTGGTAATATTCCATAAAGCCTTACAAAAATGTTCCATCTTTTATTTTCTCTTCATGGCCTCCTTTTTTTTTGAGCTCTCTCTATTTTTCTGCTAAAGAAATACAGAAGGAGAGAGAGGCCATCTAGGCCTCTAGGCCTCATCCCAGCCGCAGGCCAGCTTCCCTCCCAGCTGGCCCAACTCCTCCTTCTGGCCCGAGGCCAGCCTCCCTTCCCTCCTGGCCCAAACTTCCCTCCTGGCCCACTCCAGCTCTAACCCTAGCCCGACATCCCTTCGCTCCCTGCTCTCCTCCCGAGCGCCGCCTCCACCCTCCCCCCTTCGCCCAACTCTCCCAGCGCCCGCACCCTGTTTTTCCCCATCGCTCCCGCATCGATGCCCGGCCTCCCGCGCCGCTCCTTGCGCGCCCCAGGCCTGCGCCGCGCCCGTGCCCTCCATCTCCATCAGCAGCCGACCACGGCCAGCCCCTCGCCGGTTCCAGCTCGAACAGCCCCGAGCGCCTCTCCTCCTCGCCAAGCACCAAGGCCGCGCCCCGTCGTCGCGCCTTCACCTCCCTCCTTCCGCGCCTCGGGACCTCCTTCCTCGCCATGGACGCCACCGGGGGCCTCTTCCCGACCCCGCCCCGTCGTCCGCCTCTGGCCGCGGATGCCGGCCAGGAGCTGCGCCTCCAGTGCCGTTCCTCCCCTCCGCCAGCGCAGCAGCCGGCTCCCGTGCGGCCCTGCCTCGTCTCCTCCAGCCCGCCCTGCTCTGCGCCTCGTCTCCATGGCCGCATCGACACCGGCGCGCCAAGGCCATCGGGTCCCTTCAGCCGCGGGCCAGCGCCGCCACCGTGGCTGTTGCTGTTGTTTTTTTTCGCCGAGTGCCAGGATGATATGTACCTCTACTACCACCGTCGCCAAGACCCGCAAGTTCAACTACGTCGCGAGAACCGAGTCCGGCAAGACCGCTACGGGAACGCTAAGTTCCACTACCGTCGCCAAGTCCCGAGACCGACAAGTTCCATGACACGTGACATGACCGCTACGAACCGAGTACGACTACACATGGAGATCCCATGTACAACTACCGTCACAAGAACGAGAACCCCCAAGTACCCCGACGCCGATGACCTTCAAGTTCGACTACCGTCGCCCCAAAGATGTTGGATTCATCAAGTACCTCTACCGATGACGTGAACGACTACGAACGAGAACAACCACTTCCTCTACGTGCATGTACCACTACCGTCGCCCCGTGTACGACTACTTCCCTCTACGAGCGTGTACCCCGACTCGCGAGAACGACTACTTCCCTCTATGAACGTGTACCTCGACCCGCGAGTACCACTACTTCCTCTACGTCCCTCGACGATCTTGTTCCGCTCCGAGAACGATCGCTCCGAAGGTATAACCCCGAGACGATGACCCGTGTGATGCTCGTGTTGTATGAAATGTTTTCCCTTGTGTGCACCATGCCGTTTCATCTTTTGTCATGTTCCTCGGTTGCCTCGTCGCCGACCCGTGGGAACCCGGTGACGGGATCACCCCACCTTTCATCTTGTTTCGCTCGTTCACGCCACCTTTCTTTTGCACCGGACTCTCAACGAGTTACCGGAACCGAGATGTTGCCGTTGCATCATTTTCGGATCGTCGCCGTGGCCCCTTTCGTTCCACCACGGTGACAAATACTCCTTATATACTCCTTATCTTCTTCATGTCAACTTTTAATAAAATTGCATAAACTTGATCATGTCATCCGCATCATGTTAACAACATTAAATGTGTGAATTGTTATTGCTTATAATTGCTAAACATGCTCATGGGGATTTTCTGGAATTGTTGTTGTTTTTCCGGCCTCATTTAATTTGCCTAGATAGGTAGTTTACTTTTGATTCACCTCTTGCTATGTTAACAAACATTTAATCTTGTCTTGTAAATAAACGAGAGTCAATTAAATAATTAAAATGTGGTGTTTCGTCAATATGCAACTTGTTGCATATTGAGCTCCACTGAACTTGTAGTACTTGTTTGTGCACATTGCCATGCCATGCATATTTAAACCGAACATGCACCATACTTGGATATGCATCGTATGCCATGTTTATGCTTGTGTGTTTACCGTGTTGTTTGCTTCTTTCCGGTTGCTTCTCTGGTTAGCTTCGGTTTCGTTCCGGAGTTGTGAGGATTCGCTCGACTATGTTGCTCCGTCTACTTCATGGATTTGTTCTTCTCCCTTGCGGAATCCCAGGCAAGATGATCATACCCTTGGATACCTTTACTACCATTGCAATGCTTAGTTGTCTCGATGCTATCGTTACATGTCGCGCTACCCATCTTTTATGTCAGCCTCTCCTTGTTGCCATGTAACCTCTAACCTTTCACACCTTACTAGCAAAACCACTGTTTGGCTATGTTACCCGCTTGTTCAGCCCCTCTTATAGCATTGTTAGTTGCAGGTGAAGATGAAGTTCGTTCCAGGAGGGAACTTGTTGTTGGAATATCACAATATATATTATTATTATTAACACACCTATATACTGGGCATGGGTGGAAGGCTTGGCCTTTTGCTCGGTGTTTTGTTCCACTCATGCCACCTTAGGCGCCGATAAACCGGCATTATGTTCCTTGATTTTGCGTTCCTTACACGATGGGTGGATGGGGACCCCTTGACAGTTCGACTTTGAATAAAACTCCTCCAGCAAGGCCCAACTTTGGTTTTAATTTGCTCATAATAACAACTTAAATAATTAATTAATTGCATAGGGGGTCATGTCCCCGAGTTCTTAATTCTACATAACAGGGGGGCCAGTGCTGATGGTGTTGGTCCCAAACGGGGGTTATGCGGGGCCACCACGGGGAAACTCGAGGTTTGGCTCATGTAGGATCGCCCATCCGGACGTGGCCTGAGACGAGATACGCGCGGCTACTATCAGGGTGTCGGCACGTCGGGAGGTCTTGCTGGACTTGTTTTACCATTGTCGAAATGTCTTGTGCACCGGGATGCCGAGCCTGATCGGTTTTCCCTAAGATAAGGAGTGATGATATTATATTTATCACTTCAGCTAATCGTGAGAGCTTGTGATGGGCTAAGTTGGGACACCCCTGCAGGGTTATGATCTTTCGAAAGCCACGCCCGTGGTTATGTGGCAGATTGGAATTTGTTAATGTCCGGTTGTAGAAAACTTGTCAGAGGATCCGAAGTAAAACACACAACTGTGTGAGTAACCGTGACTGTCTCTTTTCACTTTGAGAAGAGGAAACGGTGGGGTTATGTTTGACTCGTAGGTAGTTCAGGATCTTTAGCGATCACTACTAGTATGCGACCGTTTACGTAGATGCTCATCTTATTCTTGTACTCGTAAGTTAGCCACCATATTATGCTTAGCCGCTGCTGCAACCTCACCACTTTACCTCTTCCTACCCACAAAGCTTTGCTAGTCTTGTTACCCATGGTTATGGGATTGCTGAGTCCTCGTGGCTCACAGATACTATAACACCAGATGCAGGTTCAGCCGAGAATGATCAGGAGCTGGTTCAAGTACTTCACTGGGAGTTCGATGAAGAGTTTGGCCGTATGCTTGTGACGCTTTCGACGATCAGTAGTGGTTTCTACTAGGATTCGGTTCGGACCTGTGGCTTTATGTTGTTTTGGTATCTTGTCTTTTGGATCTTACCCTTAGATGGGCTGTGATGTTTTGGATGATATTTTGCTCATGTAATGAATTGTGTGAAGTGGCGAGTGTAAGCCAACTATCTCCTTTTGCAATTTAATCCCTCTTTTACATGAGTCGTGCAAAGATACAAAACTTGAGATCATTCCAGAATGGGCTTATACCTTTAAGTCGTGCCTCGACACGTAGGAGGTATAGTCCCATCCTGGGCATTACAAGTTGGTATCAGAGCCTTCTCCGACCTAGAAGCCCCCACTGATTGATCGAATCGTTGACGGTTGAGTCTAGGCACACACTTGAAAATGTTTTGAGTCCTATATATATATCGGAGAGTAGGATTTCTTTTGCTCCTCATCTCTTTTCACTCTGGTGAGGACTCCTGACGACTACTCTTGCCTCTTCTACTTGCAAAAATTTCACCAATTTTTTTTTCGGATCACGCGAGTATTGTTTGGATTGTTCCGATGTCTTTGTGACGAGAACATTGTTCTCGATGCCTCCTGTCATTAGGGGTTGTGGCAGTGTCCCGGGGAGTTGAGCTCCGAGGTGTTGTTGTCACAAATCCATCGCGGAAGTATTAGAATACTTAAGACGACCGACATCGAAAACTCTCCTATGCGGTTAGTGGCAAGATAACCCCGACATCACCCAGTACTGGGGAGGTAGTTCGGGAGTATTGCCATAGCTTGTATAGTAGATGCATTTCAAAGGTCCGAGGTAAACGGTTTCCGAAAACAACTGGTTATGTGTTGAAGGATGGATACAGCTGGATGTAGGATTAGAGTTGAGTGCGCGGTGCTTCCCCTGTATCCCCAACACCTGATTGCATAACTGGAAACTTTCGGAAATTAATAGGTGGGTTCATTTAGTAGTTCTAGGCATTCTTCCAACGAATGCATGATATGAAGTTCGGGGTTCTACATTGAGTGAAGTGGTTTTATGGGCTTGTTCCGATCGGGAGTTGCATCTTAAAGGGTCCTTGGCTATGCTGATCCAGGGATTGCAAAACCCTTTTGTAACACGTTCCATGAGCTTTCAGCACGAAGATGTCGAATGAAGCTTCTATCTTGTATTTGTTCTTCTGCTCCTTGTTGCTTTTATTTATCTTTTGTTCTTCCAAGTGGCTTCTCGTCTAGTTGATGTACCTGTGTAATTCATTCGTTCAATTCTCTGTTCGGATAGATATGTTGCAACATAATCTTCTTCATAAACACATATATCCTTTGTTTTGATTTGATTCTGGTATTCGAGTTGCTTCGATGTCAAATGTTGATTCCATACCTTTTCCTAATCGGTGTTCTCATATTTCTATGGGAGTGCTAGTCCTTCTCGACCATCGAGATCTTCATGTTAATCCTTTCCAACCGGTGTGCCTTCTCTTCAAGTTATTACATACGGACGCCGTTGAGAAATCTGACGATTGTCTGTTTCATTCATCCCAAGTCATCTTTGTTTTCCCCACCCTCCCTCCCTTTTCTTTATGGAGCCAGAAATTCTCAGATGAAGTATCCATTTTATTCATGTGATATTTCTTCATTATTTTCCTTCAATGTTCTTATCCGATGATTTATCGTGAAGTTGCTCAAGAGCTTCAAGTTCATCATTCTTTTGTTCTCAATTCTGCCGGTGGATGAAATTCAAGATTTTGGTGTTGATCTTATCATTTTCCTCATTTCACAATGCTTCCTTATTCCGGTGCACCAATTAATCATTCTCCTCTTGTTATTCATATCCGGAGTGCTGAAGATTCATAATTCCATTCTTAATCATTTCAAGCTATTTTGAGGATTGTCATCTTATTCAAGCCATTTAATTCAACCAGTGCAATATCTCTTCAGCAATCTTTTTCAACGGTGATTTCTTTGAGTGGGCCCTAACCCACAGGTCTTTCTCCAGGATCTTACCTGACTCTTCTTATTTATCCGGAGTTATTCTCAAATTCTCTTTAAAGTGTGACGTAAGAATGATTCCCATCAGTCACATGCCTTCTCCATGATCGCTTTCAAATTATTTTCACCATTGGTTCAACCTTTTTAATTCTTCATTCCGGAGTGCTCAACAATTCTTATGGCATTTCTCGTCTTCATTCTCAGCTTTTGCAGACCCGAAGAAGAGTTTCTCTTAAATCTTGGCCCTTCTCTTAAAGATTCGTGGTTCTAGATTCATGCCATCCTCATTATTGTTCCGTTTGTGAGGAATTATTTTCATACCCATCCAAAGCATTTCATGAATTCTTTTCTTTGTGTTCCTCCGAAGGCCATCATTTCAGAATATTCTTCGTTCTCTGTTTGCAACTTCGTCCTCCAACTATTCTTCATTGATGCCTCTTCGTTCGTCTCCATATTCTTACGGTGGTTCTTTCAAGATTACTCTTCCTTGTTATCGTATTAATTCATTTGTTCTTTTCATAATCCTACCGGTGGTTCGTTGAAGATTTACCCAAGTTTGTGTGAGATCTCTCTTTAATTCTTTCCAACGAGAATAAGTAGTATGCCAAATCCATTGCTTGTCACCAATTTAAATTGGTGAAGGATATGCATGACATAATTCTTATTCTTATTCCTTCAAGGTGATTTAATCCCTTCCTTCGAAGCTTGTTCATCATATTATATCCTTGGTTCTAAATTCTTCATCTTGTTTTCCGGAGCTTCAAGTTATTTCAATGATATCATTTCAAGCTCCATCTAATTCATCGCAGGCCTTGAACCTTATTCTTTTCATCTTTCACTTCTCATGCTTTCATTACCGGAGTTCTCATGGTGATTCATCATGTTTTAATTCATCCTCGAAGTCTTCATCAAGCTTCTTGTTGGAGCTCAAGCATTCTTCATCGTGCTTCCAATTGCAATCCTTTCTACCTTATCTTTTCAGATGGTGTTATGTCATTCTTGGCAATTCCTTCATGTTTCATGATTCACGAGTTATCAAGATTGAGATAATTAAAACCATCATTTCTTTCTCTTTAGGAGATCCTTTCAACCCTTTAATTTATTTGTTGGAGTTATCTTGGGTTGTATTTCACCTAAAAGCTTTCCCTGTGAATTGTTGCCATTATGGTGCTTATAAATGACCCAAATTCTTCATTTATCATTCTGGTGAAATAAGTTTATCATCTCCTTGTTGATCTCAATCCAATTAAATGTTTCCGTCAGTGGCTGGTTGTCACCTCTTAATTTGGAGATGTTTTCCATAAGCCCACATGAAGCTTATTCTTTCGTTGTTGAATTTCCAACAACTCCGTCCAACCCTTCTTCGTAAGGATGTTTTTCATATTCATTCGTGGGAGAAGTTGTCATTTTTCTTCTCCATTCATTTCTTTCGTTGATTTATATGCTATTCTCTCATTCCGGAGGATTTGTTTTGTTGCTCTCTCCAGACCATCATCTCGTTTTTATAAAGATCATATTCTCTCTTGCTTGTCTATTTAACCGGAGTGTTGTGTCCTCCATTCTAGTTCTCTCATCTTATCAAGTTTTGCCTATCTTTTTAACCGGAGTGTTGTCTGAATCTTTCTTAACCTTGTGCCATTCTTTTATTTGTTTCGGAGGCAATGTGTTGTTGTTTTCATCAAGTATCACTCCATCTCCTCAAGTTCTTGTTAATTCCTTCCATTTTCAGTTGGAGTGCTGTCCAAATTATTTCGTTCTTATTCCTTCTCAATCTTGGTTAACCGGAGTGGTTTTGAAATTTTGTTCGTCATCCTTAAGCTCTTGTTTCATGTCTTTCAATCTACAAGGTTCTCGTAATGTTCCTTATTACTCATTTTACCGGAGTGCTCTTAACTTCGTTCATCTCCGTTGTATCTTTTCTTCAAGATTGTTCAACCTCTCAAGGTTCTTTGGTTTCACTCGTCGGTCAAAGAAGCAACTTTGTTGTACCTCTTCCTATTCCATTTTTACTCGGTGCCATCTCTAGAATCTCGGGTCGAGATCCTCTGTTAGTGTGGGAGAGTTGTGACGCCCGAAGACCGACGTCCCAGAAGATTCCAGAAGATTCCAGATGTTCCGGGTTCTCCCGTGTGTTTCATTTGTGCTTGTGTTATTTATTTTGCATTGCATCATGTCATCATGCCATCATGTCATATTTATTTTGCATCTCAACTTAAATAAATAGTGTGGACCTTCGGTCCATTTAAATCGAGGGAAGTGTGACTTCTCTTTATAACATATCCTCCTAATATTATGGAGCTATTATAAATAAATATTCCATTGTTTTGGGAACCACCGAAACACACTTGCATATCTTCCTTATTTTGTTGGAACCATTTTTGTTGGGTTGGTAATATTCCATAAAGCCTTACAAAAATGTTCCATCTTTTATTTTCTGTTCATGGCCTCCTTTCTTATTTTTTTTGAGCTCTCTCTATTTTTCTGCTAAAGAAATACAGAAGGAGAGAGAGGCCATCTAGGCCTCTAGGCCTCATCCCAGCTGCAGGCCAGCTTCCCTCCCAGCTGGCCCAACTCCTCCTTCTGGCCCGAGGCCAGCCTCCCTTCCCTCCTGGCCCACTCCAGCTCTAACCCTAGCCCGACATCCCTTCGCTCCCTGCTCTCCTCCCGAGCGCTGCCTCCACCCTCTCCCCTTCGCCCAACTCTCCCAGCGCCCGCGCCCTGTTTTTCCCCATCGCTCCTGCATCGATGCCCGGCCTCCCGCGCCGCTCCTTGTGCGCCCCAGGCCTGCGCCGCGCCCGTGCCCTCCATCTCCATCAGCAGCCGACCGCGGCCAGCCCCTCGCTGGTTCCAGCTCGAACAGCCCCGAGCGCCTCTCCTCCTCGCCAAGCACCAAGGTCGCGCCCCGTCGTCGCGCCTTCACCTCCCCCCTTCCGCGCCTCGGGACCTCCTTCCTCGCCATGGACGCCACCGGGGGCCTCTTCCCGACGCCGCCCCGCCGTCCGCCTCTGGCCGCGGATGCCGGCCAGGAGCTGCGCCTCCAGCGCCGTTCCTCCCCTCCGCCAGCGCAGCAGCCGGCTCCCGTGCGGCCCTGCCTCGTCTCCTCCAGCCCGCCCTGCTCTGCGCCTCGTCTGCATGGCCGCATCGACTCCGGCGCGCCAAGGCCATCGGGTCCCTTCAGCCGCGGGCCAGCGTCGCCACCGTGGCTGTTGTTGTTGTTTTTTTTTCGCCGAGTGCCATGATGATATGTACCTCTACTACCACCGTCGCCAAGACCCGCAAGTTCAACTACGTCGCGAGGACCGAGTCCGGCAAGACCACTACGAGAACGCTAAGTTCCACTACCGTCGCCAAGTCCCGAGACCGACAAGTTCCACGACACGTGACATGACCGCTACGAACCGAGTACGACTACACATGGAGATCCCGTGTACAACTACCGTCGCAAGAACGAGAACCCCCAAGTACCCCGACGCCGATGACCTTCAAGTTCGACTACCGTCGCCCCGAAGATGTTGGATTCATCAAGTACGTCTACCGACGATGTGAACGACTACGAACGAGAACAACTACTTCCTCTACGTGCATGTACCACTACCGTCGCCCCGTGTATGACTACTTCCCTCTACGAGCGTGTACCCTGACTCGCGAGAACGACTACTTCCCTCTACGAACGTGTACCTCGGCTTGCGAGTACCACTACTTCCTCTACGTCCCTCGACGATCTTGTTCCGCTCCAAGAACGATCGCTCCGAAGGTATAACCCCGAGACAATGTCCCGTGTGATGCTCGTGTTGTATGAAATGTTTTCCCTTCTGTGCACCGTGCCGTTTCATCTTTTGTCATGTTCCTCGGTTGCCTCGTCGCCGACCCGTGGGAACACGGTGACGGGATCACCCCACCTTTCATCGTGTTTCGCTCGTTCACGCCACCTTTCTTTTGCACCGGACTCTCAACGAGTTACCGGAACCGAGATGTTGCCGTTGCATCATTTTCGGATCGTCGCCGTGGCCCCTTTCGTTCCACCACGGTGACAAATACTCCTTATATACTCCTTATCTTCTTCATGTCAACTTTTAATATAATTGCATAAACTTGATCATGTCATCCGCATCATGTTAACAACATTAAATGTGTGAATTGTTGTTGCTTATAATTGCTAAACATGCTCATGGGGATTTTCCGGAATTGTTGTTGTTTTTCCGGCCTCATTTAATTTGCCTAGATAGGTAGTTTACTTTTGATTCACCTCTTGCTATGTTAACAAACATTTAATCTTGTCTTGTAAATACACGAGAGTCAATTAAATAATTAAAATGTGGTGTTTCGTCAATATGCAACTCGTTGCATATTGAGCTCCACTTAACTTGTAGTACTTGTTTGTGCACATTGCCATGCCATGCATATTTAAACCGGACATGCATCATACTTGTATGTGCATCGTATGCCATGTTTATGCTTGTGTGTTTACCGTGTTGTTTGCTTCTTTCCGGTTGCTTCTCTTGTTAGCTTCGGTTTCGTTCCGGAGTTGTGAGGATTCGCTCGACTATGTTGCTCCATCTACTTCATGGATTTGTTGTTCTCCCTTGCGGAATCCTAGGCAAGATGATCATACCCTTGGATACCTTTACTACCATTGTCATGCTTAGTTGTCTCGATGCTATCGTTACATGTCGCGCTACCCATCTTTTATGTCAGCCTCTCCTTGTTGCCATGTAACCTCTAACGTTTGACACCTTCCTAGCAAAACCACTGTTTGGCTATGTTACCCGCTTGCTCAACCCCTCTTATAGCGTTGTTAGTTGCAGGTGAAGATGAAGTTCGTTCCAGGAGGGAACTTGTTGTTGGAATATCACAATATATATTATTATTATTAACACACCTATATACTGGGCATGGGTGGAAGGCTTGGCCTTTTTCTCGGTGTTTTGTTCCACTCATGCCACCTTAGGCGCCGATAAACCGGCATTATGTTCCTTGATTTTGCGTTCCTTACACGATGGGTGGATGGGGACCCCTTGACAGTTCGACTTTGAATAAAACTCCTCCAGCAAGGCCCAACTTTGGTTTTAATTTGCTCATAATAACAACTTAAATAATTAATTAATTGCATAGGGGGTCATGTCCCCGGGTTCTTAATTCTACATAACAGGGGGGGCCAGTGCTGATGGTGTTGGTCCCAAACGGGGGTTATGCGGGGCCACCACGGGGAAACTCGAGGTTTGGCTCATGTAGGATCGCCCATCCGGACGTGGCCTGAGACGAGTTACGCGCGGCTACTATCAGGGTGTCGGCACGCCGGGAGGTCTTGCTGGACTTGTTTTACCATTGTCGAAATGTCTTGTGCACCGGGATGCCGAGCCTGATCGGTTTTCCCTAAGATAAGGAGTGATGATATTATATTTATCACTTCAGCTAATCGTGAGAGCTTGTGATGGGCTAAGTTGGGACACCCCTGCAGGGTTATGATCTTTCGAAAGCCGTGCCCGCGGTTATGTGGCAGATTGGAATTTGTTAATGTCCAGTTGTAGAAAACTTGTCAGAGGATCCGAAGTAAAACACACAACTGTGTGAGTAACCGTGACTGTCTCTTTTCACTTTGAGAAGAGGACACGGTGGGGTTATGTTTGACTCGTAGGTAGTTCAGGATCTTTAGCGATCACTACTAGTATGCGACCGTTTACGTAGATGCTCATCTTATTCTTGTACTCGTAAGTTAGCCACCATATTATGCTTAGCCGCTGCTGCAACCTCACCACTTTACCTCTTCCTACCCACAAAGCTTTGCTAGTCTTGTTACCCATGGTTATGGGATTGCTGAGTCCCCGTGGCTCACAGATACTACAACACCAGATGCAGGTTCAGCCGAGAATGATCAGGAGCTAGTTCAAGTACTTCACTGGGAGTTCGATGAAGAGTTTGGCCGTATGCTTGTGACGCTTTCGATGATTAGTAGTGGTTTCTACTAGGATTCGGTTCGGACCTGTGGCTTTATGTTGTTTTGGTATCTTGTCTTTTGGATCTTACCCTTAGATGGGATGTGATGTTTTGGATGATATTTTGCTCATGTAATGAATTGTGTGAAGTGGCGAGTGTAAGCCAACTATCTCCTTTTGCAAGTTAATCCCTCTTTTACATGAGTCGTGCAAAGATACCAAACTTGAGATCATTCCAGAATGGGCTTATACCTTTAAGTCGTGCCTCAACACGTAGGAGGTATAGTCCCATCCTGGGCATTACAAGTTGGTATTCACAGCCTTCTCCGACCTAGAAGTCCCCACTGATTGATCGAATCGTTGACGGTTGAGTCTAGGCACACACTTGAAAATGTTTTGAGTCCTATATATATATCGGAGAGTAGGATTACTTTTGCTCCTCATCTCTTTTCACTCTGGTGAGGACTCCTGACGACTACTCTTGCCTCTTCTACTTTCAAAAATTTCACCAAATTTTTTTTAGGATCACGCGAGTATTGTTTGGATTGTTCCGATGTCTTTGTGACGAGAACATTGTTCTCGATGCCTCCTGTCATTAGGGGTTGCTGCTGATGGAGATGGAGGGCACGGGCGCGGCGCAGGCCTGGGGCGCGCAAGGAGCGGCGCGGGAGGCCGGGCATCGATGCGGGAGCGATGGGGAAAAACAGGGCGCGGGCGCTGGGAGAGTTGGGCGAAGGGGAGAGGGTGGAGGCGGCGCTCGGGAGGAGAGCAGGGAGCGAAGGGATGTCGGGCTAGGGTTAGAGCTGGAGTGGGCCAGGAGGGAAGTTTGGGCCAGGAGGGAAGGGAGGCTGGCCTCGGGCCAGAAGGAGGAGTTGGGCCAGCTGGGAGGGAAGCTGGCCTGCGGCTGGGATGAGGCCTAGAGGCCTAGATGGCCTCTCTCTCCTTCTGTATTTCTTTAGCAGAAAAATAGAGAGAGCTCAAAAAAAATAAGAAAGGAGGCCATGAACAGAAAATAAAAGATGGAACATTTTTGTAAGGCTTTATGGAATATTACCAACCCAACAAAAATGGTTCCAACAAAATAAGGAAGATATGCAAGTGTGTTTCGGTGGTTCCCAAAACAATGGAATATTTATTTATAATAGCTCCATAATATTAGGAGGATATGTTATAAAGAGAAGTCACACTTCCCTCGATTTAAATGGACCGAAGGTCCACACTATTTATTTAAGTTGAGATGCAAAATAAATATGACATGATGGCATGATGACATGATGCAATGCAAAATAAATAACACAAGCACAAATGAAACACGCGGGAGAACCCGGAACATCTGGAATCTTCTGGAATCTTCTGGGACGTCGGTCTTCGGGCGTCACAATAAACCATTGACCAGCGGGGCATGACCATAAAACATTTCTCTCATATAAATAGAACAACCATTATTCTCGAATTTAAATGAGTAGCCATCTCGCATTAAACGAGATCCAGATACAGTGTTCATGCTCAAAGATGGTACGAAATAACAATTATTGAGGTTTAAAACTAATCTCGAATGTAGATGTAGAGGTAGCGTGCCGACAGCGATCACATCGACCTTGGAACCATTCCCGACGCGCATCGTCACCTCGTCCTTCGCCAGTCTCCGCTTATTCCGCAGCTCCTGCTTTGAGTTACAAATGTGAGCAACTGCACCGGTATCAAATACCCAAGAGCTACTACGAGTGCTGGTAAGGTACACATCAATAACATGTATATCACGTATACCTTTGACATTGCCGGCCTTCTTATCTGCTAAGTATTTGGGGCAGTTCCGCTTCCAGTGACTCGTTCCCTTGCAATAAAAGTACCCAGTCTC
The DNA here is from genome assembly GCA_902687465.1 of Secale cereale. NCBI lineage: Eukaryota > Viridiplantae > Streptophyta > Magnoliopsida > Poales > Poaceae > Secale > Secale cereale. Next base: position 138,981,725 of record LR738714.1, read on the forward strand.
AGGCTTGGGTCCATTCTTTGGCTTCTTCCCGGCAACTGGCTTACCGGGCGCGGCAACTCCTTTTCCATCCTTCTTGAAGTTCTTCTTACCCTTGCCTTTGTTGAACTTAGTGGTTTTATTTACCATCAACACTTGATGTTCCTTTTTTATCTCCACCTCCGCTGATTTAAGCATTGAATACACCTCGGGAATGGACTTCTCCATCCCTTGCATATTGAAGTTCATCACAAAGCTCTTGTAGCTAGGTAGGAGCGACTGAAGGATTTTGTCAACGACCGCGTCATCTGGGAGATTAATTCCCAGCTGAGGCAAGCGGTTGTGCAACCCAGACATTTTGAGTATATGTTCGCTGACAGAACTATTCTCCTCCATCTTACAACTGTAGAACTTGTCGGAGACTTCATACCTCTCGACTCGGGCATGAGCTTGGAAAACCATTTTCAGCTCTTGGAACATCTCATATGCTCTGTGCTGCTCAAAACGCTTTTGGAGCCCCGATTCTAAGCTGTAAAGAATGCCACACTGAACCAGGGAGTAATCATCACTACGCGACTGCCAGGCGTTCATAACGTCTTGAGTTGCTGGGAAAATGGGTGCATCACCTAGCGGTGCTTCAAGGACATATGCTTTCTTGGAAGATATGAGGATGATCCTCATGTTACAGACCCAATCCGTACAGTTGCTACCATCATCTTTCAGCTTGGTTTTCTCTAGGAACGCGTTAAACTTGAGGGCAACATTAGTGTGGGCCATTGGATCTACAAGACATACTGTAAAGATTTTAGACTATGTTCATGAAAATTAAGTTCATCTAAACAATTTAATGAACTCCCACTCAGATAGACATCTCTCTAGTCGTCTAAGTGATATATGATCCAAATCGACTAGGCCGTGTCTGATCATCACGTGAGACAGACTAGTCATCAACGGTGAACATCTTCATGTTGATTGTATCTTCTATACGAATCATGTTCGATTTTTTGGTCTTTCGTGTTCCGAGGCCATGTCTGTACATGCTAGGCTCGTCAAGTCAATCCTAAGTGTATTGCGTGTGTAAATCTGGCTTACACTCGCTGTATGCGAACGTTAGAGCCTATCACACCCGATCATCATGTGGTGCTTCGGAACAACAAACCTTAGCAATGGTGCACAGTTAAGGGGAACACAATTCTTGAAATTTTAGTGAGAGATCATCTTATTTACTACCGTTGTTCTAAGCAAATAAGATGTAGAACATGATAAACATCACATGCAATCAAATAGTGACATGATATGGCCAATATCATTTTGCTCGTTTTGATCTTCATCTTAGGGGCTCCATGATCATCATTGTCATCGGCATGACACCATGATCTCCATCATCGTGTCTTCATGAAGTTGTCTCACCAAACGTTACTTCTACTACTATGGCTAACGGTTAGCAATAAAGTAAAGTAATTACATGGCGTTTTCAATGACACGCAGGTCATACAATAAAATAAAGACAACTCATACGGCTCCTGCCGGTTGTCATACTCGTCGACATGCAAGTCGTGATTCCTATTACAAGAACATGATCAATCTCATACATCATATATACTACGAGATGTACTACGGAGGAGGAGGAGGTGTTGGAGGAGGGAGGGGCTGCGCCAGGGCTTGGGTGCGACTGCCCTCTATCTCCCTCACTATATATAGGGGGAAGGGGGGAGGAGGAGGCGCCCTAGGGTTTCCCTAGGGAAGGGGCGGCGGCCACAGGGGAAACCCTAGATGGGTTTGGGTGCCCCCACCCCTAGGAAACTTGCCCCCCAAGCCGGGAGGGGTGGCTGCCCTAGGGGAGGCACCCCCACCTCTCCAGGTTACGTGAGATGGGGTGGGAGGAGCGCTCAGCCCCTTAGTGGGCTGATGTGCCCCCTCCCCTTGGCCTATAAGCCCCCCCCCCCCAACACTTGCCGGGGCCTCCGAAACCACTTTCGGACACGCTGGTCGTCACCCGGTACCCACGGAACAATTCTGGACTCCAATACCCTTCGTCCAATATATCGATCTTCGCCTCCAGACCATTCCGGAGTTCCTCGTCACGTCCGAGATATCATCCGGGACTCCGAACAACCTTCGGTAACCATATACTATTCCCATAACAACTCTAGCGTCACCGAACCTTAAGTGTGTAGACCCTACGGGTTTGGAAACCATGCAAACATGACCGAGATACCTCTCCGACCAATAACCAATAGTGGGATCTGGAAACCCATATTGGCTCCCACATGTTCCACGATGATCTCCTCGGATGAACCACGATGTCGGGGATTCAGTCAATCCCGTATACAATTCCCTTTGTCTACCGTTATAGTACTTGCCCGAGATTCGATCGTCGGTATACCGATGCCTTGTTTAATCTCGTTACGGCAAGTCTCTATACTCGTTCCATAACACATCATCCCGTGACCAACCCCTTAGTCACATTGAGCTCATTACGATGATGTCTTACCGAGTGGGCCCAGAGATACCTCTTCGTCATACGGAGTGACAAATCCCAGTCTCGATTCGTGCCAACCCAACGGATACTTTCGGGGATACTTGTAGTGTACCTTTATAGCCACCCAGTTACGTTGTGACGGCACACCCAAAGTGCTCCTACGGTATCCGGGAGTTGCACAATCTCATGGTCTAAGGAAAGGATACTTGACATTGGAAAAGCTTTAGCATACAAACTACACGATCTTGTGCTAGGCTTAGGATTGGGTCTTGTCCATCACATCATTCTCCTAATGATGTGATCCCGTTATCAATGACATGCAATGTCCATGGTCAGGAAATCGTAACCATCTATTGGTCAATAAGCTAGTCAACTAGAGGCTCACTAGGGACATGTTTTGGTCTATGTATTCACACATGCATTACGTTTTCCGGATATAATACATTTAAATCATGAACAATAGACAATTATCATGAACAAGGAAATATAATAATAACCATTTTATTATTGCCTCTAGGGCATATTTCCAACAATACCCAGGTGCTACTACGAGTATTAGTAAGGTACACATCAATAACATGTATATCAAATATACATTAGCTCACTTTGCCATCCTTCTTATCCGCCAAATACTTGGGGCAATTCCGCTTCCAGTGACCAGTCCCTTTGCAGTAGAAGCACTCAATTTTAGGCTTGTCTCCAAACTTGGGTTTCTTCGCTGGAGTAGCAACTGGCTTGCTATTCTTCTTGAAGTTCCCCTTCTTTCCCTTGCCCATTTTGTTGAAACTAGTGGTCTTGTTAAGCATCAACACTTGATGCTCCTTTTTGGTTTCTACCTCCGCAGCTTTGAGCATAGCGAAGAGCTCGGGAATTGTCTTCGACATGCCTTGCATATTATAGTTCATCACGAAGCCTTTATAGCTTGGTTGCAATGATTGAAGAACTCTATTAATAACACTATCTTCATCAACTTTGCATCCAAGTTGAGTCATGTGATTGTAGTACCCAGACATTCTGAGTATGTGTTCACTGACAGAACTGTTCTCCTCCATCTTGCAGCTATAGAACTTATTGGAGACTTCATATCTCTCAATTCAGGCATTTGCTTGAAATATTAAATTCAACTCTTGGAACATCTCATATGCTCCATGACTTTCAAAACGTCTTTAAAGTCCCGATTCCAAGTCATAAAGCATGGCACACTGAATTATCGAGTAGTCATCAGAATGAGCTTGCCAGACATTCATAACGTCAGGAGTTGCTCCTGCAGCAGGCCTATCACCTAGCGGTGCTTCAAGGACGTAATTCTTATGTGCAGCAATGAGGATAATCCTCAAGTTATGGACCCAGTCCGTGTAGTTGCTACCATCATCTTTCAACATAGCTTTCTCTAGGAACGCATGAAATAGCACGGGCCATTGATCTACAACAACATAGATATCCAAAACTATCAAGACTAAGTTCATGATAAATTAAAGTTCAATTAATCATATTACTAAAGAACTCCCACTTAGATAGGCATCCCTCAAGTCATCTAAATGATCACATGATCCAAATAAACTAAACCATGTCCGATCATCATGTGAGATGGAGTAGTTTTCAATGTTGAACATCTTATGTTGATCATATCTACTATATGATTCATGCTCGACCTTTCGGTCTCTAGTGTTCCGAGGCCATGTCTGTACATGCTATCTTGCCAAGTTTAACCCGAGTATTCTGCATGTGCAAAACTTTCTTTCACCCGTTGTATTTGAACGTAGAGCTTATCACACCCGATCATCACGTGGTGTCTCGGCACGACGAACTGTCGCAACGGTGCATACTTAGGGAGAACACTTGTACCTTGAAAATGTTGTAAGGGATCATCTTATAATGCTACCACCGTACTAAGCAAAACAAGAAGCATAATAAGATAAACATCACATGCAATCAAAATATGTGACATGATATGGCCATCATCATCTTATGCTTTTGATCTCCATCTCCAAAGCATCGTCATGATCTCCATCGTCACCATCTTGACACCATGATCTTCATCGTAGCGTCGTTGTCATCTCGCCAACTACTGCTACTACTACTATAGCTAACTCATTGTGATAAAGTAAAGCAATTACATGGCGTTCGCAATTCATACAATAAAGAGACAACCATAAGGCTCCTGCCGGTTGCCGATAATTTACAAAACATGATCATCTCATACAATAACGTATAACTCATCACGTCTTGACCATATCACATCACAACATGCCCTGCAAAAACAAGTTAGACGTCTTCTACTTTGTTCTTGCAAGTTTTACGTGGCTGCTACGAGCTTAGCAAGAACCGTTCTTACCTACACATCAAAACCACAATGATTTTTCATCAAGTGTGTTGTTTTAACCTTCAAAAAGGATCAGGCGTAGTCACACTCGATTCAACTAGAGTTGGAGAAACTAACACCCGCCAGCCACCTATGTGCAAAGCACGTCGGTAGAACCAGTATCATGAATGCGCTCATGTAATGTCGGTCTGGGCTGCTTCATCCAACAATACCGCCGAATCAAAGTATGACATGCTGGTGAGCAGTATGACTGTTATTACCCACAACTCATTGTGTTCTACTCATGCATATCATCTACGCATAGTCCTGGCTCTAATGCCACTTTTGGGTAACGTAGTATTTAAAAAAAATCCTACGATCACGCGAGATCTATCTAGGAGAAGCATAGCAACGAGCGGGGAGAGTGTGTCCACGTACCCTCGTAGACCGAAAGCGAAAGCTTTTAGTAACGCGGTTGATGCAGTCGAACGTCTTCACTATCCAACCGATCCTAGTACCGAACGTACGGCACCTCCGTGTTCAGCACACGTTCATCACGATGACGTCCATTGAGCTCTTGATCCAGTTGAGGACGAGAGAGAGTTCTGTCAGCATGACGGCGTGGTGACGGTGTTCATGATGTGATCCGTGCAGGGCTTTGCCTAAGCACTATGACAATATGACATGAGGTGGAATCTGTGGAGGGAAGCACAGCACGTGGCAAAACAATTGTCAACTTGTGTGTCCTAGGGTGCCCCCTGCCCCCGTATATAAAGGAGCAAGAGGGAGGCCGGCCGGCCCTATAGGGTGCGCCCAAGGGGGGCAATCCTACTCCTACTAGGAGTTGGAACCTCCCTTTCCTAGTCCAACTAAGAAGGAAGGGAGGGAGAAGAGAAGGAAGGAGGGGGCGCCACCACTCCCCCTAGTCCAATTAGGACTAGGCCCATGGGGGCACGCGGCCAGCCCTTGGCTGCCTTCCTCTCTCTCCCCTAAAGCCCAATAAGGCCCATTACTTCCCTGGTGGTTCTGATAACCCCCGGCACTCAGATATTTATCCGGTGACCCCCGGAACTCATCCTGTGTCCGAATAATATTATACAATATATCATTCTTTATGTATCGACCATTTCAAGACTCCTCATCATGTCCGTGATCTCATCCGGGACTCCGAACAAACTTCAGTCATCAAAAACATATAACTCATAGAACAAATTGTCATAGAACGTTAAGCGTGCAGACCCTACGGGTTCGAGAACTATGTAGACATGACCGAGACATATCTCCGGTCAATAACCAATAGCGGAACCTGGATGCTCATATTGGCTCCTACATATTATACGAAGATCTTTATCGGTCAAACCACATAACAACATACGTTGTTCCCTTTGTCATCAGTATGTTACTTGCCTAAGTGATATAGACTCGACTAGATGGCGAGTCGTTCGTTAGCCCAATCTTTCATGGTACAAGAAATTCCAGTCGAGCAAAGATACAAGACCGTAATATCAAAAACTGGCGTCGAGTAGACAAAATTAACTCCACGCATAGCAGCGACAAAATCTGTCACGGATCAGCAAAAGCAAACACAATTTTTGGTGTCCCCGACATGGGATGATTTCTAACTATTATTGACTCGCGAGGAAAACAAAACTTGACCCCTACATCAGCCGTAGCCAGCCTTTTTATATAGGCATCACACACCAGATCAAACCGACCGACGAGCAAAGCAAAACTGATACGGACTCTCTCTCCTAGCCATAAACAGAACAGGACTCCTAGTACTACTACGACACCTCTACATCTCATGCCCAAGGAAAAGTTCCTTTATCTAACAACTAAAAAATTACTATTAACTATCCGGCCACGCTGATCACTAGGATCCAAAATAAACATTAACCATACTATATCACCTTGGAGTTAGAATGTAAACCTCATGTGACCTTGACCGAAATAGCATCGACAATTATCCAGCTTGGCGTACGAAAATTAGGCTTGACTTCTTCAGGCTCTGGTTCTGGTGACGGTACTTTAAGTGCCATTGTACCCATCATCAAAATATTAGGATTTATAATCTCATCAGCTTTTGCTATGGCACTGACGGACATATCATCCCCTCCTCCTTGAATCAAAACCGTCCTCGGTTTTGCGACAATTTTACTGAACTTCTTCTTCTTCAAGGAAATATTTGTATCCACCTTGATTTCTTCCACAAACATAGGCTGGAGCACACGTCGTCTTCCGACATCCCAAAAGGAGTAATTGTTGGACCGGCCCTTGTGTGTGGCATGACGGTCGTATTGCCATGGTCTTCTCAACAGCAAGTGACATGCATTCATTGGCAAGACATCATAAATTATTGTATCTTTATAGTCACCTACTGAAAAATTCACACGCACCTTGTGAGTAACTTTCAGTTTACCAGACTGATATAACCACTCAATGCAGTGCGGTTGCGGGTGTTTCCACGTAGGTAGCCCCAATGCTTCCACCAATCCCTTGCTAACCGCGTTGGTGTAGCTTCCTCCATCTATGATCAACTTACAGTTGGTGTTGTTGATTTTGCATTGAGTTTGAAAAATATTCCAACGTTGTCCCTTATCCTGAATGCGATCCTCTTGCACTCGCTGCACCATCAAAGATGGGTATGATTCAGCAGCTTCAAAACTCGCAATCACATTTTCAACATCTTCGGATTTTTCACTATGAGTGTCAGAAACTGCCTCCTCATCACTAGCGGATGCATAGCCATCTCTTGTTAGTAACACTCTTTTTTCATTAGGACATTCACGCCTCATATGTCCCCGGCCTCCACACTTGAAGCACTCTATTTCACTAGTGCGTGCGGTGGACTGTGCACTCGCATCAACTCTCGATGCCCCAATTCTTGGAACATCCTTCTGCACTAATCCATTAGATTGATTTGATGACCCCATCTTGGAACTGGTGCCACCTTCATTAGAATTTTGTTGAGGACGTCGCCATGAGTTGGAAGTGGTGCTGTGAAAAGCATTGGTTTGGCGTCGCTTAATTTGCTGCTCTGCACGCACAGCTTGGTGCACAAGATCTTGTATGTTATAATAAACCACCATCTCTACACGATCCTGCACCTCTATGTTCAACCCATTAAAGAAACACGCCATGGTCTCCTCCGGATCCTCTGTTGTTCTTGTACGTACCATAAGCAATTCCATCTCCTTGTAATATTCATCAACAGTCATATTACCTTGAGAGAGCCGCTGCAACTTGTTGTACATATCCCTTTTATAGTGCTCGGGAACAAAACGCCGCCTCATGAATTCTTTCATTCCTCGCCAAGTCGTCGGGCGATGTCTTGAACGACAAATTTGATTCCACCAAATTAGCGCGTAACCGGTGAACTCTATTCCAGCAAGTTGAACTTTCTTCTCCTCGTTATAATGATGGGCATCAAAAATTTGATCAACACGCATCTCCCACTCCAAATAGCCTTCTGGTTCGCACTTGCCGGAGAACGAAGGAATTGAAATTTTTACGCGCCCAATTCCATCATCCAAAGGCACACGCATAGCTTGACCAACTCGATCATGCACTCCGCCATGAACGGAAGTTTCGGGACGAGGCTCATACTGTCGTGGTCGTGGAGCGTACCCCGCTGCCTGGTCAACGCCGTCATCAAAACCATCATCTCCAACATGAGGTTGTGCCGCCAAACGGCGATCATGCACGCCGACATATCTGTCGCGAGCTGGTGGTGCATAACGCAGTGGAGCAGTCTGTGGTGGTGCAGAATTCGTTGCCGGCATATTGATGATGTCTGCCAAACCATCGAACCGAGTGATCAGGACATCTATCCTTTTGTCGAGCGCATCATGGCATTGCTTGACGTAGTTGCATGTGTGGTCAAAACCATCCCGGATATTTTGAGGAATATCATCCGCATACACTGGACGTACTATTTCCTCAGAATCAGCAGCAACCTCATCACCCCTGTTGACCGAGGTTGACATCTTGATAAACACAGTAATGTGAACAACCTTAGCTCTGAATACCACTTGATATAGACTCGACTAGTTGGCGAGTCGTTCGTCAGCCCAATCTTTCACGGTACAAGAAATTCCAGTCGAGCAAAGATACAAGACCGTAATATCAAAAACTGGCGTTGAGTAGACGAAATCAACTCCACGCGTAGCAGCGACAAAATCCGTCACGGATCAGCAAAAGCAAACACAATATTTGGTGTCCCCGACATGGGATGATTTCTAACTATTATTGACTCACGAGGAAAACAAAACTTGACCCCTACATCAGCCGTAGCCAGCCTTTTTATATAGGCATCACACACCAGATCAAACCGACCGACGAGCAAAGCAAAACTGATACGGACTCTCTCTCCTAGCCATAAACAAAACAGGACTCCTAGTACTACTACGACACCTCTACATCTCACGCCCAAGGAAAAGTTCCTTTATCTAACAACTAAAAATTTACTAATTAACTATCCGGCCATGCTGATCACTAGGATCCAAAATAAACATTAACCATACTATATCACCTTGGAGTTAGAACGTAAACCTCATGTGACCTTGACCGAAATAGCATCGACAATTATCCAGCTTGGCGTACGAAAATTAGGCTTGACTTCTTCAGGCTCTGGTTCTGGTGACGGTACTTTAAGTGCCATTGTACCCATCATCAAAATATTAGGATTTATAATCTCATCAGCTTTTGCTATGGCACTGACGGACATATCACTAAGATTCGATCGTCGGTATCATCATACCTAGTTCAATCTCGTTACCGACAAGTCTCTTTACTCATTCCGTAATACATCATCTCATGACTAACTCATTAGTCATTTTCTTGCAAGGCTTATTATGATCTGTATTACCGAGAGGACCCAGAGATACCTCTCCGACACTCGAAGTGACAAATCCTAATCTTGATCTATTCCAACACCACAAACACTTTCAGAAACACCTGTAGAGCATCTTTATAATCAACCAGTTACGTTGTGAAGTTTGATAGCACACAAGGTGTTCCTCCGGTATTCGGGAGTTGCATAATCTCGTAGTCAGAGGAACATGTATAAGTCATGAAGAAAGCAATAGCAGAAAAAACTAAACAATCGTAGTGCTATGCTAATGGATGGGTCTTGTCCATCACATCATTCTCCTAATAATGTGATCCCATTGATCAAATGACAACACATGTCTATGGTTAGAAAACACAACCATCTTTGATTGACGAGCTAGTGTAGTAGAGGCATACTAGGGACACTCTGTTTTGTCTATGTATTCACACATGTATCAAGTTTCCGGTTAATACAATTCTAGAATGAATAAAAGACATTTATCATGATATATAAGGAAATATAAATAAAAACTTTATTATTTCCTCTAGGGCATATTTCCTTCAGAGGTTTGGGAATTTATAGGAATTTTTGGCGTCGGGGACAAGTCAAGGTGGTCTACGAGGCAACGCCAAGATAAGGGGCGCGTGAGCTTCCTCTGGTCCATAAAAAAATCACCGTAGATTTTCAGCTCGTTTGGACTCCGTTTGATATTCCTTTTGTGTAAAACTCAAAAACAAGGAAAAAGCGGGAAATGGCACTAGGCTCTAGGTTAATAGATTAGTCCCAAAAATAATATAAAATAGCATATTAATGCACATAAAACAACCAAAATAGATAATATAATAGCATGGAACTATCAAAAATTATAGATACGTTGGAGACATATCAAGAAGCGTCTCACAACGCGGTTGATGTAGTCGAACTTCTTTGTGCTTCAACCGATCAAGTACCGAACGCACGACACCTCCGTGTTCCGCACACGTTCAGCTCGGTGACATCCTTCGCCTTCTAGATCCATCAAGACATCGAGGTAGTATATGAGTTCTGTTAGCACGACAACGTGGTGACGGTGACGGCGAAGTGATCATCGCAGGGCTTCGCCTAAGCACTACGAAAATATAACCGAGGAAGTAAACGGTGGACGAGGGCACCGCACACGGCTAAGAAAATCTTGTGTGTTTGTGTGGAACCCCCTCCCCACAGATATATAGGTGGGAGGGAGGGAGGATTAGCCATAGGAGGCGACCAAGTAGGAGGAATCCTACTTGTAGTCCCTCCCAAGCCGCGCCCCCTGCCATATAAAACCGAGGGGGAAGGAAAGAGGGGGAGAGGGAAGGAAGTGGGAATCCTAATCCACACTTTTCTTTTCCTTCCCCCTTTCCTTCTCCTCCATATGCCGTTCTGCTATGGGGGGCGCACTAGCACCTTGTGGCTAGTGTGTTTCCTCTCTGGGCCCTTAACCTTTGCCGGGGGTGCCCGGAACCCCTTCCGGTGACCCGATAAGTACCTGATACCCTACGGAACACTTCTGGTGTCCGAATACCATCGTCCTATATATAAATCTTTACCTCTCGACCATTTCGAGACTCCTTGTCACGTCCATGATCTCATCCGGGTCTCCGGACAACATTCGGTCACCAAATCACATAACTCATATAACATTATATCGTCAACGAACGTTAAGCGTGCGGACCCTACGGGTTCGAGAACTATGTAGACATGACCGACACACCTCTTCGGTCAATAACCAATAGCGGAACCTAGATGCTCATATTGGATCCTACATATTCTACGAAGATCTTTATCGGTTGAACCATTATGACAACACACACAATTCTCTTTGTCCGTTGGTATGTTACTTGCCCGAGTTTGATCGTCGGTATCTCTATACCTAGTTCTATATCATTAGTGGCAAGTCTCTTTACTCGTTCCATAATACATCATCTCGACACTAACTTCATTATTCATTTGCTTGCAAGGCTTATTATGATGTGTATTACCGAGAGGGCCCAGAGATACCTCTCCGATACTCGGAGTGACAAATCCTAATCTCGATTCATGCCAACCCAACAAAACACCTTCGGAGATACCTGTAGAGCATCTTTATAATCGCCCAGTTATGTTGTGATGTTTGATACCACACAAGGCATTCCTTCGGTATCCGGGAGTTGCATGATCTCATGGTCGAAGGAATATGTATTTGACATAAATGAAAGCAGTAGCAATAAACTGTACGATGAAAAGCTAAGCTAACGATGTGTCTTGTCCATCACATCATTCTCATAATGATGTGATCCCGTTATCAAATGACAACTCATGTCCATGGTTAGGAAACCTTAACCATCTTTGATTAACGAGCTAGTCTAGTAGAGGCTTACTAGGGACACAATATTTGTTTATGTATTCACACATGTATTTAGGTTTCCGGTCAATACAATTCTAGCATGAATAATAAGCCTTTATCATGATTAAGGAAGTATAATAATAACCATTTTATTATTGCCTATAGGGAATAATTCCATCTAAACTTAGCGGGTGGAAAATACTTGGAAATAAAGACATCTTTACACTTATTCCATGAACCAATAATATTTTTAGGCAAAGATGAAAACCAAGTTTTAGCACGATCTCGTAGAGAGAATGGAAATAGCTTAAATTTAATGATATCATTATCCACATCTATTTTATTTTGCATATCACTAAACTCAACGAAAGTATTTAGATGGGATGCAACATCTTCATTAGGACTACCGGAAAATTATTCTTTCATAACAAGATTCAACAAAGCGGCATTGATTTCATAAGATTCCGCACTAGTGGCGGGAGCAATCGGAGTACTAATAAAATCATTGTTATTAGTATTGGAAAAATCACACAACTTGGTATTCTCTGGATTTATCGTGACAAAGCAAGCAATCTAGCACACAAACAAACAAAAAGACGAACATAAAAGGGCGATTAAAAAGGGCAAACATTTTTGTGTTTTTCTATAAATGTCTTAGAAGTGGGGGAGACGAAAACGAGAGGCAAATGGAAAATAATGTAAGTGCAGGATATGAGGGTTTATGATAAGTACTTCGGTAGGCTTGATGTAGAACCTCCTCGGCAACGGCGCCAGAAATTCTTCCTGCTACTTCTTGAGCTTGCATTGATTTTTCCCTTGAAAAGGAAAGGGTGATGCAGCAAAGTAGAGATAAGTATTTCCCTCAATTAAGAACCAAGGTACCAATCCAGCAGGAGGCACAAGCAAGTCTCCAATCTATGCACCTGCACAAACCAACAAACCCTTGCACACAACACGAAAAAGGAGTTGTCAATCCCTTCACGATCACGAACAAGAGTGAGATCTCATAGATAAATATTTAAAACGGAAGTAAAAAGCTAAATAAAGTAAACACAAAATAGTTGCAGCAAGATATTTTTTGGTTTTTGGTTTTATAGATCTAAAAAATATAAGACGGAAAATGGACCCGGGGGCCATAGGTTTTACTAGAGGCTTCTCTCTCGAAGAACGTATAGTGGGTAAACAAATTACTATCGAGCAATTGATAGAAAACCGCAAAGTTATGACGATATCTAAGGCAATGATCATGAATATAGGCATCATCTCCATGACAAGTAGACCGACTCCTGCCTACATCTACTACTATTACTCCACTCGTCGACCGCTATCCAGCATGCATCTATAGTATTAAGTTAAAAGCAGAGTGACGCCTTAAGCAGGATGACATGATGTAGAGGGATAAACTCATGCAATATGATGTAAACCCCATATTTTTATCCTTAATGGTAACAACACAATACGTGCCTCGCTACCCCTACTATGTCACTAGGTGAGGACACCGCAAGATTGAACCCATCACAAAGCACATCTCCCATTGCAAGAAAAACCAATCTAGTTGGCCAAACCAAATTGATAGATCAGAGAGAAATACAAATCTATATTAATCATGCATAAAAGAGTTCAGAGAAGACTCAAATAATATTCACAGGTAATCTGGTCATAAATCCACAATCATTAGATCTCAACAAACACACTGCAAAAGAAGACTACATCGAATAGATCTCCAAGGACATCGATGATAACATTGTATTGAAGATCAAAGAGAGAGAAGAAGTCATCTAGCTACTAGCTATGGACCAGTAGGTCTAGTGTAAACTACTCACACATCAATGAAGGGCCGGCAAGGTTGATGTATATTCCCTCCCTGATCCAATCCCCCTCCGATAGAGTATCAGAAAAGGCCTCCAGATGGGATGATCTCACGGGAACAGGTACCTACAGTGGTGGAAAAGTATTTTCATGGATGCCTCTAGGGTTTCTGGAATATTTTTGAATATATAGGGCAAAGAGGTGGTGTAGGGTAGTCACGGGGGGGCCAAAGCCTAGGGGCGCCCCCTACGGCGCGCCCTCCTGGCTTGTGGCCTCCCCTGGCTTCCCTGGCCCCTACTCCAAGTCCTCTGGATATCTTCTGGTCCAAGAAAAATCATCGCAAAAGTTCTATTCTGTTTGAACTCCGTTTGATATTCGTTTTCTGCAAAACTCAAAAATAAGGAAAAAACACAAACTAGCATTGGGATCTAGGTTAATAAGTTAGTCACAAAAATAATATAAAATAGCATATTAATGCATATGAAACATCCTAGGTTGATAATATAATAGCATGGAAGAATCAAAAATTATAGATACGTTGGAGACGTATCAGCATGGAGCGAGACTGGGATTTGTCACTCCGTATGACGGAGAGATATCTCTAGGCCCTCTCTGTAATACATCATCACAAGAAGCTTGCGAGAAAAATGACTAAGGAGTTAGTTACGGGATGATGTATTACAAAATGAGTAAAGAGACTTGCGGTAATGAGATTGAACTAGGTATGGAGATACCGACGATCGAATCTCGGGCAAGTAACATACCGACAGACAAAGGGAACTACGTATGTTGTCATAAAGGTTTGACTGATAAAGATCTTCATGGAATATGTAGTAACCAATATGGACATCCAGGTCCCGCTATTGGTTATTGACAAGAGAAGCATCTCGGTCATGTTTACATTATTCTCGAACCCGTAGGGTCTGCACGCTTAAAGTTTGTTGACGATATAGTATTATATGATTTATGTATGTTATTGACTGAATGTTGTTAGGAGTCCCGGATAAGATCACGGATATGACGAGGAGCTCCAGAATAGTCCGAAGGTGAAGATTGATCTATGGGATAATAGCGTTTGGTCTCCGGAAGGGGTTTCGGATGTTTCCCGAAATGTTCGGGTATGAGAAAACTTTATTTGGGCCAAGTGGTAAAGCTCACGAGGCTTTAGGAAGGTGCAAAAGGAGTTTTGCGGAGGTCAGAGGGCAAGGCGCCAGTGACCCTGTCGTCTGGGGCCAGACGGCAAGGACCCTGGGGCCTGGTCCTGGAGTTCGAAAAGGACTCTTGCCTTGTGATAACCCTCAACCGTAAGGGATCGAGATAGTCTTCGCGGGTAAGAATAACCCAATTTATTGATTCGACACACGGGGAGCCAAAGAGTATTTATAAGCTTGGACAGTTGAGTTGTCAATTCAACCGCACCTGAAATATACTTACTTGCAACAAGAGATAAGTGGTAACGGTGATATGATAGTGATGGTGGTGATAGTAAAAGTAAACAGCAAAAGTAAATAGCAAAAGTAGCAACTAGTAACCAGCAGGATTTAAAACACTGTAGGCTAGGGAGATGGATGGTTGGGCGCTGCATGGATGAGATATATCATGAATCTAACTTGGGGCAAGGCACACGGAAAAGTAATGATCATCTAGGCAAATATCAAACATTAGGCATGTATCCCATAGGTAGTTGTACGTGCTTGCAATAAGAACTTGCACAACATCTTTTGTCCTACCATCCCGCTACGAACGGGGCCAAAAGGAACTTATGGAGATTAAGGTGCTCCTATCAAAGAGCACCGGAACAAAGCAATAAACTCAATGGATACATGTAATCCTCAAACTATGGACCATCCCCTTTGGTGTCCCAAGCTGTCACTTTTGGGATCGCCGGTTCCGGACCGTAATAGGTGCAAACAACTCATAGATAGGATCAAGAACACAAATATATTCATGCAAACACATATGGTTCAGATCTGAAATCATGGCACTCGGGCCCTAAGTGACAAGCATTAAGAGTAACAAGTCGAAGCAAAGATGATAAACACCATAGTAGATGATAGGCAACATGCCCCCAACGATCTGATAAACTATTACATGATCTAATTCATCCAATCCCTACCATCCCCTTTGCCTACAGCAGGGAATTACTCACACATGGAAGGAGAAGTCATGGAGGGAGGATGGAGTGGTGATGATGATGACGATGGCGACGATCTCCCCTCTCCGGAGGCCAAATCAGCCTCCAGATTAGCCCTCCCGAAGAAGAACAGAGGGTGGCGGCGGCTCCGCGACGAAAACTGGGAAAACAACTCTTGATCTCGGGTTTTCTCATCACGGGCTAAATACGGGTCAAAGTAGGGCACCAGGGGAGGTGGGACCCGCCCAGGCGGCCTGGCGCGGCGGCCAGGGGTGGGGCCGCGCCACCAGGGCGCCTGGGCCCCCCCTGGTTTCCCTCTAGTCCATCTTCTGGCACAAGGTTCCTTCGGGTGCGTGGATTTTCTGTGATTTTTTGTGGAATTTTTTGAGACACCTCAAAATCCGTTTTCCTGCACACAATAAAACCATACAGGCAGCTCTGCTGAAAACAGCGTCAGTCCGGGTTAGTTTAGTTCAAATCATGCAAGAATGAGGTCAAAACAATAGCAAAAGTGTTTGGAAAAGTAGATACATTTGAGACGTATCAACTCCCCCAAGCTTAGCATATTGCTTGTCCTCAAGCAATTCAGTTCAACGAACTGAACGCGACAAAGAAAACTTTGACAAACTCTTTTGCTTCATTAGATGTATATAAGCATGTACTACGAAAAGAGTCTAGCAAGTATTGAAACAATGCTATGAGGACAATGCACAGAGCAATCTTTCTTTCAAGTGACCAATCACAAATAACCAAGAGTAAATAATATACTTACTGAAAATCAAGACAAGATTACATTGCACATAGCTTGAGCATATTAGAGTGGTATCTCGCTAGCCTCCATGAGTGAAGCAAAACATAAATGCAGAAACCCCTCCAGAGTTTTAAAGGAGACTAGAACTAAGAATTTCAGAATAAATAATATCACAAGCATGCAGAAAACAATGTAATACTTTGGGACAATGCACATTACACTCAGAATGACAATTATGCTCTCCTAGTTGGTGCTTTGAAGAAAGAAGGTGGGGACTCTCGAACCGTGGAATTTGATGGCGAGGTTGAAAACCCATGGTTGGAAACAAAGACTAAACGTGTACCAGAGCTCTTGGTTTTGAAAACAGAGGTAAAAATGTTTTTAAGAGGTTCATATTTCGTCAACGAATGCTAGTAGATAACCCAATTACTTCTTGAGCTGGACATGTTTCGAGGAACGGCTCCCGCACGGGGACGATCACATCCCCTTAATCTCCTTTGTTTATCACTGCCAAAGTTTTCTGATTTCTCATGAACAAAGCGTGAAGGAGGGTTTGTTTGTTGTATTATCTTTTATGAGCCGGGCGCACTCTATGCCAGTTCCTTCTCGTATTAGGGGTTTGCAGATTAGACATGCAATCCCGGGGTGAAACTTGTCCAACTTAAAAAGATCATGAATTAACTACTACTTCCTCATGAGCTAAAACAGAGGCACAAAAGAGAAATGCTTTTGATTAATTTCAAGATGGTACACGAAAGTCTTCGTTAGGAATGGCAGGTAAATACCATGTATAGGAAGGTATGGTGGACTCATATGGCATAACTGGTTTAAAGGATTTTGGATGCACAAGCAGTCAGTCCGCTTAGTACAGGTGGAGGTTAGCAAAAGACTGGGAAGCGACCAACTAGAGAGCAATAACGGTCATAATCATGCAGAGCGACAAAGCAACATTGAACCGGGCATGAAAGTGATATAACTATTCTGAAACTCAAAGATCATCAAGGCAGAGCAGACTTTTAAGTCTTAAACATGTGTAAACATGTGCCAAGTCAATCCAAGAATTCTCCAAAGGGAAATACCACCTTAGTATACCAAACTATGAACATTGCAATGCATGTAAATCATTTCAATAACACATTATATACTCTAGCTATTCGAGACTAGCCACAAGGAAAGTATGAACCACTGGGAGAGCATTGTAAACATAGCACTATGTCGCTACAAGCTGGTCTCTAGATCATAAGTACAGGCATATGTACAAAAGTAGAAACAAGAAGAGTTCATACCGGTTTCCCTTTGTTGCTTCCCTTCAGTCGATCTTCGTCATTACTGCCTCGTCACTTGCACGATCGAACGTAGGAAATATAATTAAATGCCATCACGGACTCGAGCTGAACTCTGAAAACAAAGCAAACTAAAGAGAGAAAGGAAATCTTTTTGGATTATTTCAAAGGTTGAACGAAAGCAAAAGAAAGAGAAAATCTTTTTGTTGTTTTTGCAAAGAAAGAAATAAAGAAGAACGGGCAAAAACTTCGAAAAGATCAAAGCGAATAAAATGGATAATACAATGGAAAAGTGAGAGGGGCACGTACTCCCCCAAGCTTAGGCTTTTGGCCTAAGTTGGTAGTAGCTACTGCTCCCAGGAGCCTCCTGCTCCGGGGGAATGCTGGTGAGTCCCAAGGGTCGTAGAAGGATTCCGGCGCGTACACCGAACTCCTCGGATCCTCCCACGAGGAAGGGTCCGTACTCCAAGCAGAGGAAGACCCTTCACCAAACTGGGTGACGGTCTCCCCCTGAAAAGGTGGTAACTCACCGTGCTCCTCCTCGTCGGGCACAACCCCCTCCATGGGGTTATGAAACTGATGCTGGGCCATGAACTCATCGAACTGGATAACATTAAAGGACCATCCGTTCCTGCGAGAAAATCAAACAAAAGAGGTGCAGGTAGACGGATCTTGCGTTCCGCGGTAGTTCCGAAATGCAAGATATAAACAAGATTATCAAGCTCAGAAGTCATGGTAACAAACTTATGCCTTTTCATAGCAGCAAGATCAAAACTTAAATAAGTAAAAGGCTTATCATCAGGGTGTGGGGTGCCTTTAAGATATTCTAAGATAAGTCTGGCATAAACGCCACCAAATAAATCTCCCCTGTTACCGTTCATAGCAAGGTGTCGAGCAATTAAGGCACCCAGATTATAATCAAACCTCCCTGAGAGGGCGGCTGCCCGGATAGCAATATCCGGCGCAGAAATGTTGCTCGTGTTGTCACGAGCTAATACTCCTCTAGCAACATAATATGCAAAATACCCGAGGTGAGGGAATAAGATGCTGGAGATTTTTGACCGATGAATATCCCTCGTACCCATGCTGCAGAGAGAGTTGAAGACGGTTTTCAGCTCGGAGGGCTGAGAGGTCATCTTAGCCATCCGCCCAACGTTTGGCACACCTATTATTTCGCACAACTTTCCCAAGGGCATGGTGATAAGATCACTGTAAATTTTAAACTCAATAGCACCAGTATCAGGGTTATATCTAAAACTGTTAATGAAACCGGAGGTGAGTTTTTGATACTAAGTAACACGGCACGTGACGAGCCGTGTCAGACCTGCATTAGCACAAAGATTATAAAACTCATCCTTGATTCCCGCGGCTTCAAGGAATTCATCACATGGAAACATCATAGCACGTGCTGGACTTGAGTCTTCCAACAACTCTAGGGGCACATGATCTTCATTGTAGCTCACCCTAGCAGTCGAGGGTGAAGCTGCGGCTCTAGTAACTCGATCGGAGTGTGTGGGCCTCCTCTTCTCAAGCCACCCCTTT
The DNA here is from genome assembly GCA_902687465.1 of Secale cereale. Taxonomy (NCBI): domain Eukaryota; kingdom Viridiplantae; phylum Streptophyta; class Magnoliopsida; order Poales; family Poaceae; genus Secale; species Secale cereale. Next base: position 139,001,179 of record LR738714.1, read on the forward strand.
GCCCTTTCTAACAAACTCATTTCTGAAATTTTTGGCAAATTACAAAAACAAGGATTTAAACAAAGTGGGTTAAGGCAAACTACTCAACTCACCTACCTAAGGTATAAACTTGCATCAAAACTTGGAAAATAAATTTCTACACATGCATGCAAGCTCATCTACACAGCACCAAGAACTACTAAATACTCACAAATGAAGCCACCAACCAAAAATCTAATTGGAGGGGTGGAGGAGTTACATACCAGGGAGTATTTGTTCAAAATCTCAGCTCGAATGATAGGCTGTAGAGAGAGATCGAAGAATCGCCTCCAAGAGCAGCAAGAATGCAAGAACAAGTGCAGAACTCGTGTTTTTGGAGAGAAAGAGAGAGGGAGGAAGAAGACTTACCTGGAGGGGGGCCTTGTGGGCCCCAGGCGCCCTATGGGCGCGGCCAGGGGCAGGCCGCGCCAGCTGGCCGCCTGGGCCACTGGTGGGTCCCCCTGGTCGGCCCCAGGTGCCTCTGGGTCACTCCCGGCATGGAACTTTTTATTTTTATTTTCCTGGAATTTTTCTGAAAATTTCACTGTTGAAATTTTTTCGAAGTTCAAAAAGGCTGCAAGACTTTCTGAAAACTTAAAGCAGTGATTGGTATTGTGAAGCTTCAAAACATAAACACTTGGTACAGCAAGGAGAACAAAAACTAAAACAAATGAAAACATAACAAGCTCAACTTTTTATCTATATAAAACATGTTCACTAGTAAGGTTGATCAAGTCTTACCAACAAACAGGCGATATATAGAGCAAAAAGTCTCACCTCTTACGAAGTGATCATTGGACCTTTACTTTAATGGACATTGTCCCCACCATAATAGTTTTGTATTTGTGGTGCACATGTAGTGGACAGTCCCATTCTCCAATCTTCATGGTCTCGATATTTTCTATAGAGTTGAGGCCATGCCTCCTGTCGGTCTTCTTTGGAAAATACACCGTGTGTTCTTTATCATTCACATTGAAGGTAACCTTCCCTTTATTGCAATCAATAATAGTACCTGCGGTGTTAAGAAAAGGTCTACCAAGAATAATGGACATGCTCCCATCCTCGGGCATGTCAAGCACAACAAAATCAGTAAGGATCAAACAATTAGCAACTTCTACAGGGACATCCTCGCAAATACCTATCGGAACGGTGGTCGACTTGTCAGCCATCTGAAGAGAGATATCTGTAGGAATTAGTTTCTCTAAACAAAGCCTCTTGTAAAGAGAGAGAGGCATAACACTCACTCCTGCTCCAAGATTACATAAAGAAGTTTTGACATAATTATTCTTTATGGAGCAAGGAATGGTGGGTATACCTGGATCACCAAGCTTCTCAGGAATCTTGCCACTGAAAGAGTAGTTAGCAAGCATAGTAGATATTGCTTCATTAGGAACTTTTCTTTTATTAGTGACAATATCTTTCATATATTTTGAATAGGGAGGTAACTTAATAGCATCAGTCAAAGGGATTTGAAGAAAAAGAGGTTTAATCCACTCACAAAACTTATTGTAATGCTCTTCTTCTTTAGATTTGAGAGACTTACCTGGAAAGGGCATGGGTTTCTGTATCCATGGTTCTCTTTCCTTCCCATGTCTTCTTGCGACGAAGTCTTCTCTAGTGTACCTCTTACGTTTGTCAGGTGCTTCTTCTTCTCGAACTTCAGGCTGATCATTCTTCTCATTATCCTTACCTTCAGGTTCGGCACCATCTTCAGTCTCAGCATCGGAGATAGATACACTGTTGGGATCAACAGCTGGCTCTTCATCTATAATAGGATCATTGGAATTGTCAGCCTCCTTATGTTTCTTGTTCTTCTTCTTTGGAGAGCCAACAATTTCTTCTTCCTGCATTTGAGAATCTTGCTCGATTCTCCTCGGATGCCCCTCTGGATAGAGAGGATCTTGAGTGCTAGTTCCTCCTCGGGTCTTAATCCCGAAGGCCTGCAAATCATCTTGTTTGGCATTGTTAGCAAGCAAATCTTTTTGCACATTAGAAATTTGTTCAAGCTGAGTTTGAACCATATGAAAATGCTTCACAAGACATTTAACATCATTAACTGTTCTACCTAGAACATCAAGCAAACTTTTGATAGCAAGGGAATCATCATGCAATTGACTTTGTATCCTCTCATTAAAATGATTTTGTTTCATAATAAAATTATCAAACTCATCTAAACATTGATCAGGAGGCTTACCACGAGGGATGTCACTTGCATTGAAATCAAAAAGAGAGTGTACCTCTACCATAGGAGGGTGAGTGGTAGGCTCACACAACTTCTCAATAGGGGGTAGATTCTTCACGTCTTCAGTTTTAATACCCTTCTCTTTAATAGACTTCTTTGCTTCTCGCATATCTTCGGGGCTTAGAACAAACATGCCCCTCTTCTTTGGTGGTGTAGGTGGTTAGGGGACGGAGCAATCTTCATGGTTTTTGGCAATCCTGCCCATCAAATCCTCTGCATCGTCCGGTGTTCTTTTCCTTAAAACACAACCAGCACAACTGTCCAAATAGGACCTGGATTCATCAGTTAGACCAGCATAAAATATATCGATTAATTCATTCTTAGGGACTCCATGTCCTGGTCTAGCCCGAATCAGACCACAGTACCTCCCCCAAGCTTTAGGGAGGTGCTCATCCTGCAATTGTTTAAAGTTATAAATTCTTTGTAAAGCAGCATGTTGCATATGAGCAGGAATGTACTTATCAACAAAAGAGTGAGCTAAGTCTTGAGGACTCTTAATGGAACCACATGGGAGTGAATCATACCATGTTTTAGCACCTTCCTTCAAAGAGAAAGGAAGAAGCTTAGTCACATAAAAGTTTCGTTTCTTCTCATCCGTGGTAAACAAGCCACCCAACTCAGTGAGTTTGGTCAGGTGTGCAATAGCATCATCATTTTCTCTGCCATAAAAGGGGTCAGCTTCAACCATAGGTATAAGTGAAAGATCAACAGAGAAATCATAATCAGGATCATCGATGCATATAGGGGATGTAGCAAATTCAGGATCAGGAACGGTCTTGTTCTTCAAAGAGTGTTTTTCAAGCAGCTTCTTAATAGCTTCAGGGTTAGAGCCGGCAAACTCTGTCAGTTCCCTGCATAAATCATCATCAAGAATAATGTAATCATCATCAAGGAGTCTCTCCTTGAGTTTACTTAAATCAGGAAAATCATAAGTTCCGCCAATAGGGTAGCGAGTAACAGGAATTTCAATTCCAGATTTTTTTTGCAGTAGCAGTGATCTGTTTCTCAAGAGCATAACCAAGTGAACTAATATCATCAAGAGTAGTAGAAGCACCATCAAAAGTATCGGACATAGTAGTAGATTCAGTAGGAGCATCATGTGGTGGAGGTGAGGCAAACTTACTCATAACAGAAGGTGAATCAAGTGTAGCACTAGTGTTCAGAACAGTACCTCTTCTTGTAGTGGATAGTAAGATTGGAACCTTGGGGTCTCCTTTCTTACCCATAGCGGATGAAGTGCAGCAGGTAGGATACTCCAAGTAGACTTGTAAATATTGCTATGCTCCCCGGCAACAGCGCCAGAAAACGGTACTTGATAACCCTCAACCGTAAGGGATCGAGATAGTCTTCGCGGGTAAGAATAACCCAATTTATTGATTCGACACACGGGGAGCCAAAGAGTATTTATAAGCTTTGACAGTTGAGTTGTCAATTCAACCGCACCTGAAATATACTTACTTGCAACAAGAGATAAGTGGTAACGGTGATATGATAGTGATGGTGGTGATAGTAAAAGTAAGTAAATAGCAAAAGTAGCAACTAGTAACCAGCAGGATTTAGAACACTGTAGGCTAGGGAGATGGATGGTTGGGCGCTGCATGGATGAGATATATCATGAATCTAACTTGGGGCAAGGCACACGGAAAAGTAATGATCATCTAGGAAAATATCAAACATTAGGCATGTATCCCATAGGTAGTTGTACGTGCTTGCAATAAGAACTTGCACACCATCTTTTGTCCTACCATCCCGCTACGAACGGGGCCAAAAGGAACTTATGGAGATTAAGGTGCTCCTGTCAAAGAGCACCGGAACAAAGCAATAAACTCAATTGATACATGTAATCCTCAAACTATGGACCATCCCCTTTGGTGTCCCAAGCTGTCACTTTTGGGATCGCCGGTTCCGGACTGTAATAGGTGCAAACAACTCATAGATAGGATCAAGAACACAAATATATTCATGCAAACACATATGGTTTAGATCTAAAATCATGGCACTCGGGCCCTAAGTGACAAGCATTAAGAGTAAAAAGTTGAAGCAAAGATGATAAACACCATAGTAGATGATAGGCAACATGCCCCCAACGATCTGATAAACTATTACATGATCTAATTCATCCAATCCCTACCATCCCCTTTGCCTACAGCAGGGAATTACTCACACATGGAAGGAGAAGTCATGGAGGGAGGATGGAGTGGTGATGATGATGATGATGGCGACGATCTCCCCTCTCCGGAGGCCAAATCAGCCTCCAGATTAGCCCTCCCGAAGAAGAACAGAGGGTGGCAGCGGCTCCGCGACGAAAACTAGGAAAACAACTCCTGATCTCGGGTTTTCTCGTCACGAGCTAAATACGGGTCAAAGTAGGGCACCAGGGGAGGTGGGACCCGCCCAGGCGGCCTGGCGCGGCGGCCAGGGGTGGGGCCGCGCCACCAGGGCGCCTGGGCCCCCCCCCTGGTTGCCCTCTGGTCCATCTTCTGGCACAAGGTTCCTTCGGGTGCGTGGATTTTCTGTGATTTTTCGTGGAATTTTCTGAGACACCTAAAAATCCGTTTTCCTGCACACAATAAAACCATACAGGCAGCTCTGCTGAAAACAGCGTCAGTCCGGGTTAGTTTAGTTCAAATCATGCAAGAATGAGGTCAAAACAATAGCAAAAGTGTTTGTAAAAGTAGATACGTTTGAGACGTATCACCTTGCAGCTAAACTGACTTCGAGGAGGCTCTTTCTCCAAGAAACGACCCCTGGGCTCAACATACAAATAGAGGGGCGGGGCTAGCACCCCGAGCACATCAAGATTCACCAAGCCATGTGCTGGCAACCCCGTCCCCTCTACTTTATCCTCCGTCTAGTTTCGATTGTGCTTGGCGAAGCCGTGTAGAGATTGATATTCACCACCACCGTCACCACACCGTCGTGCTGCCAGAACTCATCTACTACTTCACCCCTCTTGCTGGATCAAGAGGGAGAGGATGTCATCGAGCTAAACGTGTGTTGAACGCAGAGGTGCTGTACGTTCGGTACTTGATAGGGACAGATCGTGAAGTTGTATGCCTACATCAACCGCGTTGATAAATGCTTCCGCTTGGCGATCTTCAAGGGTATGAAGATGATCTCCCCCTCTCGTAGCTATGCATATCCATGGATAGATCTTGCGTGTGTGTAGAATTTTTTTTATTTTCCATGCAACGTTCTCCATCAGGGAGGGGAGGGGGCGTGAGCAGATTGTGCCACAGCCGCCTCAACGGCGAGCAACCACACATGCATATTGCAATTCTAGTCAACCTTCTTTTTTTTGAGTGATTTTAGTCATCCTTCTACACCCTTGGGAGGCGCGATGGCTCATCCATCGGACACGATGGTGATATCTGGATCGTGTGTGACAGTCTGTAGACACGTACACATCCGAGAAAGCGGGCCCATGCATGCCATCCGGGAACCATTTCGAGCTTCGAGCCCAAAACGATAAATACATTTTGAGCTTGTTTCCCGTCACATTCCAGACTACCACACAAGAAGTAATTGTAAATCTGTTCACACATATCACACCTAAACGTGTTCCCACTTAGCACCGAGGTATAAAAACTACCCACTCAAAAATTACTGCACATTCCTCTCCTCGTCACAAAAAACAAGTATTTCTTGTCAAGTTGTTCTTTGCGTCTGCCATGGCCGTTAGCAGGAGTTCTAACCAGGGAAGAAAGACCAAGGCCACGGAAGCACTAGTGGGGTCCCGCCACAATGCGGCAGCCACATCACAGATATTGTAGTGCATCGCGGAGCCCTCGATCGAGCTCTCATGGGCAGGCGATGGCTCTCACAAGCGCACTTGCCACGTTGGCGAATGCAACGAGTTGGTGGTGCTGAAGTCCTTGGCCAACGATGATGACATTCTCGCTGGCCTAATTAAGTAGCAGGAGCTGGTTGACGGCTTAGTGAAGCTACTGGAGATTAGTGATGCCTTAGTTGAGAAGGCAACCGGACTTTTTGTGCGACTCATGAGTGATAATGCAAAGCTCCACAAGGAGCTCGCCAAGAAGGAGGAAGAGGCCACTAGATGGAAGAAGCTGCATGAGAAGAGCAGTGCCTCAAGGATGACACTGAGAAAGCCATCATTGTGAAACTTATGGATGACTTGAAGAAGCTCTGCATCGAGTGTGAGCTCCGGGTGGAGGACTCTGTGGCTGCTATCAAGCAAAGTGATGAGGATGTGAAGGAGCTGGAGGAACTCCTCGCCCGGCGATCCATCCAGGAGTAGAGACTATAGCGACCCAGATCATTGTCTGCGATTTCCTTCTTCTCTTGCCCCTATGTCTTTCGGGCGTTGCCGTATGTGGCATTTTAAATTAACTGGAATATGTAGAACAATTATTATCATTTGCCATTGTAAATTTGTCAACGTAGTATCCTTTGCCATTGTAAATTTGGCGTAATTATCCGGAATATGAGTTGAAAACATGCTAAAATAACGTTCTCGCGCGAGGCACGAACAAAGCAAATGCTAATGTTGAGCGAGGCCATGGGATGACAAGAAAACACCCTTCGTCCAGGTGTTTTAACCGCATGTTAAATAGCGGCTTGGCCACAATTAATGGAGGAGTTGTGAATGAGGCAGGCGGCGGGTGGATGGAGGTTAAAGCGCTCACTTTCGGTGAGCATGCGCGGCAGACTGCTCGCACGTGTCTCGATGAGCCTGCACGACAGACAACTCTCACGCGTCCCATCGAGCCTGCACAGTGGATTGGTCGCACACGTCCCGTCGAGTCTACGCGGCGGACTACTCGCACGTGTCCCGTCGAGCCTGCACGCAGGACTTTTCGCGCTCATCCCGTCTAATCAAACAGTTGCATGCACGCCACTGACTATGGTTAAACATTGACACAAAATACAAAGAGGGCCAATAAACTAGGACCGGGGCAGTACTCTCCAATAAAAATAGGGATGTGTGGCCGCACGTAAATGGTTACAGGAACACCGACAGTTCTAAAAATACAATTGTTTGCGATAGTAATGTGTCATCTATTTGTTCTAGAATGCCTACGTTGGCTATTAATCTGTGTGCCTTGTCTCAAATTGGACAATTTTTTTACCACGACATATATGTACCATGTCATGAAACCATGCCAAGTTTCATGAATTTTGGGTGATTTTTGGATTTACGAGGATTTAAAAACCAAGTTTCTCAATGTTTGAGGGCAAGAAATTTGTAATTCATTCTCATTCCTTGAATGGGACCTAAACATGCACCCAAGAGCACATGGAACTAACCGGTACTAATGTTGTTTTCAGTAGAACTTTGTTTTTTGTGTTGAAATAAAAGTTCTCGAAATGGGTTAGAAATTTCTAATGAGTTTTTATGGACCAAAAGAGACATCCAAAGCTTCGAGGAAGGACCAGAAGCCTCATGAGGAAGCGACAAGCCTGGGGGGTGCCCTACCCTCTAGGGCGCCTGGAGCAGGCTTGTCGCTCCCTCGTGGGCCCCCTTGACGTGAGACCGATGCCAAAAGTTCCTATAAATACCGAAACCCCCAGAAAGAACCGTAGATGAGAAGTTCTGCCGCCGCAAGCCTATGTATCCACGAAAACTCAATCGGGACCTTATTTCGGCACCCTGATGGAGGGGGAAAATCATCACCATAGGCCATCATCATCTTCCCGACGGCCACCATGACAAGGAGGGAGTAGTTCACCCTTGGGGCTGAGATTGTGTTTGATCTCTCTCTCTCGTGTTCTTGATTTGGAACGATCTTGCTATACCGCAAGCTTTGTTAATATAGTTGGATCATATGGTGTTTCTCCCTCTCTATTTTGTTGTGATGAATTGAGTTTTTACCTTTGAGATTTCACTATTATCGGATTGAATACTTGTTGGATTTGAGAACACTTGATGTATGTCTTGCATATGAATACCCGTGGTGACAATGGGGTATTATATTGATTCACTTGATGTATGTTTTGGCACTCTACTCGCGGATTCCTGAAGTGATATTGGGGTATCCATGCATAGGGGTTGATGGACGTTTTGTCCTACTTTCTTCGATAGAAATCTTCGGGCACTCTTTGAAGTTCTTTGTGTTGGATTGAATATTATGAATCTGAAGTTGTTTGATGCATATCGAATAATCAACTCACGGATACTTGTGATGAAATTGGAGTATCTAGGTGACATTAGAGTTGGTTGATGCGTATCATATGGTGTTATTTTGAGATTTTTTTAGTTACAGAACTATGAATTATCTTGCATTCTTTACAGACTGTCTTGTTTAGACAGATTGCTGTTATGTTTGCAATGTTTGCATATGTTTGCTTTTTTAATGGTTCTATTTGAGGATAGGACTATTAAATATGCAGAGGCATTTAGTATGCAATGTTAAATAATAATATAGTCATTTGCTACACTAGAGAATGATAAGGTTTTGCATTGATTTATACTAACTTATCTCATGAGTTCTTGTTGAGTTTTGTGTGGATGAAGTTTTTGAGATTTAGGAAACCATGATATAAAAGGGAGTAAGGAGATGCAAAATCTCAAGCTTGGGGATGCCCAAGGCATCCCAAGATAGTATTCCAAGAAGTCTCAAGCATCTAAGCTTGGAGATGCCACGGTAGGCATCCCACCTTTCTTCAACTACAATTATCGGTTAGTATCGGTTGAGCCTAAGTTTTTGCTTCTTCACATGATATGTGCCATTCTTGAAATTCATTTATTTTGTTTTTCTTGTTGTTCGAATAAAATACATAGATCTGAAAGTTTTTTAAATGAGAGAGAGTCTTCAAATAGCTACCCTTTTACTTAACTACTCATGTGAACTTCACTAGTATCTTTTTGGAGTAGTTTGCCATTTACTCTTGTGCTTCACTTATATTATTTTGAGAGTTGATAATAGTGATAACAATTTGCACAAGCTATGAAATTGTTCCTAATATGATGAAGATCCAAGAAGGACATAATAAAAACTTTCATGTAGATCATTGGATATGATAAGTTGGATTCCTTGCAATAGTTTTGCGATATGGAGATGGTAATATGTGAGTCATGTTAGTGAGTAAATGTGGTTTAGTAAGAATATTGGTGTTAAGGTTTGTGATTCCCTATGCATGCACATTAAGTTAATAGTTATGCACTGAAATTATATCCTACTTGTGTTGCATTATTCGGTGTTAGTTATGTCTAATGTTCGTTTATGATGGTTTTCGTTCCTTGGTTGGTCGCTTCTCAATCTATTTGCTAGCCTTCACCTTGTACTAAGTATAAATATTACTTGTGCATCCAAATCCTAAAACCTAAGTTGTGCCAAATGAGTCCACCATACCTACCTATATGTGGTATTTTCGTGCCGTCCTAAGCAAATTTGTATGTGCCAACTCTAATTTCAAAATAAACATCTCTTTTGTGTGCCCGTACCGCTCATGAAGGGGCGAGGGGTGGCCGATATTTTTTCATGCTAGATGTGGTATTCTCAAGATGAGTGTTTATTCACTTGTCATTGCATGAGAGTACGGCGGTAATAGGGATTCCCAGTCCCGAAATGAAAAAGAAATTTACTTTATATTGTCAAATGATAAATTCCTTGGAAAGTGTTGGTATGGACGGTACCCATGGATATGGCTAGCTGTGGAATGCGAAAGTATGGTGGAAAAACGAATAAACTTTATTTTATGTTTGGGGACCGCCTATGATGTATCTAGCATGGAAAGTATTGGGAACTCTTAGTCGTTCTCATTGATGAGAAAAGCATGCCACCCAAAATAATTTTATCTCCCAATTTAAACTTTGAGATCTGGCACATCTACAAATCCATACTTCCCTCTGCGAAGGGCCTATCTATTTAATTTATGCAACTTTTATTTTTTATTTGAGTCTCATCTTCTCTTATAAAGCACCAACTACGAAACAATATTATCACACTTGAATACTGGATGTAGCTAATATTTGAGTGTGTTTCATGAATGGATCAATGATTGAGCATAATGGGCTAGGGATAGCTTTCTTTAGCATTGATATTTTGAAAGACATGGTTGCTTGTTAGTATGCTTGAGTATTGATGTCTTCATGTCAAATTATAGACTATTGCTTCGAATCATTCAAGTCCAAATGTCCATGCTACAAAAGAAAAGAGTATACGATGAATATGATAAGTAGCATTCCACATCAAAAATTCCATTTTCAATTGCTACTTTATCATGATGAGATTTATGAGAAATAGTTGTTGTTATGATGCTAAGAAAAGTGATTGAAATTATCATTGATCAAACTTATGCACTTTGCTAGCATTCACACTTCATAAATTATTTATTTTATCATTTACCTACTCGAGGACGAGTAGGAATTAAACTTGGGGATGTTGATACGTCTCCAACGTATCTATAATTTATGAAGTATTCATGCCATGTTTACAACACTTTTATGGTTTTGGTATGATTTGCATGGAACTAACTCGGACTGACGTTGTTTTCAGCAGAACTATCGTGGTGTAGTTTTTTGTGCAGAAATGAAATTCTCCAAATGAGTTGAAACTTTTTTATGATTTTTTTTGGAATAAAAGGGACCCCCGAAGCTTCGTGGGAGGGCCAGAAGAGCCATGAGGAGGGCACAACCCACCACGGCGCGCTAGAGGGGCCCGACTTGCCACGGTGGGTTGTGCTCACCTCGAGGCCCATCTTCGCATGAAATCGTCGCCAAAAAATCCTATAAGTAGAGAAACCATCAGAAATAACCCTAGATCAGAAGTTCCGCCGTCACAGGCCTCTATAGCCACGAAAAACCAATCTAGACCCCGTTCCGGCACCCTGTCGGAGGGGGAAATCATCACCGGTGGCCATCTTCATCATCCCGGCGGCCACCACGATGAGGAGGGAGTAGTCCACCCTCGGGGATGAGGGTTCGTACCAGTAGCTATGTGTTTAATCTCTCTCTCTCTCTCTCTCTCTCTCTCTCTCTCTCTCTCTCTCTCTCTCGTGTTCTTGAGATGGCATGATCTTGATGTATCGCGGGCTTTGTTAATATAGTTGGATTATATGGTGTTTCTCCCTCTCTATCTTGTTGTGATGAATTGAGTTTTCCCTTTGAGAATTTGTTTTATCAGATTGAATACTTTTGTGGATTTGAGAACACTTGATGTATGTCTTGCTATGAATACCCATGGTGACAATGGGGTATCATATTGATTCACTTGATATGTGTTTTGGCACTCAACTCGTGGATTCCCGAGGTGACATTGTGGTAATCTATGCATAGGGGTTGATGCACGTTCTCCTCTTTTGTTTCTTTGGTAGAAATCTTGAGGCACTTTTTGAGGTTCTTTGTCTTGGATTGAGTATTATGAATTTGGATTTGTTTTGGTGTTATTTTAGTACGTACACTTGATAGATCGATCGGAAAGAATAACTAGTGTTATTTTAGTATGAACTCTTGATAGATCGATTGGAAAGAATAACTTGGTGTTATTTTAGTACGAACTCTTGGGTAGATCGATCGGAAAGAATAGCTACAAAAAATTCCTTCTTATGTTCTCCGCTAGATAGGAACTTTGGAGTGATTCTTCATCACACGTTAAGGGATGGTTATGTGATCCAATTATATTAGCATTATAGAAAGATTGCACTAGCGAAAGTATAGACCCTAGGCCTCATTTTCAAGCATTGCAATACCGTTTGTGCTCACTTTTGTTACTTGCTACCTTACTGTTTTTATATGTTCCTATTACAAAAATCAATATCTACTATCCATATTAGTATCACCATCTCTTCATCAAACTAGTGCACCTATACAATTTGCCATTTTATTGGGTGTGTTGGGGACACAAGAGAATCTTTGTTATTTGGTTGCAGGGTTGTTTGAGAGAGACCATATTCATCCTACGCCTCCCATGGATTGATAAACCTTAGGTCATCCACTTGAGGGAAATTTTCTAATGTCCTACAAAACTCTACGCTTGGAGGCCCAACACGAGTCTACAAGAATAAAGTTGCGTAGTAGACATCACATATGCTTTTAAATATTGTAATAATATCAAGTTTCCTCTCTTTATGTTCAAAGTTTTGAAGTATTGCTTGTGTTTGCCTTCCTATGCTAGTTGATTCTTGCTCCCATTAAATTTTTTCTCACAAAATCCCTATGCATAGTAAGTGGGTTAGGATTAAAAGTTCTAGTAATATGCTTCATGATGCTCCATTTATGTTCCGAGTCTTTACTTTTATGTGAGCATCATTGAAATCATCATGCCTAACTAAAAAGGCATTAAAGAAAAGCGCTTGTTGGGAGACAACCCAATATTTCTACCTAATGTTTTTGTTTGTTTACATGATTAAACTACTTTAGTAATTATGTTTCATAGCTTTTGTATCAATAAAATGCCAAGTAAAGCCTTTGGGATAGTGTGGATGATAATTGATTTGATTCTGTGAAAAAACAGAAAGTTTTGTGTTCAGTGCAGAAAATCCTATAAATTACTGGAATGTGATAATTTGTTGAACTTTTTACACATGATTGATCCAGAAATTGTATACCTTTTCCTTTTTTTAGAATTTTGAGATTTTCAGAAGTATGGTCATTGTCCAGATCATTACAGACTATTCTGGTTTTGACAGATTCTGTTTTCAATGCATAGTTTGCTTGTTTTAGCATTTCCATAGCTTATATTAAGTGATATAAAGTTGTGGAAATGATAAGGTACAGTAGGCATTATGTGGAAACGATTATGAATCGTGTCTTCGATAGTACCCTAGTGAATGATTTGCTCTTTATCATACTAACCTATCTCACGAAATTCGGTTAAGTTTTGTGTCATTGAAGTTTTCAAGTTTTGGGTGAGATATCGATATGAGGAGAATAAGGAGAGGCAAGGCACTAGATTGGGGATTCCCAATGCACCACAAGGTAATATTAAAGGAAGATCCAATCAACTAACCGGGGTTGCCCCGGAAGGCATCCCCTCTTTCGTCTTCAGCACTATCAACAATCTTACTTGGAGCTGTATTTTTATTCGTCACATGATATGTGTTTTGCTTGGAGCGTCATTTTATTTTGTTAGGATTTTATTTCTGTTATTTATAATAATGTTTTGTATCTTTTATTTCGATAAGTGTCAAGGATAGCCTTCACCATGCTTAATTTGTAAGTCAATGAGTTGCTGTTTCGAAACAGAAAGTTGCACACTATTGCATGAATTCTTCAGAAAAGTCAGAATGTGATAAAATGTTAAAAAAAATATATACAATGAGATATGATAAATTTTCTGAATTTTTCGAGTTAAATAAGTATGGATCTTACTTCATCCTTTACAGACTGTTCTATTTAGACAGATTGTTGTTATGATTGCATTGTTTAGATATGTTTGCTTGTTTAATGATTCTATTTGAGGATAGAAGTATTAAATATTCAGAGGCATTTAGTATGAAAGGTTAACTCATAATTTTAGTAATTTTTTACAGTAGGGAATGATAATGTTTTGCATTGATTTATACTAACTTATCTCACGAGTTCTTGTTGAGTTTTATGTGGATGAAGTTTTTAAGAATTAGGAAAACCGTGATATGAGAGGAATTAAGGAGACACAAGAGCTAAAGCTTGGGGATGCCCAAGGAATCCCAAGTTAATATTTTAAGAAGTCTCAAGCATTTAAGCTTGGGGATGCCCTGGTAGGCATCCTACCTTCCTTCAACAAAAAATATCGGTTAGTCTCGGTTGAGCCTAAGTTTTTTGCTTCTTCACTTGATGTGTGCTATCCTTGGAATGTCGTTTTATTTTATTTTTCTTGTTGTTTAAATGAAATACTTAGGATCTGAAATTCTTAAATGAGAGAGAGTCCTCACATAGCTACTTAATTGTTTGACTATTCATTGATCTTCACTTATATCTTTCGGAGTAGTTTGTCCTCAGCTAGTGACAGAAGGGTAGCGAGGCACGTATTGTATTGTTTCCATTAAGGATAAGAAGATGGGGTTTATGTCATATTGCATGAGTTTATTCCTCTACATCATGTCATCTTGCTTAAGGCGTTAGTCTGTTTTTATAACTTAATACTCTAGATGCATGCTGGACAGCGCTGGATGAGTGGAGTAATAGTAGTAGATGCATGTAGTAGTCGGTCTACTTGTCACGAACGTGATGCCTATACTCATGATCATTGCCTTGGATGTCATCATAACTTTGCGCTTTTCTATCAGTTGCTCAACAGTAAGTTGTTTACCCACCGTATGCTTTCTTCGAGAGAGAAGTCTCTAGTGAGACCTATGGCCCCCAGGTCTATTTTCCAACATATATTTTTAGATTTATAAAATCAAAAACCCAAAAATACCTTGCTACTATTATTTTGTCTTTACTTTATTTTGCCTTTTACTTTTATTTTAAATCTATCTCTATCAGATCTCACCCTTGCAAGTGACCGTGAAGGGATTGACAACCCCTTTTCCACGTTGTGTGCAAGTGTTTCTTAGTTTGTGCAGGTGCATAGATTGGAGACTTGCTTGTGCCTCCTACTGGATTGATACCTTGGTTCTTAACTCAGAGAAATATTTATCTCTATTTTGCTGCATCACCCTTTCCCTTCAAGGGAAAAATCAACGCAAGCTCAAGAAGTAACATGCACCAGCCCCCTAAGGCCCATCCACCGAGGGGAAGGAAACCCCTAAGGGAGAGGGCCCTTCACTTGGCTTGGAGGGCACTCCTTCCCCTTTGGTCCCCTCCCCTCCTTGGAGGAGGTGCTAGGGCTACGGCCCCAACCCTCCAATACCCCTATATATAGTAGAGAGGAGGCGCAAGGGCTGGAAACAACAATTCCCACACCCTGCAGCCTCCCCTCTCTCCCGTTATTTCTCGTTCGTAGTCCCGGAGGCACTTGGCGAAGCCCTGCTGTGATTGCTTCATCACCATCTCCACCACGCCGTCGTGCTGGTTGAGATCCCATCTACTTCTCTTTCCTCTCTTGCCGGATCAAGGAGGAGACGTCACAGTGCCGCACATGTCCTGAACGCGGAGGTGTCGTCCGTTCGGCGCTAGATCAGATTGGATCGCGATTGTATCATGAAGAGTACGACTACATTAACCGCGTTATATACGCTTCCGCTTAGCGATCTACAAGGATATGTATATCCAATCTCTCCTCTCATAGATGGTCATCTCCTAGATTGATCTTGGTGAGTGTAGGCAATTTTTTGTTTCCCATGCTACGTTCCCCAACAGCTCAAACCATCTCACACGATGTTGGACAGACTTCTCTTCAATTGGTGCTACCCCAACTCTATCTCATATATCATCATTTTGGACTCGATCCTTCCACGTGTAGCCACACATCCATCTCAACATGTGCATCTCCGCCACACCTAACTGTTGAACATGCCGTATTTTAGTTGGCAAACACTCGGCACCATACAACATTGCGGGTCAAACCGTCGCCCTATAGAACTTGCCCTTTAGATTTTGTGGCACTATCTTGACACATGGAATGCTAGAAGCTTGGATCCACATCATCCATCTGACTTTGATTCGATGATTCACATCTTCATCAATACCCACATCCTTCTGCATCATTGACCCAAAATATTGAAAGGTGTCCTTCTGAGGCACCACCTGCCCATCAAGGCTAACCTCCTCCTACTCGCATCTAGTAGTACTAAAACCGCACCTCATGTACTCGGTTTTAGTTCTACTAAGCCTAAGACCTTTCGATTCCAAGGTTTTTCTCCATAACTCTAACTTCCTATTGACCCCCGTCCGACTATCGTCAACTAGCACCACATCATCCGCAAAGAGCAAACACCATGTGATATCTCTGTGTATATCCCTTGTGATCTCATCCATCACCAAAGCAAAAAGAACTTGCCCATTTGACACCACACCCTGGTTCCAAAGTGGCACGTCGCTGAGCGGGTTACGCCCCAACAAAAATCTTTTGGGTTTCATCTCCATAAGAGTGGCTAAGTTAATACGTTGCCTCGCCAAGCCTATCACAGCCCTCCTCCTTCACCCAAGCTCGAGACTGGCTATGCTGAGACAACATAGGCGGAGTTTAAGATCTACTTGATGCACTCAGAAAATTCTCACACAATATCAGGAAAGTTATCTTTAGCTTTATTCGCACGATGTTTGAGCAATTATAATAAAAAAATCTTCCTCAATTCATACCCATCCTGCAAAAGCAATATATGTAGTTAGCACGAATACTTCACGTAGAAGGTCTTAAAACATGTGTAACGGACAATACTCACCGCCCAAACCGCTTCATGAGTTCTTTACTGTTCCACGAGAGCAAAAAATGAAGAAAAAAAATAGTCAGACACATCCATGTAATTTCCTAAATTGTTATTATATGAAATACAGTGATAACAAAAAATAAATGTTGTATTCTAAATTTATTACCCGTCTATACTCGTTGGAATACCACACAGAAACAAACATTGCGATCTTGATATATCGGAATTATCCTTGTTGCTTTATTTTGAGTGTTTCTTTGAATCCCCTCGCAAAACCTTTTAATTTCACTAAATGCCTCACAATTTTTACCTCCGGCGACTGTGATGTATGAATAGGGTCTAGAACAAATACACGACGTGCCTCTTTGTCGATGACGTACAAGGTGTATCGACATGAATGCATATAGAAGATAAATTTACAAGTGGTAGCTATTAGGGACAACAATAAACCATGACAAACAATGGATAAAAGACCGTACTTACCATGTGGCACGGTGAGATGTTGTTGTCTATCGAGGTCAGCTATCAAATAAAATTGCCAACATCTGAATAGTTTCCTTCATGCAAAACTTTTGATCTCGTGTTGAATCTAGCATCATGTACTGAGTAAAAAACTATTTAGAAACATGTTGATACTAATGAAATTAAATAAGGAATTATAATAACTTGCACAAAATAGACATATAAATATAGAGATATAGATAGAGATAGAGATAGAGCTATAAATAGCTGGAAGCAGTCGGTAGTTTTTCTTAGGAACACACACACTTGATAGTTGGGAACTTGAGAGGCCCCCTTCCTCTTCCATGGTAGATCGAATGTTTTTTTTTACCAACGGGGCCGATGTTTCCTATCAGTTGACGTCGGTTTTTCCTTTCTGGATTAACGTCCTGTTTACTAGCACCAAGCTTGGGCTGAAACAAAACAAACAGTGCGGGTTGATTTTGCGGTGGGGTGTGGTTAGGTGTCACTCGACTGAGATTTAATCTAAGTCTCAGTCAAGTAATATAAAATGCAAAAGAGAAAAGGAACTAAAAATAAAATTTTGTACGAATTTGAATGTAAAATCTCACGGATACTCTTATGTCCTAAAAATAAATATCTCAATTTTGTATTAACTTTAGTGTAAAGTTGTATCAAGTTTGAACACTTATTTTGAGATGGAGGGAGTACTATTTAGCAAGACTATTCGCCGTGATCCTACTCTACCGATGAGAAGCTTCGTCAGAGTCTTAGAGGGTGTTTGTTTTTAAGGACTTATTGGCTTAGGGACTTAAAAAAGTCCCTATAAGTCCTATCTAAACCAAACATGAGGGACTTATAGGGACTTAAAGTGGGCATTTGGGATTTATGAAATAAGACTCTCAAGTAGGGATTTATAGTGACTTATAGTTGTAGTATGGTCTTCTAGTCCATATTAAGTCTCAGAAACCAAACAGATAGGGATTTTTTAGGGACTTGAAACTTATAAGTTGGGACTAAAAAAAAGTCTTAGGACTTATGAACCAAACAGGCCAAACTATGGAACGAGTACGAGGCAAATGAATCTACCGTGGTCCGTTGCCAAAGGAGATGAGGCTTGCTCGCGCGACCCGCGATTTGACCCCCGCCGGCCGCCGCCATGAGAACGACACGTGCTGCGTGCGTCTTCTTCTTCTTCTTCTGATTCTGATCTCCATCCCGTACATCCCTCGACCATGAAGCCCCAAAAGAGCAACCCCTTCTCGCGGAAGATCTCCGTGGCCCTTGCCACGCCGATCCTCGTCCTGCTGGCCCTCGCCGCCGTCTCGCTCTACGACTTCAACTTCGCCGACAGATACCAGTACATACGCCGCGCCTCCTCTGCATCGTCGTTTCCGGAAACCACCTCCTCGTCTCCCACGATTCCGGCGGCAACCTTACCATCGTCATCGTCGTCGGCGTCTCCGGCCAACTCCTCCTCGTCATCTTCGGCGACCAACTCCTCGGCCACTGACGCCTGCGACCTGACGCGGGGCCAGTGGGTGCCGGACGACGAGCCGCCCTACTACACCAACCTGACGTGCCCGTTCATCGACGACCTCCAGAACTGCATGAAATTCGGCAAGCCGGGCCTCGACCTCATGCCCTGGCGGCGGAAGCCTGACGGCTGCGACCTCCCCCGCTTCGAGGCCGGGCGGTTCCTGGAGGCCATGAGGGGAAAGTCCATGGCCTTCGTCGGGGACTCGCTCGCCAGGAACCACGTCAAGTCTCTGCTCTGCATCCTGTCCCAGGTGCGTACAGTGCATCCCATGTTGGTTCGGTTGGACAACCCGATGGCACGGGAATAGCATGTCCGCGACTCATGCATGGCACGGGAATAGCATGTCCGCGACTCATGCATGGCACATTGGCACCCCGATCGTCCACTTCTAGCTGCTAGCTGCTGATGCAACTGGCGTTTGGACATGTTGCAGGTGGCAGAGCCGGTTGAGCTCGTCGCCACGACGGAGACCGACGTCACGGGGAGGGCCGTCCGGTGAGACTTCCACTACGGCAGCCACGGCTTCAACGTCTCGCTCTTCTGGTCGCCCTTCCTGGTCAAGGCCAACCTCTCCAACGCGGCGCCTGGCCTGGGCCTGTGGGACGTGCATCTCGACACGCGAGATGCCCGGTGGGCGGCGCACATCGCCGAGTTTGACTATCTCGTCATGTCCGGCACCTACTGGTTCTTCCGCCCCTGCGTGTACCACGAGGGCGGCCGGGCCGTCGGGCTCGGGCGCAACGGCAGTGCCAGCGGCGCCCAAAACGCGACTTAGACGCCCGTCTCCGGCGCGGTGCGCGCCGCGTTCCGCACGGCGCTCGGCGCCATCGCGGCCCGCGAGGGGTTCCGCGGCAAGGCCGTGGTCCGGACGGTCACGCCCGTGCACTTCGAGAACGGGGAGTGGAACACCGGCGGCGACTGCGTCCGCACGCGGCCGTTCCGCCGCGGCGAGCGCGCCCGCAACGCCCTGGTGGCCGAGTTCCGCGCCGCGCAGGTAGGGAACAGAAACCATGGGTGCAGCCCCTCTCTGTCTCTCGACGCGGCAGCAGGAAATTTGGTTACAAACGCGGAGACGTGACGGTGACGCGAGTGGCTGGTGATGTGGTCTCATGGTTTTGTCTTTCGGCTGTGCGTGCGTAGGTTGACGCGCTGAGGGAGACGGAGGCGGCGTCGCGGCGGAACCAGAACGGCGCGGAGCTGCGGCTGCTGGACATCACAGAGGCGATGGAGCTGCGGCCGGACGGGCACCCGAGCCGGTACGGACACCCGCCGGGCGGGAGCGTGGAGGGGAGCTTCGTGGTGGACTGCTTGCACTGGTGCTTGCCCGGGCCGATCGACATGTGGAGCGAGCTGCTGTTCCACATGCTGGCAGAGTGAGTGGCAGGGGCGGAGCTGGTCTGGGGCTAATTGACCCGGATGACCTTGGCCCAGACCTGTTATATTACATGCAGGCTACAGCCCATAAAATAAAGGTACGGGGCGCCGGCCGAACGCTGGGCCGGACGCACCTCGCTCGCTCGCGCTTTTACATCGGAACAACGCACCTCGCTCGCTCGCGCTTTTGCACCAGAACGCATATGCGTTTGTTTGGTGGGCCTGAACCTCATCTCTTCCGCGTCATATTTTTCTTCTTTTTTCTCATCTTGTTCTTCTCTCGTGTTTACTTTTACAACTTGCCACCTCCCCATGCATCTCAAACTGCTCTCCCACCTATGCTACAACCGTACAGACTTTTTACTGCAACCCATGGTAAATTTTGCTAGAAATAGTGTTCACTTTTTGCGGCATGATGATACAATCAGTTCTGTGCAACGTGCGAAGCTGCAAACGACACCTGAGAAATGTATATCCGACCATGAAAATAGTTTAAACCGGAGATGGCAGAAGCTGGGGCCGGCCAATACTGCAACCGTGATAGAAAAATTTCAATCATAAATGAAAAAAACACCAACCACGCACTGTGAAAAGGGAAAAGCTACAACTGAAAGAGCATCAATCGTAGAGATTGCTGGAACCGGCGTCTACTATTGCCGGAACGGGCTTCTTCTTCGACGGCGACCATGGTGACAAGGGTGACCACGATGCTTTGTTTCCTTTTTTTGTTGTTGCGATCGGTATATATTTTTGCTGCGACCGGTGATTTATTTTGCTACATCCGTTTTATTTTTTTCTACATTCATTCATGGCGGAGCTGAGTCCCGGGACGACAGCGACTTTTCTTGCTGCAACCGTTGTAGTTTTTGCTACATCCGTTGACTAAAAGAGCTTCAAACGTAGAGATTGCTGGAACCGACGTCTACAATTGCCAGAGCGAGTTTCTTCTTCGACGGCGACCAGGATGACCAGGGTGACCACGATGCTTTTTTTTCTTCTTTTTTTGTTGCGACCGGTATATGCTTCTGCTGCAACCGGTGATTTTTTTTGCTACACCCATTTTTTTTACATTCATTCATGGCCGAGCTAAGTCCGGGGATGACAGCGACTATTTTTGCTGCAACCGTTGTAGTTTTTGCTACATCCGTTGATTAAAAGAGTTTCAACCGTAGAGATTGCTGGAACCGGCGTCTATAATTGCCAGAACGGGCTTCTTCTTCGACGGCGACCATGGTGACCGGGGTGACCACCATGCTTTTTTTCTTCTTCTATTTTTGTTGCGACAGGTATATATTTTTGCTGCTACCGGTGATTTGTTTTGCTAAACCTGTTTTATTTTTTTCTACATTCATTCATGGCCGAGCTGAGTCCTGGGACGACATAGACTTTTCTTGCTGCAACCGTTGTAGTTTTTGCTACACCCGTCGAGGAATTTTGCTACATCTCTTTTTTTCTCGTGGAGCTGCAAGTTCGACGGCGGCGACGAGGATTTTTTTCTGCGATCGTTGTCTTCATTTGCTACGACCGACATGGAAAAATTCTACAAAGGGCATCTATATTTTTTGCGGGAACCAGTCAATCATTGGTGAGGCGGAGCTGCATCCATGACAAAAAAAAGCTGCAACTCGCATGTTTTTTTGCTGGAACCAGTTTCAACGTCGGTCAGCCAGAAAACACTAGTAGATTTCCTACTACGGGTCAGCTCGGGGATCTCCGGCGAGTGCGGGCCAAAACGGCGAGCACGGACGGCCGGGGCGACGAGCGCGGGGCGGCGCCATGGCCGGGGCGACGCCCTTGCCGGGACGATGAGCGATGTGGCAGACGGCCGAGGCGACGAAGCGCGGGGCAGCGCCCTTGCCGGGACGACGAGCGATGCGGCGGGCGGCCGGGGCGACGAGCGCGGGCGGCGCCATGGCCGGGGCGACGAGCGCCACAGGCGGCGACGGCGATGAGCACGGGCGGTGCCAAGGCGACAAGTGCAGGCTTCGTGGTCGCGCATCTATGACGGCCTTGACTGGTCCATTCCTCTCTCTGTGTTTTGAGTAGGATAAGATAAGGAAAAAATTAGAATAGAATATGCGATATGACCGTCGAAGTGTAACATGTTTTCCCTTGTACACAGTACGTGCAAATTTCTCGTGTACGTGTGACCTGTCATTATGGTGTGATCGTACGGACACGGCCACAGCATAGAAGCCCTCTGAAATCATCCGCGTGCTTGTCCTGCGTTTTACTTGAACAAAAATGAAAGATCTAACTTTATTGGTCCAGCAAAGAAAGTATAAAGATTACGTGCAGCTAGATCGGGCGGCTCGGGGCAGACCGGCCGAAACTTTCGGCAGGCGCACCGGCGCCCAGTGCTGCCCTAAAATAAACGACGCAGTGAACAACTAACGAAGAATTACTTCTTAGAGCATCTTCAACGGTGACGCGCGCTGTAAAATACAATTTTAGCACGCACGGGACGGTTTCGCGCGCTTCAACGGAGGCGGGAAACACGCGCGAGGGGAAAAAGCGGAGGGGCGTGCGCTTGATTTGGTGCGCGGTGTCTGGCGCGCCTATAAAATGCAGCGCCCGTCACGCGCCATCCCATTGCTCTCCGTCTAGCCACGTGTCCTCTCCTGCTCTCTCCTCGTTTCCTCTATCACTTTCTCGCCTCGCCGCCAACGCGCCACCATGCCGCCGCGCCACCGGGGAGCTTCGGGCTACCGCGGCACACGTGCGCGCCCCTCCAGCACCTTCTACGCCGAGATTCGGTGCGGCGACGTGCACCTCAGATTTGGCACCTTCCAGACCGCTCATGAGGCTGCCCGCGGGTATGACGCGGCGGCGTGGCGCCTCTCGAGGCCTCGCGACCAGATGAACTTTCAGGACGTCTGGACGGGCGAGCAGGGGCAGTAACTCATCCCTCCCCCGCGTTTAGTTACTGACGTCGACCGTCACGAACATCGTCGGCAGCAGCGCCGCCTCCTCATCGTCGAGGAGGACGAGCAAGCCACGGCGGAGTGGCGGCGGCGCCACCCAGAGGACGTCGTCAACGAGAACGCCTTCCGGGCGGAGAGGAGCGCAAGGCGGCGTGCGGAACGGGCGGAGAAGCGTCGTCGGAAGGCACTAACCCTATTGTAGTGCGCTATGGGACATGCATCAGCCTGGTCCGAAGACGACGATCGGTGGGAAGATGCGTTTATTCCTACATCGGAGGAGGAGGACACAAGCGAGGAGGAGGACAACGACGACTCGGAGTAGTCACCGTAGTTTCTAGTTTTATCGGTAGTTTCTACTGGGTTGAACTTTGCTATTTGTATCGGACTAGTTTGGTCAAGTTTGTGTTCTATTTGATCTAGTTTGTGTTCTGGTAGCTCGCGCACGTAGTTTTTTTGCAGCGGCTGCTGAAGCGGCTCACGCGCGCTAAACTTTCCAGCGGCCGCTGGAGCAACCGCTTCGTGCCGCGCAAAAACTTGCGAACAGCACGCTGCAAACACTTTTTTAGTGCGCCACGCGTAGCGTGGCCGTTGGAGATGCTCTGAAGCCCCGCAAGGGTCATCCGGCGTGGGCTGATTTGGCGCGTTCTCAGCTGCTGTCATTTGTGCCGCTATGTGCTTTCCCTTCGTTTTATTTTTATTTTTCGCACACGTTTTTGGCTTTTTACATGTTTTTTTTGCTTTCCCCTAATTTTTCTTTGGTTTTGGACAAAAAATCGTAAAAATGCGCGAAAAGCCCTTGTTTGCTTTCCGCGAGATGCATGGTCGTGCCTCTCGAAAATAAAAAAACATAATCGCAAGAGGCACAGTCATGACTCTCGGAAATGAAAAAACACGGTTTTTTACTTCCACGAGAGGCACGGTCATGGCTCTCGAAAACGAAAAAAATGTGTTTTCTTTTTTGTCACAAATTTCTCTTGAAACAAAAGTTAAAACTACCAAAAGTGATTGAGAAAAAACTACAAACTTTAGAGGTATCCATCTCACACAACTACCACTTTTTAAAAACTGACCGAAAAGTACCAATTTTTTTTAATTTTGTGACTAAAAGCTGATAATGCCCAGTTCAGACGATTTAAAAAGTGGTACTTCTTTGGGACGGTAACCCCTAAAGTGGTATTTTTTTTGTCAATCACTCCACCCAAGTCAATACAGACACCCACCGGGCGGGAGCGTAGAGGGGAGCTTCGTGGTGGACTGCTTACACTGGTGCTTGCCCGGGCCGATCGACCTGTGGTGCGAGCTGTTGTTCCACATGTTGGTTGCTCATCGGCAGCGAGCTGGCATTGAGTGAGTGGCACAGGCGGAGAAACTGTGTTGGTCCGTGGTTAATTGACCCCGATGACCTTGGGCCAGACCAGTTATCTACATACAACCCATACAAGAAACGACACAGTGAACAACTAACGAAGTACTCCTCCGAGAGCCCCGCAAGGGTCATTTGGGGTGGGTTGAGAGTGCGCCACTTGGCGCATTGTTAGTCGCCGGCATGTGGTGTCTACTACGCAACTTTATTCTTGTAGACATGTGTTGGACCTCCAAGCGCAGAGTTTTGTAGGACAGTGGTAATTTTTCCCACAAGTGGATGACCTAAGGTTTATCAATCCGTGGGAGGTGTAGGATGAAGATGGTCTCTCTCAAACAACGCTGCAACCAAATAATATAAAGTCTCTTATGTCCCCAACACATTCAATACAATGGCAAATTGTATAGGTGTACTAGTTCGGCGAATAGATGGTGATACAAGTGTAATATGGATAGTAGATATTGATTTTTGTAATAGGAACGATAAAAAACAGCAAGGTAGCAAGTAACAAAAGTGAGCACAAACGGTATTGCAATGCTTGAAAATGACGCCTATGGTCCGTACTTTCGCTAGTGCAATCTCCCAACAGTGCTAATATAATTGGATCACATAACCATCCCTCAATGTGCGATGAAGAATCACTCCAAAGTTCCTATCTAGTGGAGAACATAAGAAGAAATTTTTTGTAGCTATTCTTTCCGATCGATCTATCCAAGAGTTCGTACTAAAATAACACAAGTTATTCTTTTCGATCGATCTATCAAGAGTTCGTACTAAAATAACACAAGTTATTCTTTTCGATCGATCTATCAAGAGTTCGTACTAAAATAAAACCAAAGCAAATTCATATTCATAATACTCAATCCAACGCAAAGAACTTCAAAGAGTGCCCCAAGATTTCTACCGGAGAAACAAAGATAACAACGTGCATCAACCCCTATGCATAGATTACCCCAATGTCACCTCGGGAATCCGCGAGTTGAATGCCAAAACATATATCAAGTGAATCAATGCGATACCCCATTATCACGACGAGTATTAAATTCCAAGACATATATCAAGTGTTCTCAAATCCATCAAAGTATTCAATTCGATAACAATGAAATCTAAAAGGGAAAAACTCAATTCATCACAACAAGATAGAGAGGGGAAAACAACATATGATCCGACTATATTAACAAAGCCCGCGATACATCAAGATCGTGACATCTCAAGAACACGAGAGAGAGAGAGAGAGAGAGAGAGAGAGAGAGAGAGAGATTAAACACATAGCTACTGGTACAAACCCTCAGCCCCAAGGGTGGACTACTCCCTCCTCACCATGGTGGCCGCTGGGATGATGAAGATGGCCACCGGTGATGATTTATCCCTCCGACGGAGTGCCGGAAAGGGCTCTAGATTGCATCTCGTGGACTACAGGGCCTTGCGGCGGCGGAACTTCTGATCTAGATTCACCCCGAAGGGTTTCGGAATATTTGAGAATTTATAGGGTAAAGAGGGGGTGCGGGAGGCCACCGAGGTGGGCACAACCCACTTGGGCGTGCCTGGGCCCCCAGGCGTGCCCTGGTAGGTTATGCCCCCCTCGAGGCACCCCCCAGGTGCTGCTTTGGCCCGTTGGTGGTTTTTTGGTCCATAAAAAATCCACAAAAAATTTCGTGGTGTTTGGACATCGTTTGATATTGATTTCTTGCGATGAAAAAAACATGGAAAAAAATAGCAACTGGCACTTGGCACTATGTCAATAGGTTAGTCCCAGAAAATGATATAAAATGACTATAAAATGATTGTAAAACATCCAAGAATGATAATATAACAGCATGGAACAATAAAAAATTATAGATACGTTGGAGACGTATCAGCATCCCCAAGTTTAATTCCTGCTCGTCCTCGAGTAGGTAAATGATAAAATATTAGCCACCCCTCTACCAGTGAATAAACACTCATCTTTAGAATAACACATCTGTAAAATATTAGCCACCCCTCACAGCCTCGCGAGCGGTACGAGCACACAAAAGAGAAATTTATTTTGAAAATTAGAGATGGCACATACAAATTTGCTTAGAACGGCAAGGGAATACCGCATAGGTAGGTATGGTGGACTCATGTGACAAAACTGGTTTAAAGGATTTTGGATGCACAAGTAGTGATCATACATAGTGCAAAATGAAGGCTAGCAAAAGATTTGGAAGCGACCAACCAAGAAACAAATAATCTTATAAGCGAGCATTAAGCATAATTAACACTGAATAATGCACCACAAGTAGAATGTAATTTTATTGCATGACTATTGACTTTCGTGCTTGCATAGGGAATCACAAACCTTAGCACCAATATTCTTACTAAAGCATAATTACTCATCAACATGACTCACATATCACATCATCATATCTCAAATCTATTACAAGGAATCAAGTTTATTTTGTCCAATGATCTTCATGAAAGTTTTTATTATATCCTCCTTGGATATCTATCACTTTGGGACTAATTTTCATGTGTTGCTTTTGATAAGCTCAAACAAATATAAGTGAAGTTCATGAGCATAATTTTTCTTTCTCTCAAAATAATTCAAGTGAAGCAAGAGAGAATTTCTTGAAAATTTTACTAACTCTCAAATAAATCTAAGTGAAACAAGAGAGTATTTCTTCAAAAATATGAAAGCACACAGTGCTAAAAAAGATATAAGTGAAGCACTAGAGCAACGGCGCGAGAAAAGAGCTTCGTTGACGGGATGTGAATGCCGCTTACCTAGCCTCGCTGGCAACTATTTGAGGGCTCTAAGTATTTTATTAAAACAGCAAGCAACATAAAAATTAAATGGCATTCTAAGAATAGCACAACTCATGTGACGAAGCAAAAACTTAGGCTCAACCGATAATAACCAATAATTATTGAAGAAGAGAGGTGGGATGCCTATCGGGGCATCCCCAAGCTTAGACGCTTGAGACTTATTGAAATGTTAATTATACGTCTCCATCGTATCTATAATTTTTGATTGTTCCATGCCAATATTCTACAACTTTCATATACTTTTGGCAACTTTTTATACTATTTTTTGGGACTAACATATTGATCCAGTGCCCAGTGCTAGTTCTTGTTTGTTGCATGTTTTTTGTTTCGCAGAATATCCATATCAAACGGAGTCCAAACGGAATAAAAACGGACAGACATTTTTTTGGAATATATGTGAATTTTGGGAAGCAAAACCAACATGAGACGATGCCCGAGTGGGCCACGAGGCAGGGGGCGCACCCACCAGGGGTAGGAGCGCCCTGGGCCCTCGTGGCCACACCGTAAGGCGGTTGATGCCCTTCTTTCGCCGCAAGAAAGCTAATATCCAGATAAAAATCGTGTCAAAAAATCAGCCCAATTGGAGTTACGGATCTCTAGGAATATAAGAAACGATGAAGGGACAGAATCTAGGAACGCAGAAACAGAGAGAGACAGAGAGACAGATCCAATCTCAGAGGGGTTCTTGCCCCTCCGCCGCCATGGAGACCAATGACCAGAGTGGAAACCCTGCTTCCAACTAGGGAGAAGGTCAAGGAAGAAGAAGAAGGAGGGGGGCTCTCCCCCCCTCGCTTCCGGTGGCACCGGAGTGCCACCGGGGCCATCGTCGTGTGACGGCGATCTACATCAACACCTCTGTCATCTTCACCAACATATCCATCACCTTCCCCCATCTATCTACAGCGTTCCACTCTCCCGCAACCCACTGTACCCTCTACTTGAACATGGTGCTTTATGCTTCATATTATTATCCAATGATGTGTTGCCATCCTATGATGTTTGAGTAGAATATTGTTGTCCTATCGGTGATTGGTGAATTGCTATGATTGGTTTAAATTTCTTGTGGTTATGTTGCTGTCCTTTGGTGCCCATCATATTAGCGCGCGCATGGATAACACCATAGGGTTAGTTGTATGTTGATAGGACTACGTATTGGAGGGAAACAGTGACAGAAGCTTCAACCTAGCGTAGAAATTGATGCATACGGGATTGAAGGGGGACCAATATATCTTAATGCTATCGTTGGGTTTTACCTTAATGAACGTTAGTAGTTGCGGATGCTTGCTAATAGTTCCAATCATAAGTGCATAGAATTCCAAGTAAGGGATGACATGCTAGCAGTGGCCTCTCCCACATAAAACTTGCTATCGGTCTAGTAACATAGTCAATTGCTTAGGGGCAATTTCGCAACTCCTACCACCACTTCTCCACACTCGCTATATTAACTTTATTGCGTCTCTATCTTAACAGCCCGTAGTTTATATTTACGTGCTCTATATTCTTGCAGACCTATCCCACAAGAACTACAAACTACTTCTAGTTTCATACTTGTTCTAGGTAAAGTAAACGTCAAGCACGTTGCGAGGGTGGCCGGTAAGAAGACCTAGCCTCTCCTAATACCAGAGTAGGCGTTCCGGTCCAATCCGGCGCGCGCCGCTAAGTCGCTGACGTCAAGAAGGCTTCGGCTGATACCACGACGTCGAGTGCCCATAACTATTCCCACGTAGCTGGTTAGTGCGTATAGGCCAATGGCCAGACTCAGATCAAATACCAAGATCCCGTTAAACGTGTTATTATGAAATAACCGCGGACAACGACCAGGGCCAGGCCCACCTGTCTCCTAGGTGGTCGCAACCCGCCCTGTCGCTCCGCCACAAAGTAACCATCAGGGGGCTGTCGGGAACCCAGGCCCACCACTACCTGGGTGGAACCACCTACCCCTTCAGCCCCCATCTCCGAATCATCATCATGTGTCATGTAAAATGTATATAGTATATACCCGTGATCACCACCCTAGTGATCACGGCCCGATAGAATAGCATGGCAGACGGACAAGAATGTAGGGCCACTGATGGAATACTAGCTTCCTATACTAAGCATTAGGATGGCAGTATAGGTATCAATGGTTGTAGCAGCAATGACAGACTATGCAACAGAATAGGAGTAACCGAACAGTAACATGCTACACTACTCTAGTGCAAGCAGTAGAAAGAAGAATAGGCGATATCTGGTGATCAAAAGGGGGGGGGGCTTGCCTGGTTGCTCTGGCAAGAAGGAGGGGTCGTCGTCGATGCAGTCGATCACCGTGGCACCGTCAGCAGTCAAGTCCCGATGTCTGTCGGAGAGAGGAGGGGGAAGAAACAATAAATATAAAGCAAACATCGCACCACAAAGCATAACATGGCAAAACGCGGTGCTACGTGTGACCTAACGCGGTAGGAGGTGATACCGACGAAGGGGGGAAACATGCGGGAAAGTATTCCCGGTGTTTCGCGTTTTTGGACTGATGAAACGATGGAGAAAGTTGCAGGTTCGGTATGATAGAGGTGTGTTGTGGACGAACGGACCGCGTATTCGGATTCGTCTCGTCGTTCGGAGTAACTTTCGTGTACAAAGTATTTTCATCCGAGTTACGGTTTAAAAGATATGATTTTCTAAAGTTTTTATTAATTTCTGGAATTTAATATTAATTAAATTAATTCAAAAAAGGATTTATGACATCAGCATGACATCATGCTGACGTCAGCCTGGTTGACTGGTCAACCTGACCAGTGGGTCCCACCTGTCATTGACTGTTTAGATAATTAACAGTTAATTAAGTTAATTAGTGTTTAGGTTATTCTAAACAGAATTAAGTAAGTTAATTAAGTAATTAATTAAACCTCTTATTATTTATTAATATTTTTAATTGTTATTATATTTTTTATAAATATTTTTTTAAAAAAAAGGGAGGCTGGGCCCAGTGGTCACTGGCCCACTGGGGCCTTAGCGGGGCGGGCAAAACGGTTCGGGCGTGGGTGCCCGTCGGGGCGGACCCAAGCCACGGCCACGGCGGGGCGCATGGCGGGGCGCCGGCAGCGCCCACCGTGGCGAGCCGCGGCCCTAGGCGGTGGCGGGCCTAGCGCCGGCGGAGGACGACGCCGGAGGAGGGGGCGGCTCCGGCGCGCGGGGGGAGACGGCCAGCCGGGGAGCGGCCTGGCGCCGGTGCGGGGCGCACGAGATGGGGACTCTGGCGGGCGCGGCACTGGCGACCGGTGGCGGGCGTGACCGCGAGCACGGCGGGGCGAGCGGCACAGGAGGGCTGCGGGGGCGGAGGGAGGCCGGGCGGCGACCAAGGGAGGCGCCGCGGCAAAGGGCAGGGACGCGGCCACGGCGCCGACGGCCTGGATGCGCGGGGAAGCTGCGGGCGGACGATGTGAGCGTCGAGCGAGGCTGGGCTGCGTTCGAACG
Organism: Secale cereale; assembly: GCA_902687465.1. Classification (NCBI taxonomy): domain Eukaryota; kingdom Viridiplantae; phylum Streptophyta; class Magnoliopsida; order Poales; family Poaceae; genus Secale; species Secale cereale. The sequence continues at coordinate 139,031,535 of LR738714.1, forward strand.
CACGTGAAGTGCCGCGTCGAACGGCAGTGGTGACAGGGGTGGAGATGGACGAAGTCGACCGGAGCGGTGACGGGGAGCGGCGGCGGCGCTCGGGATTAGGCGGCGACGGTTCTAGGGGCAAGGCGAGCGGCGCTGAGGGGTTTGGTGGCCTACTGGGGAACCTAGGAGCACGGTGCACGTTGCAGGTACGAGCCGCGCGTGCGGTGGCCGCGACGGTGAGCTCGACCGCGGCGGCGGGAGCGTGAGCACGACGGGGGCGAGGTACGGGGTGCGGGCGAGCTACACGGGAGGAGGAGGAGGGGCGGTGGCTCACAGTGGTGCTTGCAGGAGTCTCGATGAGGCTGGGGTTGGTCGGAGTTGCTCAAATCGACGACGACATGTGGCGGGTCCCGACGAGGAAGACGACGGCGGCGGCACTCCCCCAGCTCCGATCCAAAGGTGCTGATGAAGAAGGGGTGGCCGACGGAGCTACGAGACGACCCTTCGCAGCTCTGGTTGGAGCCAGAGCACGCAGACGACGGTGGCGCGGTGATCACCCTGTCCGGGTGAGCGGTACAGAGAGGGAGAGGGCGAGGGAGAGCGAGGGGGGAAGAGTGAGGAGCTAGGGTTCGGCAACGGGAGAGGAGCCCCGGCTTAAGTAGCCGCGGGCGAGCGCCGGATGGCCGCCACGGTGATGCCCGTCGCCGTGGCGGGCATCGACGGGTGACAGCTCGGGGTAGGAACAGGGGAGAAGGAGGGAGGCATGGGCCTGCGTGGCCACTTGGGCTAGCTTGGCTAGCTAGATGGGCCACTGGCCCAGGGGAAGGGGGATTTTATTTTGTTTCACTGTTTTTGTTTTCTTTGTTTTATCTAACCTGCTTACTTTTATTTCTAGTAGTATTTAGTTTCTAAAGTTATAACAAATAGCCCCAAATTTTAGTGTTACAAATTATGTCACTGCCACAATTAATTGGCACCCTAAATAAAGTAATTTGTATTTGTTTATTATTTTTAGAGCATTCAATTAATACTTTTGTCGTTGTTTTATTTCTTATGGTGCATTTTAATACTTTTAAAATGTGTGGTCTTTCCACCATTATTACTTATGAATTATTTGTCATAACCAGAACATTTTAGTTTTAATATTTGAAACTTTTACTGTTTGTTTGATTTTTTTAATCTGAATTTGAATCGGTTCCGAATTAACGCGAGATTAGCAATAGTAATCGCGGTGACGTGGCATCATTACCGTAGGGTTACTGTAGCTTGATTACCTAGGCGTCACAATTCTCCTCCACTACAAGAAATCTCGTCTCGAGATTTAAGCGGTGGAGCACGGGGGAAAAAGTGCTGGTAGCGAAATTCTAACGAGTCTTCTCGGTCTTGACTGCCCTTTCGAAGAGGTTGATCCCTTTCGTTGATATCTTCATTTCTCTGCTTCAAGTCATCGTGATCAAGTCGTCATCCTTTCTTCGGGATCTCCATCATCCTACGAAAACGAATAGGGGGAAAACTTTGGAGGAACGTACCTCCACGAAGTATGTGCATCCGACGGCGAATTCAGAAAGTTGTACACGAAGTACCATACGAGTAGTATTTCAGTGAATGCATTGAGAACAGTAAGCGATGGTACCAAAGTTTCAATCGGGTAGGCAGTCATTCGATGCGTAACCAAAAGCTGGAATTGGGTCTTGATCAACGAGAATAATATGGAGTTTGATACCATGATGAAACATGATAGAATTTAGCTCGTGAATCACACATGAAGCCAAGTGCAAAGAATACATTAGAATCAGGGTTGTACAGGAGAGTCAGGTTTCGATCCCGTGGACCTGTGGGTTATGGGCCCACCATGTGGGTTTAGAGTAGGAAGGGCGATGACATCTTGTACAGAAAGCAAGGCATGTCAGAGGATAGTATGTCAGCTAAGCTGGCAACAATGTCGGTACCAAGGTCGGGGAACGGAGAGAACCGTTTTCTTACACGTTGATTGAGGCGAACCAATAGGCAAAGTTCTCGTCCATCGGTGGTTACAGGAATGTTATGAACAATAGTAACTTGTTCTTACTGGCAGAGTTGAACACCAAGTTGTTTACATAAGCAGAAAATTATTACTGCTTAGATTATATGCAAATCAAAAAAAGGTTAAACAAACAAATGGAAAGGAAAATTGTGATTACACACAATTATTAGGAGTATATCCTTCCCATGGACAAGAAGGACACGGCATACAGGGTAGGAGAGCAAGTACCCAACTATTCAGATAAAGAGGCAAGGATTAATCAAGATGTTACCCATACATCGGTGTTTGGACAACTGACCAAGAAACATTTAGCATCGCGCCTCCAATGTTCTGGTTGATGAGCAGGGTATCATAGCCATGCTTCGAGGAAGCAATGATATGGTGTTTCAATCAAGGGTCAGACTTTGGATACACAAATGATCCATCAGGAGCAACTTATAAAATAAGTCATGCAATTTCCTCCTGGAAGAATGATTATCCTTACAAAAGAAATTACAATGATAGGTCCTCCAGCCAGGGGTGCTAGGCATGACATCAGATTACTGGGTCATCAAAGGACCAACATTATCACTACTGGAAAGTTGTCCCAACCATCATATCTGACCGAGATTCAGATCCGATTGGTGTCATGATACCTCAGACTCAGGATGTTCGAGAAGAAATGGTGCATCACAAATCGACGAAATGACATTGCAAGATTCTCGGGAAATGAACTGTGGAAGCAGGTTCCAAAACAATAGTTCATCATTAAACCAAGGAGAGGATGAGGCGGTGGCTGATGGGCTCAGCGACAATTCATCGAGAGTTCCAAACGGAGGGATTTCCACAATAATGTGAACAAGAGGATGACAATTATCAATTCAAATGATATACTGTTGTATGCTCGAGGAAAACATACACCATTAATCATTAGTTGAAAAGTGTGCCCGAAATATGACCTTAGGCAGCCATATCAATGTAGAGTGATGATTCAATAACCAACAGTCTAAGAACGAACTGTCGATCATTAACTTCAAAGCAATAGGGTTGCTAGAAGTACAAAACTCAAGCAACATCGTTGGCATATTGGTATCCCGGTTAAAAACAACACGGGGACCACGGAAGAATGGTGATGGTGAGAGGTATCATCATACCGAGAATTTCTAAGGGGTGGAGCAATCCCCACAACATTCTCGATATGAAAGACAGTAATACTTCAATGCGGAACACCACACTAGCTGGAGAGCAAGTTGTAATCATATTGTGGATAAGTTCGCGATGAAAGGAGGGCAAGGGTGTTCTTGATGATAATAAAAATCATCGAGGGCAAGGAGGGTATTTCTCATCATGAGAAAAGTTGACATCTCGGCAGAAGTCAAAGTGTTGAAGGTGATCCGTCATATTTGTTGGGAGGTTTCAAGAGGATGCAATCGAACATCGACGTCATCAAGCAGGGAGTGATGACATGGAAGTCATAGGAACAACAGATAAGATGCAAGCTCGGAATCGAAGTTGCCTTTTAGAACAAGCAACGTGAGGTTGAAAGCTCGATGTAAGTCGTGCCCACATTCTGAAGAATTCGTGCACCAAAGGAGGACGAGGTAGCACAGTCAAAGATAGCAAGACAAGGGATGTATCCGATAGTCTAGGAATAACCAGATTGAGTTTAAAAATTTCCCAGTAAAATACTAGGGGTATTTGATTTGTAGTGCGGAATAATTTCACTAGTCGGTGTCCTCGGTTGACAACAACCCAGAACCCGTAGAGTGATTACGACAAGGAAAGACATTACTTCAACAAAGTTAGTAAGATGTGGTGCAATGGCAAGGCATCTTCGAGATACCAGGGGGTAATACTCGAAGGTAGAACATGATAGAAGTAGAACCGGGTTATTGACCTATGACAGTAGATACTTCAACCTTGTCAAAAATAGACGAGGCACTGGAATGAATTCCCATCAGATATATCAGTTCAGGACAGCATGCTCGGAACCATAACTGTAAGGAATCAATTCAAGAATACCGAAAGAATCATACAGCTGGATAATCCTTTTGCAAGAAGCTTTCGAGACGGTCTACATCATTTTCATGGGCATGAACACAAAGTTCAAGGTCGACTCCCACTTATTTAATGCATATCATTTCATTCACCTCTCGCTTTAATAAAACTCTAGTGTTGGAATTTTATTTGGTAGAACACCGAAAGAGTATGACTTGTGAAATCTTCCGGGTTCTCACGGATTACGGGAAGGCATAGGTTCAACCCATCGGGCATCTTAGTAACTTATACCATAAGTTTCAAAGTAAAAGCACAAGCTCAAAATCAGAGCATGGTTGACCAAGCAGAGAATACAATTTACCAAAAGCATTATGTATCAGGGGAAGAACTCACAAGGTGATTGAATATGAAGGACACTGTCGGATAATAATCCAACAATGGATCAGGCGATCCACAACGGAACTGATGTGAGTATCGGCACTCACTCAGTGGAAGAAAGAATGCAGAGGCGTCAGATTCAAGAATCACCTTACTAGTCTGATGCTTAAATGGAAAGAAATTATGGTTTCCAAAATGAAGGATCAGAAGTAGACGCTCTGATCAAGGAAGGATAAGTTGAAAACACTTAGTTGGACAATCAATTAAAGGTTTGAATTGCCGAGAACCAACTCATGTCCGGAATGACGTCTGAGTCGGAAAGATAATTTTAGAAAGTATAACCCGATGACTGCGTGCATACGCACACATTGAATCAATGGGCTCAAATGGCTAAGACAAGGGATGTTAACGAAGACTACTAGTCATACGGAATTAACCATAATGCAAGCAGGAAAGAATTTCAAGAGTAACAGGCTTCAGAGTATTCTCGAAAGATCGAAAGTATTCTGAAGAATTTTGTGAGACACATGAACAATTGAGAACAACGGATCCTTGATGAATGTGAGGAAACAATCGTAAGGGTTTTCATGCAAAATAAAACTGCAAGACAATAAACTCAAAGGATTCTCAGGACAACGGAGAATATTTCAAGGCATCTTGTAACAACAAGAGCGACGAGGAATGGTCATGAGAATGACAAGTGCATGCGGATATCCATAGGGATATATCGGTGGCAGTGAATTGCAAGGGCGATGAGCACAAGGGTCTCGGGAAAATATCGAGGGATATCCTCAGAATCTTCTGACGAAGCAGGTGATCTTCGGGAATGAGGGCTCTCCGGGAGAAATAGTTATGAGAACCTAGAGTCATAATTAGTAAAATTATTAAACCCTAATAGAAGAGAGATCAGATACCCAGAGTAAAGACGAGGAATAAAATATCCTAACACCACCCATTGGTGTTGTGGGCCCGTAAGCCACACAACAAGTTAGTAGATTTGTTTTTCAAAGACTAGACCCAACTTCGGCCAAGGAGATGGAAAGGGGGATTCCTACACACAGAAGGCTCTGATACCAACTTGTGACGATTTGACCGTACACTAATCATGCACGCAAATGTGTACGACCAAGATCAGAGACTCACTGGAAGATATCACAACACAACTCTAGACACAAATTAAAATAATACAAGCTTTATATTACAAGCCAGGGGCCTCGAGGGCTTGAATACAAAAGCTCGAAAACACAAAAGTCAGCGGAAGCAATAATATCTGAGTACAGACATAAGTTAAACAAGTTTGCCTTAAGAAGGCTAACACAAAAGTAGCAACGATCGAAAAGGTAAGGCCTCCCGCCTGGGACCTCCTAACTACTCCTCGAAGCCGAACTCCACGTAGAAACATCCTCGGGATCTTCTGGCTCCTGGACTCCATCAATCTGGTTGCATCATCCGAGAAGAAGGAACAAAAGGGGAAAAGGGGGAGAAAGCAACCGTGAGTACTCATCCAAAGTACTCGCAAGCAAGGATCTACACTACATATGCAATGGTGTCTGTGTAAATGCGTAATATATGTGGGTTAAACTGCAGAATGCCAGAGTAAGAGGGGGATAGCTAATCCAATCGAAGACTACGCTTCTGGCCACCTCCATCTTGCAGCACTAGAAGAGAGAAGATGGAATAGTAACAACTATCAAAGCTTCTGGCCGCCTTCGACTTGAGTAGCTGAAGAGTTCACCAAGTAACAACGTATAGCATAATCCTACCCGTCGGTCCTCCCCTTGTCTCCCTGTGGGAATGCGATCACCGGATTGTATCTGGAACTTGTCTGGGTGTGTTTTATTAAGTATCCAGTTCTAGTTGTCATGAGGTCAGAGTACAACTCTGGGTCGTCCTTTTACCGAGGGACACGGCTATTCGAATAGATTAACTTCCCTCCAGGGGTGCACCACATAACCCAGCACACTCGATCCCATTTGGCCGGACACACTTTCCAGGGTCATGCCCGACCTCGGAAGATCAACACGTCGCAGGCCTACCTAAGCACAACAGAGAGGTCAGCACGCCGGTCTAAACCCTAAGCGCACGGGGGTCTGGGCCCATCGCCCAATGCACACCTGCACGTTGCGAGGGCGGCCGGTAAACAGACCTAGCCTCTCCTAATACCAGAGTAGGCGTTCCGGTCCAATCCGGCGCGCGCCGCTAAGTCGCTGACGTCAAGAAGGCTTCGGCTGATACCACGACGTCGAGTGCCCATAACTATTCCGACGTAGCTGGTTAGTGCGTATAGGCCAATGGCCAGACTCAGATCAAATACCAAGATCCCGTTAAACGTGTTATTATGAAATAACCGCGGACAACGACCAGGGCCAGGCCCACCTGTCTCCTAGGTGGTCGCAACCGGCCCTGTCGCTCCGCCACAAAGTAACCATCAAGGGGCTGTCGGGAACCCAGGCCCACCACTACCTGGGTGGAACCACCTGCCCCTTCAGCCCCCATCTCCGAATCATCATCATGTGTCATGTAAAATGTATATAGTATATACCCGTGATCACCACCCTAGTGATCAGGGCCCTATAGAATAGCATGGCAGACGGACAAGAATGTAGGGCCACTGATGGAATACTAGCATCCTATACTAAGCATTAGGATGGCAGGTACATGTATCAACGGTTGTAGCAGCAATGACAGGCTATGCAACAGAATAGGAGTAACCGAACGGTAACATGCTACACTACTCTAATGCAAGCAGTAGAAAGAAGAATAGGCGATATCTGGTGATCAAAAGGGGGGGCTTGCCTGGTTGCTCTAGCAAGAAGGAGGGGTTGTCGTCGATCCAGTCGATCACCGTGGCACCGTTAGCAGTCAAGTCCCGATGTCTATCGGAGAGAGGAGGGGGAAGAATCAATAAATATAAAGCAAACATCGCACCACAAAGCATAACATGGCAAAACGCGGTGCTACGTGTGACCTAACGCGGTAGGAGGTGATACCGACGAAGGGGGGAACATCCGGGAAAGTATTCCCGGTGTTTCGCGTTTTCGGACTAATGAAACGGAGGGGGGAAGTTGCAGGTTCGGTATGATAGAGGTGTGTGGCGGACGAACGGACCGCGTATTCGGATTCGTCTCGTCGTTCGGAGTAACTTTCATGTACAAAGTATTTTCATCCGAGTTACGGTTTAAAAGATATGATTTTCTAAAGTTTTTATTAATTTGTGGAATTTAATATTAATTAAATTAATTCAAAAAAGGATTTATGACATCAGCATGACATCATGCTGACGTCAGCCTGGTTGACTGGTCAACCTGACCAGTGGGTCCCACCTATCATTGACTGTTTAGATAATTAACAGTTAATTAAGTTAATTAGTGTTTAGGTTATTCTAAACAGAATTAATTAAGTTAATTAAGTAATTAATTAATTAAACCTCTTATTATTTATTAATATTTTTAATTATTATTATATTTTTTTATAAATCTTTTTTTTAAAGGGAGGCTGGGCCCAGTGGTCAGTGGCCCACTGGGGCCTTAGCGGGGTGGGCAGAACGGTTCGGGCGTGGGTGCCCGTCGGGGCGGACCCAAGCCACGGCCACGGCGGGGCGCATGGCGGGGCGCCGGCAGCGCCCACCGTGGCGAGCCGCGGCCCTAGGCGGTGGAAGGCCTAGCGACGGTGGAGGACGACGCCGGAGGAGGGGGCGGCTCCGGCGCGCGGGGGGAGACGGCCAGCCGGGGCGCAGCCTGGCGCCGGTGCGGGGCGCACGAGATGGGGACTCTGGCGGGCGCGGCACCGGCGACCGGTGGCGGGCGTGACCGCGAGCACGGCGGGGCGAGCGGCGCAGGAGGGCTGCGGGGGCGGAGGGAGGCCAGGCGGCGACCAAGGGAGGCGCCGCGGCAGAGGGCAGGGACGCGGCCACGGCGCCGGCGGCCTGGATGCGCGGGGAAGCTGCGGGCGGACGACGTGAGCGTCGAGCGAGGCTGGGCTGCGTTCGAACGCACGTGAAGTGCCGCGTCCAACGGCAGTGGTGACAGGGGTGGAGATGGACGGAGTCGACCGGAGCGGTGACGCGGAGCGGCGGCGGCGCTCGGGATTAGGCGGCGACGGTGCTAGGGGCAAGGCGAGCGGCGCTGAGGGGTTTGGTGGCCTCCTGGGGAACCCAGGAGCATGGTGCACATTGCAGATACGAGCCGCGCGTGCGGTGGCCGTGACGGTGAGCTTGATCGCGGTGGCGGGAGCGTGAGCATGACGGGGGCGAGGTACGGGGTGCGGGCGAGCTACACGGGAGGAGGAGGAGGGGCGGTGGCTCACAGCGGTGCTCGCAGGAGTCTCGATGAGGCCGGGGTTGGTCGGAGTTGCTCGAATCGACGGCGACATGTGGCGGGTTCCGACGAGGAAGACGACGGCGGCGGCACTCCCCCAGCTCTGATCCAAAGGTGCTGATGAAGAAGGGGTGGCCGACGGAGCTACGAGACGACCCTTCGCAGCTCTGGTTGGAGCCAGAGCATGCAGACGACGGTGGCGCGGCGATCTCCCTGTCCGGGTGAGCGGTACAGAGAGGGAGAGGGCGAGGGAGAGCGAGGAGGGAAGAGTGAGGAGCTAGGGTTCGGCAACGGGAGAGGAGCGCCGGCTTAAGTAGCCGCGGGCGAGCGCCGGAGGACCGCCGGATGGCCGCCACGGTGATGCCCGTCGTCGTGGCGGGCATCGACGGGTGACAGCTCGGGGTAGGAACAGGGGAGAAGGAGGAAGGCATGGGCCTGCGTGGCCACTTGGGCTAGCTTGGCTAGCTAGATGGGCCACTGGCCCAGGGGAAGGGGGATTTTATTTTGTTTCGTTGTTTTTATTTTCTTTGTTTTATCTAATCTGCTTACTTTTATTTCTAGTAGTATTTAGTTTCTAAAGTTATAACAAATAGCACCAAATTTTAGTGTTACAAATTATGTCACTGTCACAATTAGTTTTGCACCCTAAATAAAGTAATTTGTATTTGTTTATTATTTTCAGAGCATTCAATTAATACTTTTGTCGTTGTTTTATTTCTTATGGTGCATTTTAATACTTTTAAAATGTGTGGTCTTTACACCATTATTACTTATGAATTATTTGTCATAACCAGAACATTTTAGTTTTAATATTTGAAACTTTTACTGTTTGTTTGATTTTTTTAATTTGAATTTGAATCGGTTCCGAATTAACGCGAGATTAGCAATAGTAATCGCAGTGACGTGGCATCATTACCGGAGGGTTACTGTAGCTTGATTACCCGGGCGTCACACACCCACTTATCTGGGGTCTTCGATTGCTGTACGTAGTGCTCATCCGGACGTGGCCTGAGACGAGATGCGCGCGGCTACCATCAGGGTGTCGGCACGCCGGGAGGTCTTGCTGGACTTGTTTTACCATTGTCGAAAGGTCTTGTGCACCGGGTGTTGGGGAACGTAGCATAATTCAAAAAATTTCTACGTCTTCACCAAGATCCAACTATGGATACATCTAGCAACGAGTAAGTAAGAGTGCATCTACATACCATTATGAAGATTGCGTGCGGAAGCTTTCAACGAAGCAAGGATGAAGTAGTCGTACTCTTCACGTTCTTCGTCACCGATGATCTAGCGCCGAACGGACGGCACCTCCGCGTTCAACACATGTACGGTGCAGCAACGTCACCTCCTTCTTGATCCAGCAAGGGGGGAGGAGAAGTCGTCAGAGATCCGGCAGCACGACGGCGTGATGACGGATGCAGTGGAGATCGCAGCAGGGCTACGCCGGGCGCCCTGCGAAGGAGTTGGGAGGTGTGACGGGAGGGGGAGAGGCGCCAGGGCTGAGGTGCGGCTGCCCTCTCCCCCCACATATATATATAGGGGGCCAGGGGGGGCGCCAGCCCCTTGCAGATCCAATCTGCAAGGGGGGCGGCGGCCAGGGAGGAGTCCCCCTCCTCCAAGGCAAGTGGTGGCCCCCCTCCCCTTAGGGTTTTATCCCTATGCGCATGGGGAGGTGGGGCCCCCTTGTGGTGCGCCAGCCCAGAGGGCTGCACACATCCCCTTGCGGCCTAGGGGCCCCACCGGGATGGGTGGCCCCACCCGGTGGACCCCCGGGGCCCCTCCGGTGGTCCCGGGACGCTCCCGGTGACCCCCGGAGATCACCCGTTGGCCGAAACTGGACTTCACATATATCAATCTTTACCTCCGGACCATTCCAGAACTCCTCGTGACATCCGGGATCTCATCCGGGACTCCGAACAACTTTCGGGTTTCCACGTGCATTAATCTCTACGACCCTAGCGTTACCGAACCTTAAGTGTGTAGACCCTACGGGTTCGGGAGACACGTAGACATGACCGAGACCACTCTCCGGTCAATAACCAACAGCGGGATCTGGATACCCATGTTGGTTCCCACGTGTTCCTCGATGATCTTCATCGGATGAACCACTGTGTCAAGGATTCACTCAATCCCGTATGTTATTCCCTTTGTCCATCGGTACGGTACTTGCCCGAGATTCGATCGTCGGTATCCCCGATACTTTGTTCAATCTCGTTATGGCAGGTCTCTTTACTCGATCCGTAATCCATCATCCCGTGACTAACTACTTAGTCACATTGAGCTCATTATGATGATGTATTACCGAGTGGGCCCAGAGGTACCTCTCCGTCATACGGAGTGACAACATCCCAGTCTCGGTTCGTACCAACTCAACAGACACTTTCGGAGATACCCGATGCGTACCTTTATAGCCACCCAGTTACGTTGTGACGGTTGGCACACCCAAAGTACTCCTACGGTATTCGGGAGTTGTACAACCTCATGGTCTAAGGAATAATTACTTGACACCGAAAAGCTTATGCATTACGAACTATACGATCTCGTGTTATGCTCAAGTTTGGGTCTTGTCCATCACATCATTCTCCTAATGATGTGATCCCGTTATCAGTGACATCCTATGTCCATGGTCAGGAAACCGTGACCATCTGTTGATCAACGAGCTGGCTACTAGAGGCCTACCAGGGACTCATTTTGGTCTATGTATTCACACATGTATCGCTGTTTCCTTACAATACAATTCAAGCATGAATAACAGACAATTATCATGAACAAGGAGATATAATAATAATGCTTTTATTATTGCCTCTAGGGCATATCTCCAACAGTCTCCCACTTGCACTAGAGTCAATAATCTAGTTACATTGTGATGAATCGAACACCCATAGAGTTCTGGTGTTGATCATGTTTTGCCCGTGAAAGAGGTTTAGTCAACGGGTCTGCTACATTCAGATCCGTATGCACTTTACAAATATCTATGTCTCCATCCTGAACATAATTCCGGATGGAGTTGAAATGGCGCTTGATGTGCTTGGTCTTCTTGTGAAACCTGGGCTCCTTGGTAATAGCAATAGCACCAGTGTTGTCACAGAAGAGAGTCATCGGGCTTGACGCGCTTGGAATGATTCCTAGGTCGGTGATGAACTCCTTCATCCAGACTCCTTCCTGCGCTGCTTGAGAAGCAGCTATGTACTCCGCTTCACATGTAGATGCTGCCACCACGCTTTGCTTGCAACTGCACCAGCTGACTGCCCTCCATTCAAAATATACACGTATCCGGTCTGTGACTTAGAGTCATCCAGATCTGTGTCGAAGCTAGCATCGACGTAACCCTTTACGACGAGCTCTTCGTCACCTCCATACACGAGAAACATATCCTTAGTCCTTTTCAGGTACTTCAGGATGTTCTTGACCGCTGTCCAGTGTTCCGTACCGGGATCACTTTGGTACCTCCCTACCAAACTTATGCCAAGGTTCACATCAGATTTGGTACACAGCATGTCATACATGATAGAACCTATTGCCGAGGCATAGGGAATGACACTCATCTTTTCTCTATCTTCTGCCGTGGTCGGCGACTGAGTCTTACTCAATCTCGTACCTTGCAAAACAGGCAAGAATCCTTTCTTTGACTGATCCATATTGAACTTCTTCAATATTTTGTCAAGGTATGTACTTTGTGAAAGACCAATGAGGCGTCTCGATCTATCTCTATAGATTTTGATGCCTAATATGTAAGCAGCTTCTCCAAGGTCCTTCATTGAAAAACTTTTATTCAAGTAGGCCTTTACATTTTCCAAGAATTCTATATCATTTCCCATCAGTAATATGTCATCCACATATAATATGAGAAATGCTACAGAGCTCCCACTCACTTTCTTGTAAATACAGGCTTCTCCATAAGTCGGTATAAAGCCAAACGCTTTGATCACCTCATCAAAGCGAATATTCCAACTCCGAGATGCTTGCACCAGCCCGTAAATCAAGCGCTGGAGCTTGCATACCTTGTTAGCGTTCTCTGGATCGACAAAACCTTCCGGTTGCATCATATACAACTCTTCCTTGAGGAAGCCATTAAGGAATGCTGTTTTGACGTCCATTTGCCATATCTCATAATCATAGAATGCGGCAATAGCTAACATGATTCTGACTGACTTCAGCATCGCTACGGGAGAGAAAGTCTCATCGTAGTCAATCCCTTGAACTTGTCGATAACCCTTAGCGACAAGTCGAGCTTTATAGATGGTCACATTACCATCCGCGTCTGTCTTCTTCTTAAATATCCATTTGTTTTCTATGGCGTGCCTATCATCAGGCAAGTCCACCAAAGTCCATACTTTGTTTTCATAAATGGATTCTATCTCGGATTTCATGGCTCCAAGCCATTTATTGGAATCTGGGCCCGCCATCGCTTCTTCATAGTTCGAAGGTTCACCGTTGTCTAACAACATGATTTCTAGCACAGGGTTGCCGTACCACTCTGGTGCGGAACGTGCCCTTGTGGACCTTCGAAGTTCAGTAGTAACTTGATCTGTTTCTTCATGATCATTATCATTATCTTCCTCCCTTGTCGGTGCAGGCACCTCAGGAACAGCTTCCTGTGCTACGCTACTTTCCGGTCCAGGAGGGGTGACTGTCACCTCATCAAGTTCTACTTTCCTCCCACTCACTTCTTTCGAGAGAAACTCTTTATCCAGAAAGCATCCATTCTTGGCAACAAAGACTTTGCCTTCGGATCTGTGGTAGAAGGTGTACCCGATAGTTTCCTTTGGGTATCCTATGAAGACGCATTTTTCCGATTTGGGTTCGAGCTTTTCAGGTTGAAGTTTCTTGACATAAGCATCGCAACCCCAAACTTTCAGAAACGACAGCTTCAGTTTCTTGACAAACCAAAGTTCATATGGAGTCGTCTCAATGGATTTTGACGGAGCCCTATTTAAAGTGAATGCGGCAGTCTCTAAAGCATAACCCCAAAAAGATAGCGGTAAATCGGTAAGGGACATCATAGATCGCACCATGTCCAACAGAGTACGATATCGACATTCGGACACACCGTTACGTTGAGGTGTTCCGGGCGGTGTCAATTGTGAAACAATTCCACGGCTTCTAAGGTGTGTGCCAAATTCATGACTTAAATATTCACCCCCACGATCCGATCGCAAGAACTTTATTTTTCTGTCACGTTGATTCTCAACCTCATTCTTAAATTCCTTGAACTTTTCAAAGGTCTCAGACTTGTGTTTCATCAAATAGATATACCCGTATCTACTCAAGTCATCTGTGAGGGTGAGAACATAACGGTAGCCTCCGCGAGCCTCAACACTCATTGGACCGCACACATCGGTATGTATGATTTCCAACAAGTTGGTTGCTCGCTCCATTGTTCCGGAGAACGGAGTCTTGGTCATCTTGCCCAAGAGGCATGGTTCGCACGTGTCAAATGATTCATAATCAAGAGACTCTAGAAGTCCATCTGAATGAAGCTTCTTCATACGTTTGACACCAATATGACCAAGGCGGCAATGCCACAAGTATGTGGGACTATCGTTATCAACTTTACATCTTTTGGCATCTACACTATGAATATGTGTATCACTACGTTCGAGATTCATCAAAAATAAACCATTGACCAGCGGGGCATGACCATAAAACATATCTCTCAAATAAATAGAACAACCATTATTCTCCGATTTGAAAGAATATCCATCTCGCATAAGACGAGATCCAGAAACAATGTTCATGCTCAAAGCTGGTACTAAATAACAATTATTCAGGTTTAAAACTAATCCCGAGGGTAGATGTAGAGGCAGCGTGCCGACGGCGATCACATCGACCTTGGAACCATTCCCGACGCGCATCGTCACCTCATCCTTCGCCAGTCTCCGTTTATTCCGCAGCTCCTGTT
>LR738714.1:139046586-139080742 GCA_902687465.1 Secale cereale
TTCTTGAACTTAGTGGTTTTATTGACCATCAACACTTGATGTTCTTTCTTGATGTCTACCTCCGCTGATTTCAGCATCGAATACACCTCGGGAATGGACTTCTCCATCCCCTGCATATTGAAGTTCAACACGAAGCTCTTGAAGCTTGGTGGGAGCGACTGGAGGATTCTGTCAACGACCGCTTCATCTGGGAGATTCATTCCCAGCTGAGACAAGCGGTTGTGCAATCCTGAAATCTTGAGGATGTGCTCACTGACAGAACTGTTCTCCTCCATCTTACAGCTGTAGAATGCGTCAGAGACATCATATCTCTCGACTCGGGCATGAGCTTGGAAAACCATTTTCAGCTCTTCGAACATCTCATATGCTCCATGGTGCTCAAAACGCTTTTGGAGCCCCGATTCTAAACTGTAAAGCATGCCGCACTGAACCAGGGAGTAATCATCACTACGCGACTGCCAGACGTTCAAAACGTCTTGGTCAGCATCGGAGCAGGTGCATCACCTAGCGGTGCTTCTAGGACATATGATCTCTTGGCAGCTATGAGGATAATCCTCAGGTTACGGACCCAATCCATATAGTTGCTACCATCGTCTTTCAGCTTGGTTTTCTCTAGGAACGCGTTGAAGTTGAGGGAAACTGGAGCGTGGGCCATTTGATCTACAAGAGATATTGTAAAGAATTTAGACTAAGTTCATGATAATTAAGTTCATATTAATCAAATTTTAATGAACTCCCACTCAGAATGACATCTCTCTAGTCATCTTAAGTGATACACGATCTGAATCGAGTAGTCCGTGTCCGATCATCACGTGAGACGGACTAGTCAAAAACGGTGAACATCTTCATGTTGATCGTATCTTCTATACGACTCGTGTTCGACCTTTCGGTCCTCCGTGTTCCGAGGCCATGTCTGTACATGCTAGGCTCGTCAAGTGAACCCTAAGTGTATTGCGTGTGTAAATCTGTCTTACACCCGTTGTACGCGAACGTAAGAACCTATCACACCCGATCATCACGTGGTGCTTCGGAGCAACGAGCTTTAGCAACGGTGCACAGTTAGGGGAAACACATTACTTGAAATTTTAGTGAGAGATCATCTTATTTACTACCGTCGTTCTAAGTAAACAAGATGCAAAAACATGATAAACATCACATGCAATCAATTAAAGTGACATGATATGGCCAATATCATCTTGCTCCTTGGATCTCCATCTTCGGGGCACCATGATCATCTTGTCACCGGCTCGACACCATGATCTTCATCATCATGATCTCCATCATCGTGTCTTGAAGAAGTCGTCACGCCAACTATTACTTCTACTACTATAGCTAACGTTTAGCAATGAAGTAAAGTAATTACATGGCGTTATTCAGTGACACGCAGGTCATACAATAATTAAGACAACTCATATGGCTCCTGCCGGTTGTCAAGTTCATCGACATGCAAGTCGTGATTTCCTATTACAAAAACATGATAAATCTCATACATCACATATATCATTCATCACATCTTCGTTCTTGGCCATACCACGTCACAAAACACATGCTGCAAAAACAAGTTAGACGTCCTCTAATTGTTGTTGCAAGTTTTAAGTGGCTTCTATAGGATTTCTAGCAAGAACGTTTCTTACCTACGCCAAAACCACAACGTGATTTGTCAACTTCTATTTACCCTTCATAAGGACCCTTTTCATCGAATCCGATCCGACTAAAGTAGGAGAGACAGACACCCGCCAGCCACCTTATGCATCTAGTGCATGTCTGTCGGTGGAACCAGTCTCACGTAAGCGTACGTGTAAGGTCAGTCCGGGCCGCTTCATCCCACAATACCGCCGAATCAAGATTGACTAGTAACGGTAAGAAAGTTGAACAAGATCATACGCCCACAACTGCTTTGTGTTCTACTCGTGCCAAGATGCTACGCATAAAACCTAGGCTCAGATGCCACTGTTGGGGAACGTAGCATAATTCAAAAAATTTCTACGTCTTCACCAAGATCCAACTATGGATACATCTAGCAACGAGTAAGTAAGAGTGCATCTACATACCGTTATGAAGATTGTGTGCGGAAGCTTTCAACGAAGAAAGGATGAAGTAGTCGTACTCTTCACGTTCTTCGTCACCGATGATCTAGCGCCGAACGGACGGCACCTCCGCGTTCAACACACGTACGGTGCAGCAACGTCACCTCCTTCTTGATCCAGCAAGGGGGGAGGAGAAGTCGTCAGAGATCCGGCAGCACGACGGCGTGATGACGGATGCAGTGGAGATCGCAGCAGGGCTACGCCGGGCGCCCTGCGAAGGAGTTGGGAGGTGTGACGGGAGGGGGAGAGGCGCCAGGGCTGAGGTGCAGCTGCCCTCTCCCCCCCACATATATATAGGGGGCCAGGGGGGTGCCAGCCCCTTGCAGATCCAATCTGCAAGGGTGGGCGGCGGCCAGGGAGGAGTCCCCCTCCTCCAAGGCAAGTGGTGGCCCCCCTCCCCTTAGGGTTTTATCCCTATGCGCATGGGGAGGTGGGGCCCCCTTGTGGTGCGCCAGCCCAGAGGGCTGCACACATCCCCTTGCGGCCTAGGGGCCCCACCGGGATGGGTGGCCCCACCCGGTGGACCCCCGGGGCCCCTCCGGTGGTCCCAGGACGCTCCCGGTGACCCCCGGAGATCACCCGTTGGCCGAAACTGGACTTCCCATATATCAATCTTTACCTCCGGACCATTCCGAAACTCCTCGTGATGTCCGGGATCTCATCCGGGACTCCGAACAACTTTCAGGTTTCCACGTGCATTAATCTCTATGACCCTAGCGTTACCGAACCTTAAGTGTGTAGACCCTACGGGTTCGGGAGACACGTAGACATGACCGAGACCACTCTCCGATCAATAACCAACAGCGGGATCTGGATACCCATGTTGGTTCCCACGTGTTCCTCGATGATCTTCATCGGATGAACCACTGTGTCAAGGATTCACTCAATCCCGTATGTTATTCCCTTTGTCCATCGGTACGGTACTTGCCCGAGATTCGATCGTCGGTATCCCCGATACTTTGTTCAATCTCGTTATGGCAGGTCTCTTTACTCGATCCGTAATCCATCATCCCGTGACTAACTACTTAGTCACATTGAGCTCATTATGATGATGTCTTACCGAGTGGGCCCAGAGGTACCTCTCCGTCATACGGAGTGACAACATCCCAGTCTCGGTTCGTACCAACTCAACAGACACTTTCGGAGATACCCGATGCGTACCTTTATAGCCACCCAGTTACGTTGTGACGGTTGGCACACCCAAAGTACTCCTACGGTATCCGGGAGTTGTACAACCTCATGGTCTAAGGAATAATTACTTGACACCGAAAAGCTTATGCATTACGAACTATACGATCTCGTGTTATGCTCAAGTTTGGGTCTTGTCCATCACATCATTCTCCTAATGATGTGATCCCGTTATCAGTGACATCCTATGTCCATGGTCAGGAAACCGTGACCATCTGTTGATCAACGAGCTGGCTACTAGAGGCCTACCAGGGACTCATTTTGGTCTATGTATTCACACATGTATCGCTGTTTCCTTACAATACAATTCAAGCATGAATAACAGACAATTATCATGAACAAGGAGATATAATAATAATGCTTTTATTATTGCCTCTAGGGCATATCTCCAACACCGGGATGCCGAGCCTGATCGGATTTCCCTAAGATAAGGGGTAATAATTGTTATTACCTCAGCTGATCATGAGAGCTTGTGATGGGCTAAGTTGGGACACCCCTGCAGGGTTATGATCTTTCGAAAGCCGTGCCCGTGGTTATGTGGCAGATTGGAAATTGTTAATGTCCGGTTGTAGAAAACTTGACAGAGGATCCGAAGTAAAACACACAACTGTGTGAGTAACCGTGACTGTCTCTTTTCACTTTGAGAAGAGAACACGGTGGGGGTTATGTTTGACTCGTAGGTAGTTCAGGATCTTTAGCGATCATTACTAGTTTGCGACCGTTTGCGTAGATGCTCATCTTATTCTTGTACTCGTAATTTAGCCACCATATATTGCTTAGCCGCTGCTGCAACCTCACCACTTTACCTCCTCCTTCCCTTTAAGCTTTGATAGTCTTGTTACCCATGGTTATGGGATTGATGAGTCCTCGTGGCTCACAGATACTACAACAACAGTTGCAGGTGCAGGTTTCCGCTGTCTTGACATGAGAGCGTTGATAGTTGTGTTGGAG
The DNA here is from genome assembly GCA_902687465.1 of Secale cereale. NCBI lineage: Eukaryota > Viridiplantae > Streptophyta > Magnoliopsida > Poales > Poaceae > Secale > Secale cereale. Next base: position 139,050,813 of record LR738714.1, read on the forward strand.
TTCTTTCTTCTTCTTCTTGTTCAGTCTTGGGTTTGGTTCCGGGTCGGCAGCCTGGGATAGCAGATGGATGTCGTTGTTCTGTTCATGTTTGCATCCGTAGTCGGATGCCTTGTGATGATGTTGTTGTATTCATGTGAATTGTATGTATTGTTGTATCCCCCATGTATGTATGTAATGGTATGATGTAATGATATCCATCTTGCTAAGCGCCCGATATGCGCTTGTGCCCCAATCACGTAAGTGTCACGTGATCGGGATAGAATCGCATCTTGGGCCTGACACCTTCCCTACCAATGCGAGTTTAGTGATAATGGAATCGTGTCACATCCCTAGTTAGCACTTGCATTAGGGTTAGTTGGTGTGTGCATCATGTTTACTTTTCAAAGAAATTTGAAATGGGAATGACAGAAACCCCAGCACCCCTCTCCTAACAACTAGGGTTTGCTAAAATATTTTCCAATGTACCCAAAATGCCCATTCAAAAATGTTCATCATTTCTGCCTTGGTTTTAAACCTCTGCCAAAAGTGGTGCACATTTTTCTAGGACACTCAAGGGCTTTGAATTAAATCATATGGTATTTGTATTTGGGCATTTAAATAATTTAAAATATTTTAAATGCTCAAATAATCATGAACTATAATGTTTCCTACTGTTCATATTATATACAGTGGGTATGACACGTTTCATGAGTTATAAAAATGTTTTGGCATTTTTATTAATTGAACAAAGCTGCAAAAGAAATGAAACAGAAAAGAAAATAGGAAAAAGAGAGAGAGAGAAGAAACTTACCTGGCTCCCCACCCGGCCCACCTGCCGGCCCAACCCAGCTGCCGCTCCGGCGAGCTGCTTGGCTCGGCCAGGCAGGCAGGCAGGTGCTCGACGGCGACCGCGCCGCGCGCCACGCAGCTGCCCGCCGCCCTGCTTCCTCCCCTCGCCGCCCTGGAAGCCTGGTTCGGTCACACACGTCGCCCCCGAGCTCGCAGACACCTCCCTCTCTCCCCAGCTCCTCTCCCTCGCTCTCCCCGCGCCATGGCCGACGCCGTCGTGCTCGCACCGTCGTAGAAGCCGCGCCCACCGTCGTCCTGAGCCCCGCCTTGGTGTCCGTCGTCTCCGCCGTCCTCGACTGCTTTGAACAGGCCGAGCCCCGAGCGCTCGCCCGCCCTGGAGACGCCCCCGACCTCTTCTTCCCCAACTCCGGCCGCGGAGATCCCCCTCGCCGTCCCGCTCAGCTCCGACCACCCCCGAGCTTGCTCCGGCGCCTGCTGCAACCCCTGTGAGCCCTGCTTCGTCCTCCCCCTCTCCGTTGGCTCTCTTTTGCCCTGGAACGCACCGCACGAAGCTCACCTGCACGCACCGCCGCCGTGCTCGCCGCCGGTGATGCTCCGGTGACCATTTGGTCACTGGCACCCGTCCATCACACTCACCGCAGTGCGTAGATGCGAAAGGTGCTACGCACGCATCGCCTAGGCCCCTGCAGCCGCTTCTCCACACACGCCCGACGCCGGTCGCCGCCGTCGAGCTTGTTGCCGTCGTCTCCGGCCACCCCAGGTCCGGCGACCACCACCATTCGACGCGCCATGACAAGAGCTTTCCAATGCGCCTAGCCGCAGCTCGAGCCGTGCCCCGTAGACGATTTCCGAAGCACGCCGCCGCACTTGGCCTCGCCGGCGTCACGTCGCCGGCGGGTTTGACCTGTTTGACCAGGGGGTTGACTACCCCTGGGTCACTGACGTGTGGGCCACCTTTGGCTAATTAGTTAGTTTAATTAAGTTTCTGTTAATTTAATTAGTTAATTAGTTTAGTCACTGACCCGTGGGCCCAGGCCCCACTGACAGCTAATTAGTTTTAGTTTAACTCTAATTAACTTAGTTAATTAGCTGTGACACTGACCAGTGGGTCCCACTAGTCAGGTTTGACTTGGACTGGCCCTGTTGACTGACTGACGTCAGCATGATGTCATGCTGACGCAGTAAAGGTTTTTCTGGGATTTTTAGATTTATAAATAATTCAGGAAATTCCAGAAAATACCCAAAACTTCTAAAAATCATATAAAATCAACCATAGCTCAGATGGAAAAGATTTATATATGAAAAATGATCAGAAAAATCCAATCTTTCTAATGGCATTGGTTTCATGCATGTTTGAACAAGTTAACTTGCTGTATACATCAAAAACATGATAATGCACTTATTTAAATAATAGTTTGAACTTCAATTTAAATCTTTGATTCAAATAGGTTCAAACCCTTCTGGTTTTAGTTGCATTAGCCAACACACATGCATCTTGCCATGTCATGAGCATGCATCATATTGTTGCATTTGTTTGTTAATGATTGTATCGCCGGTATTCTCTGTGTTAGGTCCTGCTCCCGAGGATACTGCTGCGTATCCAGTTGAAGAGCAGTACCCAACAACTACTTTGTCAGGCAAGTAATCATTGATCATTACGATACAAACCCAATCTTCTCGCTCCTGCTCTCTTTTACTGCATTAAGGCAACATCATGTGAACTGCTACTTGCTGCGGTAGTTGAACCCTATCCCTTGCATGACCTGTCATTGCCACAGTAAATAGTTGAAACCCACTAGCATGTGTAGGAGTTGATTGAGCCATGTGATGTGTGATCCACCATGCTATTTGCTTATGTTGCCTGCTATGCTTAGAGTTGTGTCTGGTCTGGTTCATCTGGGTGATGGATCAGAGTGAAATGATCATATCGATAAAGAGAAGGAAGTGTGGAATACGCTTGGTAAAGGTATCGATGAAAGGCCATGTAGGAGTACGTGGTGGGTTGTTTCATTGGAATCGTCCATAGGACCCGAGATCTGTGTGTGTGACCCAAGTTACAGTTACTACCACACATTGGGCCCTGAAATATGACCCCGCTCGACTTATTGACTGCCCTTGTACTCTGTCCAGGAGTTGCTACTAGTTTCTGGTGTTTATAGTTTACTGGAGGTCGTGCACAGCGCTGACCCTCGGGGTGGGCTGTGATGCGACAGGTACGTGGCACGGTGTACCGGTTGCCCGTTTGGTGACTCGGGAACCCTGTACACATCGTTTGGGGCCGTGAGCGACACCCCGGCCGGATCTCCCCACGGATGGAACCCAAATAGGCGATAAACCTGGACGAGAGACTTGAGTGGTTGGTTAGGTCGTGGTCTACACCCACGTCGGCTTTCGCTTGAAGTCTTCCGAGCACATGTCATGTGCAGACGCTAAGTGGTGAAAACATGTGTGAAGAAGTACACCCCTGCAGGGTTATCAATCTATTCGAATAGCCGTTGTTCGCGGTACGGACTACTTGGTTGCTCTTACAGTTCATAGACAAGTTGATGGATACTACTAAAAGCCTCAAGATAAGTGTGAGTGCCGTGGATGGCCCTTCCGTAGGATGACGGAAGAGTATCCTCGGTAGTGTATTGATGTGGTGAGTAGTGGACTCGAGTTCGTAATAACATCTTGCAATCTGTTGAGAGTTGTAGTATAGGATAGCCAAGGTCAAAGCTGGCATTCTGCTATGAACTCCACTACCCCCCCTTGATAATGTTGCATGTATGATAGGTTCTGTGGTAAGACTTGCTGAGTACCTTTGTACTCATGTTTGCTTAATAACTGTTGCAGAGGAGAACCCTGCCCCTGCTGATGGGTTCTACATAGACGTTGACGTCGACGAGTAGCTTGACACCCAGACGGAGACCTGGAGCTTGTGAAGGGCCTTGTAGATAGTCAGGCTACACCAAGCCTGTTTTATTTTCTAAGTTGTCTGTACTCAGACATGTAGCTTCCGCTTGTGCTTGTATGACTGTATGACTTGAGTGTTGGGTCATGTGACCCCTACCTGTATGGATATGTTATGTATGGCTCTTGGAGCCTTTTAAATAAAGTACTTTGAGTCATAGAGTTCTGTTGTGATGCAATGTTGTATTTGCACATATTGAGCATATTGCGTGTATGATTGAAATGCTTGGTATGTGTGGGATCCGACACCTAGTTGTTTTCCTTTGGTAGCCTATCTTACAGGGAAATGCCTCCTAGTGTCTCCAATGAGCCTAGGTAGCTTGCTACTGCTCGGAACACGTAGGCTGGCCGGCATGTGTCCTTCTTCGTTCCTGTGTCTGTCCCTTAGGGGAAATGTCACACGTTGTTCCTTTAAGTCCATGTAGCTTGCTACGACTTGGGTTCATACGTTGATGACCGACACGTTCGTTGCTGGGTCATGGATGCCTGTCTCTGTAACTTAGTGCCACTTTTGGTTTATAACTAGCCATGTCGGCCCGGGTTCTCTGTCATATGGATGCTAGCGACACTGTCATATACGTGTGCCAAAATGCGCAAACGGTCCCGGTCCAGGTAAGGTGGCACCCGTGGGGTTACCGTGCGTGAGGCCGCAAAGTGATATGACGTGTTACAGCTAGATCGGTGTGACTTAGGATCGGGGTCCTGACAAATCGTATCTTCGTATGCTAAGGGTGTTTATAGTTACTATGATGTTCAACAAATTGAAGAATTTGTTGCTTTTAAGGGTGCTTATGAAATTGCTTCTTTGATTGAAAAGTATGATGCTACTCTTTACAAATCTGAAAATTTTGCCATATTTAAATATTGTTATGATAATTATGCTTCTAATGCCTATGTTAAACCATATATTGAGGACTCTTCTGCTGTCCAAGAAGAGACTAATATTTTGTAGGAGTCTATGGAAGAAGAAATTAATGACATTGTGAGCTCATTGGATGAAAAAGATGAGGAGGAGAGCAAAGAACAAAAGGAGGAAGAGCGGATTGATCACCCGTGCCCACCTTCTAATGAGAGTAACTCTTTATCTCATACACTGTTTAATTTCCCTTCGTGCTTACCAAAGGATGAATGCTATGATGATTGTTATGATCCGTTGATTCTTTTGAAATATCCCTTTTTGATGATGCTTGCTATGCTTGTGGACAAGATGCCAATATGAGTTATGCTTATGGAGATGAACTTGCTATAGTTCCATATCTAAAACATGAGATTGTTGCTATTGCACCCACGCATGATAGTCCTATTATCTTTTTGAATTCTCCAAAATACACTATATCGGAGAAGTTTGCACTTATTAAGGATTATATTAATGGGTTACCTTTTTCCGTTACACATGATGATTTTGATGAATATGATATGCATGTGCTTGTTGCCCCTACTTGCAATTATTATGAGAGAGGAACTACATCTCCGCCTCTCTATGTTTCCGACATGATAAAATTGTAAGAAACTGCTTATACTATGCATTGGCCTTTACTTGATGTGCATGAATTGTTCTTGTATGACATGCCTATGCATAGGAGGAGAGTTAGACTTCGTTGTTTCATGACACATATCACTTTATGCTCACTACTAAATGCCAAATCATTGCTAATTAAAATTGTCTTTGATATACCTTGGGATCCGGGTGGATCCATTACTTGAGCACTATATGCCTAGCTTAATGGCTTTAAAGAAAGTGCTGCCAGGGAGACAACCCGGAAGTTTTAGAGAGTCATTTATTTCTGCTGTGTGCTTTTATAAAGTTTAAAAGCAAAAAATAAATAAAGAGGGGAACCTAAAACTTTTTCAAAAAGAAAAGTGAAAGTAAGAAGGACGAGCACCATGGAAATGGGAGAGCTCCTTGAACTTTGTTCATGCCCATGGAAACTTTGCAAATCTTGAATTATAGAAACTTTTCACTAAAAATAATTATCCCCTTGTACAATTCCATTTTATTATAAAAATAATGTGCCAAGAGTTTCCTTTAGGATGATTAAACTGCTTGTTGGTTTGGATGGTGCGAAAACAGAAACTTTGGCTGTAGTGCGCGATTTTACATTTTTTACTGGAACGTCGAAAGGATCTGAAACTTTTTGCAATGTCTTGCTATTTTTTTCCTAATTTTGCCAGAATTTGTAGAGTTACAGAAGTATGGTTAATGTTCAGATTACTATAGACTGTCCTATTTTCACAGATTGCTGTTATAGCTTCATTATTTGCATATGTTCGAATTCTTGTCGAAGCCTCCTTGACTTAGGGCCATATAATTGTGATAGCATACAGTGGGTAATGTTTTTTCATAATTACACAATAATGTTAGGGCAGTACATGATGAGATTTCATTGATCATATGCACTAACCCCGCCACTAAAAGTTCGGTTAAGTTTTGTGTGGATGAAGTGTTCGAGGATCGAGGAGGTCTCGATGTGAGAAGGAGGAGAGGCAAGAGCTCAAGCTTGGGGATGACCAAGGCACCCCAAGTAAATATTCAAGGAGACTCAAGCGTCTAAGCTTGGGGATGCCCCGGAAGGCATCCCATCTTTCTTCAACAAGTATCATTTGTTTTCGGATTCATTTCATTCACATGGTATGCGTAAACTCTTGGAGCGTCATGTGCTTTTTTTATTTTTTTATTTTAATAAATGCACCATGCTGGTATGAGATAGTCCTTGGTTGATTTATAGAATGCTTCATGTGCTTCACTTATATCATTTGAATTTTGGATTGCCTGTTTCTCTTCACATAGAAAACCACCATTTGTAGAATGCTCTTTTGCTTCACTTATTATTGTTAGAGCGTGGGCATAACTTTTGTAGAAAGAATTAAAACTCTCTTGCTTCACTTATATCTATTTAGAGAGTTGACATGAATTGGTCATTCACATGGTTAGTCATAAAATCCTACATAAACTTTTAGATCGCTGAATATGATATGTTTGATTCCTTGCAATAGTTTTGCGATATAAAGATGGTGATATTAGAGTCATGCTAGTGGGTAGTTGTGGATTGTAGAAATACTTGTGTTGAGGTTTGTGATTCCTGTAGCATGCACATATGGTGAACCGTTATGTGACGAAGTTGGAGCATGATTTATTTACTGAGTGTCATCCTTTGTGTGGAGGTCGGGGGCTCGCGATGGTTAACTCCTACCAACCTCCCCCCTAGGAGCATGCGTGTAGTACTTTGCATCGATGGCTAATAAATTTTTGCAATAAGTATGTGAGTTCTTTATGACTAATGTTGAGTAGATGGATTATACGCACTCTCACCCTTCCACCATTGCTAGCCTCTCTTGTACCGCGCAACTTTCGTCGGTACCATACACCCACCATATACCTTCCTCAAAACAGCCACCATACCTACCTGTTATGGCATTTCCATAGCCATTCCAAGACATATTGCCATATAACTCCACTGTTCCATTTATTATGACACGCACCATCATTGTCGTATTGCCTTGCATGATCGTAAGATAGCTAGCATGATGTTTCCATGGCTTGTCCGTTTTTTGATGTCATTGCTACGCTAGATCATTGCACATCCCGGTACACCGCTGGAGGCATTCACATAGAGTCATATTTTGTTCTAGCTTCGAGTTGTAATCTTTGAGTTGTAAGTAGATAAAAGTGTGATGATCTTCATTATTAGAGCATTGTCCCATGTGAGGAAAGGCCAAATAATAATAATAATAATAAAAGGGATGGCCTGAAAAATATAGAGAGGGGCTAAAAAAAAGCCCCTCCAAAAAAACAAAAAAACAAAAAAAATGAGAGAAAAGAGAGAAGGGACAATGCTACTATCCTTTTCCACACTTGTGCTTCAAAGTAGCACCATGATCTTCATAATAGAGAGTCTCTTGTTTTGTCACTTCCATATACTAGTGGGAATTTTTCGTTATAGAACTTGGCTTGTATATTCCAACGATGGGATTCCTCAAATGCCCTAGGTCTTCATGAGCAAGAAAGTTGATGCACACCCACTAGTTTTCTTTTGAGCTTTCATACTCTTATAGCTCTAGTGCATCCGTTACATGGCAATCCCTACTCACTCACATTGATATCGATCGATGGACATCTCCATAGTCCATTGATTTGCCTAGTCGATGTGAGACTTTCTCCCTCCCTTTGTCTATCACCACCTTCTATTCCACCCATAGTGCTATGTCCATGGCTCACGCTCATGTATTGCGTGAAAGTTGAAAAAGTTTGAGAATACTAAAGTATGAAACAATTGCTTGGCTAAAACCGGGGTTGTGCATGATTTAAATACTTTGTGTGGTGAAGATGGAGCATAGCCAGACCATATGATTTTGTAGGGATAATTTTCTTTGGCCATGTTATTTTTAAAAGACATGATTGCTTTATTAGTATGCTTGAAGTATTATTGTCTTAATGTCAAATGATAGACTATTGCTTTGAATCACTCGTGTCTTAATATTCATGCCATGATTAGATTACATGATCAAGATTATGCTAGGTAGCATTCCACATAAAAAATTATCTTTTTTATCATTTATCTACTCGAGGATGAGCAGGAATTAAGCTTGGGGATGCTGATACGTCTCCGTCATATCTATAATTTTTGATTGTTCCATGCCAATATTCTACAATTTTCAAATACTTTTGGCAAATTTTTATACTATTTTTTGGGACTAACATATTGATCCAGTGCCCAATGCCATTTCATGTTTGTTGCATGTTTTTTGTTTCGCAGAATATCCATATCAAACGGAGTACGAACGGAATAAAAACGGACGGAGATTTTTTTTGGAATATATGTGAATTTTGGGAAGTGGAACCAACATGAGACGATGCCCGAGTGGGCCACGAGGAAGGGGGCGCGCCCTGGGCCCTCGTGGCCACACCGTAAGGCGGTTGATGCCCTTATTTCGCCGCAAGAAAGCTAATATCCGGATAAAGATCGTGTCAAAAAATCAGCCCAATCGGAGTTACGGATCTCCAAGAATATAAGAAACGGTGAAGGGACATAATCTGGGAACGCAGAAACAGAGAGAGACAGAGAGACATATCCAATCTCGGAGGGGCTCTTGCCCCTCCACCGCTATGGAGACCATGGACCAGAGGGGAAACCCTTCTCCCATATAGGGAGAAGGTCAAGGAAGAAGAAGAAGGAGGGGGCTCTCTCCCCCTCGTTTCCGGTGGCACCGAAGTGCCACCGGGGCCATCATTGTGTGACGCGATCTACACCAACACCTCCGTCATCTTCACCAACATCTCCATCACCTTCCCCCATCTATCTATAGCGGTCCACTCTCCCGCAACCCGTTGTACCCTCTACTTGAACATGGTGCTTTATGCTTCATATTATTATCCAATGATGTGTTGCCATCCTATGATGTTTGAGTAGATTATCGTTGTCCTATCGGTGATTGGTGAATTGCTATGATTGGTTTAAATTGCTTATGGTTATGTTGATGTCCTTTGGTGCCCATCATATTAGCGCGCGCGTGGATCACACCATAGGGTTAGTTGTATGTTGATAGGACTACATATTGGAGGGCAAGAGTGACAGAAGCTTCAACCTAGCGTAGAAATTGATGCATACGGGATTGAAGGGGGACCAATATATCTTAATGCTATGGTTGGGTTTTACCTTAATGAACATTAGTAGTTGCGGATGCTTGCTAATAGTTCCAATCATAAGTGCATAGATTTCCAAGTAAGGGATTACATGCTAGCAGTGGCCTCTCCCACATAAAACTTGCTATCGGTCTAGTAACGTAGTCAATTGCTTAGAGGCAATTTCGCAACTCCTACCACCACTTCTCCACACTCGCTATATTAACTTTATTGCGTCTTTATCTTAACAGCCCCTAGTTTATATTTACATGCTCTTTATATTCTTGCATACCTATCCCACAAGAACTACAAACTACTTATAGTTTCATACTTGTTCTAGGTAAAGTAAACGTCAAGCGTGCGTAGAGTTGTATCGGTGGTCGATAGAACTTGAGGGAATATTTGTTCTACCCTTAGGTCCTCGTTGGGTTCGACACTCTTACTTATCAAAAGAGGCTACAACTGACCCCCTACACTTGTGGGTTATCAAGAGTTATCTTGGGATGCCTCGGGCATCCCCAAACTTGAGCTTTTGTGTCTCCTCAATTCTTCTCATATCACGGTTTTCCTAAATCTCAAAAGCTTCCTCCAAACAAAACTCAACAAGAACTCGTGAGATAAGTTAGTATAAACTAATGCAGAAACCTTATCATTCGCTACTGTATCAAATTACTAAAAATATTATTAAACATTGCATACTAAATGCCTCTGCATATTTAATACTCCTATCCTCAATAGAATCATTAAACGAGCAAACATATGCAAACAATGCAAACATAACAACAACCTGCCAAAACAGTACAATGTGTAAAGAATGCAAGAGTATCAATAATTCCCGAAATCCAAAAGTTATGAAAATCTACCAAACTTTTAGAAAATTTACCAGATCTTATTTTGCAAAAAGTTTCAATTTTTTTTATCACATTTTGACTTTTCTAGGGAATTTTTTGCAACATCGGTAAACTTTCTGTTTTCAGACAGCAACATGCAGGCTTGCAAAATAAGCATGGTAAAGGCTATCCTTGACACTTTTATTAAAATAAAGGATACAAAACATTATTCTAAATAACATAAAGCATTTCTAACAAAATAAATTGACGCTCCAACAAAACACATATCATGTGACGAATGAAAACATAACTCCAGGTGAGGTTACCGATAATGTTGGAGATGAAAGAGGGGATGCCTTCCGGGGCATCCCCAAGCTTAGTTGCTTGGATCTTCCTTGAATATTACCTTCGGGTGCCTTCGGAATCCCCAAGCTTAGGGTCTTGTCACTCCTTATTCTCCTCATATCGACATCTCACCCAAACTTGAAAACTTCAATCACACAAAACTTAACAAAACTTCGTGAGATGGGTTAGTATGATAAAACAAATCATTCACTTTGGGTACTATCAAAGACAAGATTCATAATTTTTTTCACACAATGCCTACTGTAGCACATCATTTCTACAATTTATATTGATCAATATAAGCCATAGAAACTAGAAAACAATCAAACTATGCATTGAAGACAGAATCTATCAAAAACAAAACAGTCTGTAATGATCTCAACATTCACCATACTTCTACAACTCTAAAAATATTGAAAAAAATAGGACCACGTTAACAATTTGTATATTAATCTTTTGCAAAAAGAATCAACTAAAAACACTTTTCTGTTAAAAATGAGAATTTTTCTCGTGAGCGCAAAAGTTTTTGTTTTTCAGCAAGATCAAATCTACTATCACCCAACAAGATCCTAAGGCTTTGCTTGGCACTTTATTGAAACAAAAGCTATAAAACATGATTACTACAGTAGAATAATCATGTGAGCACACAAAAACAGTAGGTATAAGTGTTGTGTTGTCTCCCAACAAGCGTGTTTCTTTAATGCCTTTTAGCTAGGCATGACGAGTTCAATTATGCTCGCATAAAAGATAAGGATTGAAACATAAAGAGAGCATCATGAATGAATTCAACAATAGAACCGTCACATAAATCATTCTTTTCATGATGCAAAAGCATAGAAATTTTTGTACTCTCCACATAAGAAAATTCATTCTCATGAATATTGGTGGGAGCAAAGTCAACAAATTAACTATCATGAGATTGAAAATTAAAATCATGATGGCAAATTTCATGCCTATAAATATTATCTATAACATATATGTCATAACCATAATCATCATAGATAGGAACTTTTTTGTCATAGTCAATTGAAGCATCCTCCAAAGTCGTGGATTCATCACTAAATAAAGTCTCTACCTCTCTGAATCCACTTTTATCAATATAATCATCATAAATAGGAGGCATGCTATCATCATAATATATTTGCTCATTAAAACTTGGGGGACAAAAAATATCATCTTCACCAAGCATAGCATCCCCAAGCTTATGTCTTTGCATATCATTAGCATCATGGATATTTAAAAAATTCATACTAACAACATTGCAATCATGCTCATCATTTATGCCAAACATTGTACATCATTCTTCTTCTAAAAATTGAGCACAATTTTTATTTCCATCATTTTCACGAAAGACATTATAAAGATGGATTATATGATTCAACCTCAATTCCATTTTTTCGTAGTTTTCTTTTACAAAACCAAACTAGTGATAAAACACGAAACTAAAAGATTCGATTGCAAGATCTAAAGATATACCTTCAAGCACTCACCTCCCCAACAACGGCGCCAGAAAATAGCTTGATGTCTACTACGCAACTTTATTCTTGTAGACACGTGTTGGGCCTCCAAGCGTAGAGTTTTGTAAGACAGTAGCAATTTTCCCTCAAGTGGATGATCTAAGGTTTATCAATCCGTGGGAGGTGTAGGATGAAGATGGTCTCTCTAAAACAACCCTGCAACCAAATAATAAAAAGTCTCTTGTGTCCCTGACACACCCAATACAATGACAAATTGTAGAGGTGCACTAGTTCGGTGAAGAGATGGTGATACAAGTGTAATATGGATAGTAGATATTGATTTTTGTAATAGGAACAATAAAAACAACAATATAGAAAGTAACAAAAGTGAGCACAAACGGTATTGCAAATGCTTGAAAATGAGGCCTAGGGTCCATACTTTCGCTAGTGCAATCTCCCAACAGTGCCAATATAATTGGATCACATAACCATCCCTCAACGTGTGATGAAGAATCACTCCAAAGTTCCTATCTAGCGGAGAACATAAGAAGAAATTGTTTGTAGCTATTTCTTTCCGATCAATCTATCCAAGAGTTCGTACTAAAATAATACAAGTTATTCTTTTCGATCGATCTATCAAGAATTTGTACTAAAATAACACAAGTTATTCTTTCCAGTCGATCTATCAAGAGTTCGTACTAAAATAACACCAAAGAAAATTCATATTCATATTACTCAATCCAACACAAAGAACTTTAAAGAGTGCCCCAAGATTTCTACCGGAGAAACAAAGACAAGAATCTACAACAACCCCTATGCATATATTATCCCAATGTCACCTCGGGAATCCGCGAGTTGAGTGCCAAAACATATATCAAGTGAATCAATATGATACCCCATTGTCCTCACGAGTATTCAATTGCAAGACATATATCAAGTGCTCTCAAATCCATAAAAGTATTCAAACCGATAACAACGAAATCTCAAAAGGGAAAACTCAATTCATCACAACAAGATAGAGAGGGGAAAACACCATATGATCCGACTATATTAACAAATCCCGCGATACATCAAGATCGTGACATCTCAAGAACACGAGAGAGAGAGAGAGAGAGAGAGAGAGAGAGAGAGAGAGAGAGAGAGTGATTAAACACATAGCTACTGATACAAACCCTCAGCCCCAAGGGTGGTCTACTCCCTCCTCACCATGGTGGCCGCCGGGATGATGAAGATGGCCACCGGTGATGATTTCCCACTCCGGCAGAGTGCTGAAAAAGGCTCTAGATTGGATCTCGTGGACTACAGAGCCTTGCAGCGGCGGAACATCTTATCTAGGTTCACCCCGAAGGGTTTCGGAATATTTGAGAATTTATAGGTTAAAGAGGGGGTGCGTGAGGCCACCGAGGTGGGAACAACCCACCAGGGCATGTCTGGGCCCCCAGGCATGCCCTGGTGGGTTGTGCCCCCCTCGGGGTACCCCCCAGGTGCTGCTTTGGCCCATTCGTGGTCTTCCGGTCCATAAAAAATCCACAAAAAGTTTCGTGGTGTTTGGACTCCGTTTGATATTGATTTCTTGCGATGTAAAAAATATGCAAAAAAACAACAACTAACACTTGGCACTATGTTAATAGGTTAGTCCCAAAAAATGATATAAAATGACTATAAAATGATTGTAAAACATCCAAGAATGATAATATAACAACATGGACCAATCAAAAATTATATATACGTTGGAGACGTACCAGCATGTGTCGCGCTCTGTGTGTTCTCGCAGATATTTTTTCGTCTTTCCCTCAATTTTTCTTAGGTTTTCCATGAGAGACATTGATTTGCTTTCGCGAGATCCACGGTCGTGCCTCTCCGAAACGAAAAAATGTGTTTTCTTTTTTGTCACAAATTTCTCTTGGAACAGAGGTTAAAAAGTTAAAAAGAAGTCTAGGAAAGAAAAAAAATCACAATGTCATTATTTAAAAAAATGGCTCTATCTTCAAAAATTATCATGGATTAAATGCTAGAGGAGGTTGTTGTGTCCCTTAACACATAACATATTAAACTCCCGTTTGACGTTGATAGATTATTCTTTCACTGAGAAACAATGTTTTTGTCGATAACAAGTTTTCTATGGTGACTTTATAAATCCCAAAACATTAATAATATTTAGTATGTCATTATTTGTGTTGCAAGTTCGATGTATTTTAGTTAAAGACCACGCCCCGAAGATGGGGATAGACCTGATCACATGGCTCGAGTCTTCCATTCCCCTGTATGACTCCTGTTTTCACTAACCATTGTGTGAGTGCGTGTGATGATACAAGTGTTTGTTTATGCTTACATCAAATTCATTTTAAAACAATGTGAGGTAAGGTTTATTTTGTATTGAGTGTTTTTAAATTAAAATATGGTAATGTTAAAATTGACGTCAGATTTTCAACCATGGCAAATCTAACATTTTTAATGAAAAATTCAGTTGTTGTGAGGTTAGCATTTTTTTTAGTAAGCATGTCAAATCCGTATAAAAAATTGAACATCATAGTAATTTTGCCATTAGTTGCTAAAGGAAATTGACATCCGGCGATAACTAAATTTTCAATAAAAATATTTGATTTGTCAGGTGTAGGATCGAAAGTATGTCTACGGGGGTGATTATACTAGACCAAATAAAAACCTATCATTTTCCCAATTTTAGTTGTAGTCATATTTTAGCAAGTTGCACAAGTTAAGCTTTGATGTGCTCTCCCTTTCAATCTCTCTCAAAGAGATTTCTCTCTCCCTATTTGACATCAATTTCCAAGAAGGGTCCTTCAGGGATATGAGTCAGGTGAGAATGGTCCTGGAGAGACACGAACAAGGCAGAATGCAACTCAAGATGCTGACTGAGAAAATAATCATTGAGTGGAGCTGAAGAAAATGTACAACATAAGATGACAAAAGGTTTTCTTAGGAGTGAAATCGGTGGCGCCGATTTGTTTCAATCGATGACTCCAAGAAAGTGGAGGCTGTTAGTGTTAGAACCGGCAGATCTCTGGTAGGGGGTCCGGAACTATGGATCTAGGAGCGATGGGGAACACAAGACGAAGAACACGGTGTTTACCCAGGTTCGGGCCCTCTCCAGGAGGTAAAACCCTACGTCCTGCTTGGTTTTATTGGTGTGTATGGTATAGTTATAGAGTTGATCTACCACGATATCAGATGAGCTAAACCCTAGGCTAATAGGGCGATAGGTGTTGCCCTGGTGTGCAAAGGCTATAACCCTCTGGTTTATATAGACACCAATAGGGCTGGGGTTACACATGGTCGGTTATAATAAAGGGAAAATCATACTAGATCTTGACTTGGAGGATACACCAAGGCTCCGAAGGTCTTCTATCCGGTCACAGGTACATGCCCTGGCTTGGCTTCGAAGTAGCCCATCAGTCCAGCCATGAGCAATAGGCCAGTGGCTCGAGGACCCCTTAACCCAGGACTCCGTCAATAGCCCCCGAACTAGCCTCCAACGTCGGGGATTGCCATCTGGCGCATTTCGAATCTTCAACTTGCGAGGTGAGTTCTTCACCCTTCCTTGTATTATTCGAAGCAGTTCCCACATGCCAACATTGTATTTGTGTTCGACCGGCTTCAACAATCCGTAATTTGAGGACCCCTGTCGAAACGTCGTGGGGCCATGAGAGTTAATGCTCTCCTCGAGGCAGGGGCAAACATCGACTGCCGTGCGCCTTTTCAGAAGGCGAACAACAAATACCTTTTCTCAGACCCGTCCTTTCAGCTTAGGACGACACACCTATTTATAGATCCAAAGGCAAGGGGGGCGACTGACCCATCCTCCCACAGAAGCCAACACTGGAGAAATTTTAGACACCATGGCTGACGCCCCAGGCTCATCTTCACGACCTCACGGCCCCCCTCCCAGGCGACTGGGCGAGATGCTCCATCTCTCGCCTTCGTCTAAGCGATCTGCAAAGACAAGGATATCTCTCGGCAGTGGATCTTGTTTTCGTCCGTGCGAGACTGATCGTTGTAGATGGCCAAGCATTCGCTGAGAGCTCCCCTGCTCCAAGCAAGGAAGAGAGGTTATGTTTCGTGCCCTTCCTTCTACGAGGCCTAGGCTTTCCCATTCACCATTCCCTGCGGGGTTTGCTAGAGTTCTATGGGATCCAGCTCCAGTACCTCACCACAGGATCCATACTGCATATATCTGGCTTCGTGGCACTTTGCGAGATTTTCTTGAATTGCGAGGCCCACTTTGATCCGTGGATTAAATATTTCTGCCTCGTCCCTCGTACCCGAGGAGGATCAATATTTGAAGTAGCGGAGCCGAGGTGTGGCATATAGCCGGGAATGGATATCCCATTGGGACCCTAAAGAAAGATCCCAAAGAATGGACCTCGGAATGGTTGTATGTCGAGGACGTTGATACGTCTCCAACATATCAATTTTTTTATTATTCCATGTTGTTATATTATCATTGTTGGATGTTTTACAATCATTTCATAACCATTTTATATCATTTTTTGGGACTAACCTATCGACATATTTCCTAGTGCGAGTTGCTATTTTCTACTTGTTTTTTGCATCACGGAAAATCAATGCCAAACGGAGTCCAAATGCAGCGAAACTTTTTGAAGATTATTTCTGGGCCAGAAGACACCCGATGGGCCAAAGAAGCACCCGGGGGTGCTCCGAGGGGAGCACAACCCACCAGGGCGTGCCCTAGTGGGTTGTGCCCACCTCGGTGGCCCCCCGCACCGCTTCTTCGCTCTGTAAATACTCCAATACTCTAGAAACTCTAGGGGAGTCGAAGAAATTTCATTCTAGCCGCCGGAAGTTCTAGAACCATGAGCCAATCTAGAGCCCTTTTCCGGCATTCTACCAAAGAGGAACACGATCCCAAAGGGGTTCGTCATCCTCATTGGTGCCTCTCTGATGATGCGTGAGTGGTTCACCTCAGACCTACGGGTTCGTAGGTAGTAACTAGATGGCTTCTTCTCTCTTTGTTTCTCAATACAATGGTCTCATGGAGATCTATTTGATGTAATGACTTTGTGCGGTGTGTTTGTTGGGATCCGATGAATTATGAGTTTATGATCAGATTTTCCTTGATTAATATCCATTCTTGATTATTATAGCCTCGTATTTCTTCTCCTATATTTGGGTTTTGTTTGGCCAACTCGATCTATTTATCTTGCAATGGGAAGATGTGCTTTGTAATGGGTTCTATCTTGCGGTGCACTTTCCGAGTGACAGAAGGGGCAGCAAGGCACGCATGTACCATTGCTATTAAGGATAAAAATATGGGGTATATTCCTATATGAATAGATCTTGTCTACATCATGTCATAGTTCTTATTGCATTACTCCATTTTCCATGAACTTAATACACTAGATCCATGCTAGGTAGCGGTCGATGTGTGGAGTAATAGTAGGAGATGCAGGCAGAAGTTGGTTTACTAATCTTGGACGTGGTGCCTATATACATGATCATTGTCTTGGATATCGTCATAACTATTCGCTTTTCTATCAATTTCCCAACAATAATTTATTCACCCACCGTTGTTATTTTTTGAGAGAAGCCACTAGTGAAATCTATGGCCCTCGGGTCTATTTTCCTATCATATACTTTCAGATCTATATTGCCGCTTGCTTTTTCCTCTATTTGCCACTTTTATTTTGAGATCTATATTATCAAAAACACAAAAATACCTTGCTGCATTTTATTTGTCGTTCTTCCATTTGCATTCATCAATCTATCTATTTACGTCGCCTTGCAAGTATTTTTTATTTATGTGCATGTACCATTTACATAGTGTTGTGTGGTTCTCTTACTGGTTTGATAACCTTGGTCTCATCATTGAGGGAAATACCTACCGTAGCTGTGCTGCATCATCCCTTCCTCTTTGGGAAAATACCAACGTAGCTCAAGCGACATCAAAAGGAAATTCTGGCGCCGTTGTCGGGGAGACATCATCAACATCTATGAG
Source organism: Secale cereale (assembly GCA_902687465.1). Lineage (NCBI taxonomy): Eukaryota > Viridiplantae > Streptophyta > Magnoliopsida > Poales > Poaceae > Secale > Secale cereale. The sequence continues at coordinate 139,068,780 of LR738714.1, forward strand.
GTTCCTAATCACAAATATCATCTCCTTGCAATTTACATTATTTGCCATTTGCCTCTCGTTTTCATCTCCCCCACTTCACAAAAATTTGCCGTTTTATTTGCCTTCTCCCCTTTTGCCTTTTAGTTTGCTTTTATGTCTTACTTGGTTGCTTTGCTTGGTTGTTTCGCATAATTGGGTGTTTATTGGAAATCAAAAGGAAAACGTTTACGGATCCCCTTCCACTTGCTAATATTTATAAAATATCCAATTATGTTGAACCAATTGCTAGTGAGTTGAGTGCTCTACATTATCTTTATGAAGTTTTGCTTGAGATTCATGAATCTGAAAATTGTGATGAAGTGATAAAAGAAGAAATTTATGAAGTGATTCATGATAGCTCCTTGAATGAGAAGCATGATTACAATGGTGTTATAATAAATTATATTAATGTCAATTATGCTAGTAATATGCAAAAGCCCAAGCTTGGGGATGCTAATTTTGATATGTCCTCTACTTATTACAATGATCATGATTGGGGTGATTCTTCTTACGATCTTCAAAATTTATGTAAGCCTCATGATGAATATGTTTGCGATAATATTGAAAGTGGGTTTGTAAGAGTGTAAACTTTACGTAATAATGATCCCACTATTTTGGAGAATGATAAATCTTAATTATTTTTTGATAAAAGTGGGTTTGGAGAGGTCATGACTTTATTTGATGATAATCCCACTATTTTGCAAGAGTGTCAATTTTGCATGCATGTGGGTCATATAGAGAATATGTTATGTGATTGTTATATTGTTTAATTTGACTATGATCCTACATGCAATTATTATGAGAGAGGAAAATATGGTTGTAGAAATTTTCATGTTACTAGTTTACCTCTCATTATGTTGAGATTGTCAATGTTTTATTCTTCTTCCTTGCATATGCTAGATATTTCTTGCCTTGATAATTTGGTTGCCTACAAAATGCCTACGCATAGGAAGTATGTTAGACTTAAATGTGTTTGTCACAAGTCTTATGATGCTCTCTTCGTGCTTAATTTTTTTTCATGTGAGCATCATTGTAATCTCAAGCCTATCTTAATGGCTATAAAGAAAGCGCTTGTTGAGAGGCAACCCACTGAATAAAATAATTTTTTGCTTTTTATTTTCTGTTCTTGTGTGATTACACGAACATGCCTTTGGTTAGATTTGTTTTTGTGGTTTAAATTAGTGTTTGTGCCAAACAAAGCCTTTGGGATGATTTGGTTGATAGTTGATTTGATTGCGTTGAAAATCAAAAACTTTTTGCGCCAGTGCCAGAATTGTTGACGGCTACTGGAACGTGATCAATTCTTGCAATTTTTATATGTTATCAATATACTAATTTCCCACATTTTTCTATTTTCAGAATTTTTAGAGTTACATAAGAATGTTCAAAAATTGTATATTTAGAGACTGTTCTGTTTTTGACAGATTCTGTTTTCGTTGTGTTATGTGCTTGTTTTGATGATTCTATGGTTCCTTTTGAAGAGCTTTTGCCATGAAAAAGTTAGAATACAATAGATATAATACAATTACAAAATATGAATTGGTTTGCTATAGTACTTAAAATAAAGATTGGTTTTGTTATACTAACAGATCTCACAAAGTTTTGTTGAGTTTTGTGCGATTGAAGTTTTCAAGTTTTGGGTGAGATCGTGATGGATGAAAGAATAAGGATTATCAAAAGGCTAAGCTTGGGGATGCCCGAGGCACCCCAAGATAATATTCAAGAAGTATCAAGCAACTAAGATTGGGGATGCCCCCCGAGTGGCATCCCCTCTTTCTTCTAACGACCATCGATATTTTACGTCAGATTATATTTTTTATTCCTCACATATTATGAGTTTTGCTTGGAGCGTCTTGTATGATATGAGTCTTTCCTTGTTTTCTTTGTTAGTTTGTCACAATCATCCTTGCTGGACACACCTATTTGAGAGAGCCAAATTATGCTATGATTTGTTAGAATTGCTCTTTCTGCTTCACTTAATTTTTTAGAGCTATGGAATTGCTCTAGTACTTCACTTATATCTTTTTTAGCACGGTGTGCTTTGTTATTTTTGAAAAATTTCTCTCATGCTTCACTTAGATTAATTTGAGAGAAGAAAAATTATGCTCATGTTCTTCACTTAGATTTGTTTGGGCTTATCAAAAGCAACATATGAAACTAGCTAGTCCTGATATGATAGATATCCAAGAGGACATAATAAAAACTTTCATGAAGATCATTGGACAAAATGAACTTGATTGTTTGTAATAGTTTTGAGATATGATGATAGTGATATGTGAGTCATGTTAATGAGTAATTATGTTTTAGTAAGAATATTGATGTTAGGGTTTGTGATTCCCTATACAAGCACAAAACTCAATAGTTATGCAATGAAATTACATCTTACTTGTGGTGCATTATTCGGTGTTAGTTATGCTCCATGCTCGCTTATGTGATTTTTTTGTTTCTTGGTTGGTTGCTTCTCAATCTATTTGCTAGCCTCCACTTGTACTAAGTAGAAATACTACTTGTGCATCCAAAATCCTTAAACCAAGTTTCGCCATATGAGTCCACCATACCTACCTATATGTAGTATTCCCTTGCCGTTCTAAGCAAATTTGTATGTGCCATCTCTAAATTTTAAAATAAACTTCTATTTTGTGTGACCGTACCGCTCATGAGGCGGTGAGGGGTGGCCGATATTTTTCCATGCTAGATGTGTTATTCTCAAGATGAGTGTTTATTCACTTTTCATTGCACGAGAGTACGGCAAAGGTATTAGGGATGCCTAGTCCCGAAATGAAAAATGAATTTACTTTATGTTGTCAAATAATAAATTCCTTGAAAAGTGTTGGTATGGAGGGCACCCGTTGATACGGTTAGCCATGGATTGTGAAAGAATGGTGGAAAAAGGAATAAACTGTATTTTTTGTTTGGGAACCGCCTATGATGTATCTAGCACGGAAAGTATTGGAAACTCTAAGTCATTTTCGTTGACGGCAAAAGTATGCCTCCCAATTTTTTTGATCTCCCAATTTCAACTTTGAGCTCTGGCACCTCTACAAATCCCTACTTCCCTCTGCGAAGGGCCCTTCTATTTAATTTATGCAATTTTATTTTTTATTTGAGTATCCATCTTCTCTTATAAAGCACCAACTAAGGGTAACTATGATCGTACTTGAGCATTGGTTGTAGCTAATATACGAGTGAGTTTCATGAATGGATTAATGATTGAGCATGATGGGCTAGGGATATCTTGCTTTAGTATTGATATTTTGAAAGACATGGTTGCTTGTTGGTATGCTTGAGTATTAAAGTCTTCATGTCAAAACTAGACTATTGCTTTGAACCATACACAAGTCCAAATGTCCATGCTATAAAGAAAAGAATATGTGATGAACATGATAGGTAGCATTCCACATCAAAAAATCTGTTTTTATCATTTACCTACTCGAGGACGAGCAGGAATTAAGCTTGGGGATTCTGATACGTCTCCAACATATCTGTAATTTTTGATTGTTCCATGCTGTTATATTATCATTCTTGGATGTTTTACAATCATTTTATATCATTTTTTGTGACTAACCTATTCACATAGTGCCCTGTGCCAGTTGCTATTTTCTGCTTGTTTTTACATCACAGAAAATCAATACCAAACGGAGTCCAAATGCCGCGAAACTATTTGGAGACTTTTTCTGGGCCAGAAGACACTCAATGGTCCAAAGAAGCACCTGGGGGTGCTCCGAGGGGAGCACAACCCACCAGAGCATGCAAAGGCCAACAGGCGTGTCATGGTGGGTTGTGCCCACCTCGGTGGCCCCCGCACTGCCTCTTCGCTCTATAAATACCCTAATATTTCAGAAACCCTAGGGGAATCGACGAAATTTTATTCCAGCCGCCGCAAGTTCCAGAACCACGAGATCCAATCTAGATCCCTTTTCCGGCACTCCGCCAGAGGGGAACACAATAACGAAGGGGTTCATCATCCTAATTGGTGCCTCTCCGATGATGCGTGAGTTGTTCACCTCAAACATACGGGTCCGTAGGCAGTAGCTAGATGGATTCTTCTGTCTTTGTTTCTCAATACAATGTCTCTTGGAGATCTATTTGATGTAATGACTTTGTGCGGTGTGTTTGTTGGGATCCAATGAATTGTGAGGTTATGTTCAGATTTGCCTTGATTTAATATACATTCTCTATTATTATAGCCTCGTATTTCTTCTATGATATTTGGGTTTTGTTTGGCCACACTAGTACAGCGGGATGCTATACAAACGATTTTTTTACCCCTTTCCGCGACGACATTTGGAACTGTCACCTAGTGAGCGCGGGCGATAAGGGGGTCCCTTCCCACACGACCCAGAAACCGTCGGGGATATGCCCTCCTGGCACACACGCTCGGCAAAATGAGGTCGTGTGTGACCGGCGAGCGACCAAATACGGTTATACATACAGTAGTGCTCAAAATAAAATAAAATTATACATGCGAAATCATTTCTGGTCATCAGTACATCCCAAACAGTCAGTTCCTGGCAAACGTTTTCGTCCGTATATACATCTCACACAGTCGCTCCAAGGAAAACGTTTCTGTTCGTAGGTACATCACACACAATTTTCCCCGTTAAATAATTTTTGATAGCGTTTCCATTGCACACGGTATTAACAATTTTATCATTTGCGTTATTGGATGCATCCCACACAGTTTTTATGTGGTAAACATTTGCGCTAAGTGGCCTAACACAAACGGTTTATTCCTATAAACTGTGTGCGTTATTGAATGCATCACACGCGGTTTTCTCTCTATAACCGTTTGCAATAGAAAAACCCAATTAGCAGGCTAACTATCTTATTATTATTAATCCATTTATTAATCTAACTGACATTTCATATTAAGCACACAATATATTTCATTTTCATAATTGAAATACATCAGTTTACAACATCATATAGCTTCAGCACTCAGCTACCCCATTACACAACTGCACCAGCACCAAGTTTGACATGCAACATCTATAGCCTTTCGAAATTAGCAACATAGACGGTACATACACAGATGTATCTCATCTGGAAAATTACTGAAGCAGAAGGGGAATATTGAGCCTTCATTGATGTTGAAGGTCTTTGCAACTTTAGGCCAGTGCCTGTGGATGATTGACTGTCCATCCTTCGTCCTCTTCAGGAACACTTCAATGTTGAACCGTGGGTGTAGTATGAATATCTTCCTCGCCTCCTAACCATACAGGTGGTTTGAGAGGTAATCATCACTGAATTGCTTTGGAAAGGCCTCAAAATAAGGATGTGCATAAATATCTTCTCTATATTGGAAATGGGGCAAAGGAATAAAAAAGGCAAGTTATAATAGTTAGTACCATCCTGTAGTGAACTGATGTCTTCTTCATTGTGCAGACAAAGATCTCATTGTTTTTTGTCGCTAATTTCTTTATCCTAACAATCTTTCTGAGTTTCTTGACTTGACTGGGTCGAACAGTGGGTCAAAACCTCTGACAGTAGGACCTACATGTGCAAGACCAAATTGTTAAAAACTTAAATATTAGAATGGTTCCTGCAATTGCATAATAATGTGCTATTAGACAAAGGACCATGCACGTGCTAACCTCGATTGTAAACCTCAGTGCTTCCCATTGTTTCCATGCAACAAATATAAGGTAGTGAGTCATCAGGTTAAGTAAGGGTTCGCATGCTATCAGTACAATACGTTGATGAAAAATAAGCACATTGCAGATTCATCAGATTAATTCAAGCCACATGGAAAACCCATTTTATCCAAACCAAGAATGATTAAGAACTAGGAAATACATTTATTCCTCACATGCACAACAATACAAAATTCTACCCACGACAATTGGACATCATATTGCAGAATTGAACCAAGCAGTTAACTAAACACCACAACAAATGAACCAAACATTAACTGAGCACCACATTGCACAATATAACATACTCCTAATAGAAAATCAGACAATTAAACAAACCAATCACGCTTAACAACTTGGAAATATAGCAATTGTATTTGTTTCTCATGTATTTACTACAATCAAATTCAATACTCACATGGTATACAATAACATAATGCACCCACAACTATTGAACATCGCATTGCTGAATTGAACCAGGCAATTAACTAAACACCACAACAAATGAACCAAACGTTAACTGAGCACCACATTGCATAATATAACATACTCATAATAGAAGATCAGACAGTTAAACAAACCAAGCATGCTTAACAACTTGGAAATATAGCAATTGTATTTGTTTCTCATGTATTTAGTATAGCCAAATTTGATTTACTACTCACATGGTATACAATAACAGAATGCACCCACAACTATTGAACATCGCATTGCAGAATTGAACCAAACTGTTAACTACGCACCACAACACAAATGAACTAAACGTTAATTGAGCACCACATTGCACAATGTATAACCAAACCAAGCATGCTTGACAACTTGGAAATATAACAATTGCATTCGTTTCTCGTTTATTTTGTAAAGATAAATTCGATTTATTTCTCACATGGAAGACAATACAAAATTGCAGCCTGAAGAATTGAACATCACATTTGCAGAATTGAACCAAACAGTTAACTGAAGACGACAACTAATTAACCAAACAGTTAATAAGTGAGCACCACACTGCACGACATATAGAACATATACACTAGAGCAACAGATTGCATGGCAAAATTAGAAAGCACAATTCACTAGACTTTGTTAAGGAAAGGCAGGAGCAGCACACGCAACGGGTAAACCGAGCATGCTTAACCGACGTAGCTAGCAAATGGCAAAGTGCTCCTCCAAGATCTGGGGGTCGGCACGAATGGCAGCCATCGCGACCTCATCCGCGTCTGCAGCCGCGATTTGCTTCTCTGCTGCCAAATGCTCCTTGAGATCTTGGCTATACTGTGTGCACCATGGCTGAGGGCGGCGCTTGGTGGAGGGGTTGGTGATTTTAGTGGAAGGTGTCACACTCGCACCGGCAGTCGGGGCATGTGGGATGTGGAAGGAGGAGGACGGGGGGCGGGTGTGGATTACCTACCTGGATAGACGAGGCCGAGCAGCGTGAAGGAGAAGGTTGCCGGTGAGGAGGCGGCGCTGCAAGCAAGGAGTGAAGGTTTCAACTTGGAAAGGAGGGCGGAAACAGGGGAAATGTGGCTTTTTGTAAGGGGGCGGGGAGTGGGTGGGGAGGTAGATATTTCTGCGGAAGCCGAAAATTTGGAATCGCTTCAGCGAAAAAATTGGCGCGCAAAGTGTCATCAGACACGGTCCCTTATTCAGAACTTTGTACGATATGTGAACATCACTCGTACGCGTCGGTGCTATACAAAGGATTTTAAAGCCCTTTCCGCGACGGCATTTGGAACCATTGCCAATTGAGTGTGGGCGATAGGGGGGTCCTTCCCACACGGCCTAGAAACCGTCGAGGATAGGGCCCCTACAGTAATCCTACTTGTTTTTGCTCTCATTGCCATCGCAGTCGGTATTCTGTGGTGCTACGTTTACGATGCGCGGCCCAACACAAATGGTTCCCTATTATAGAACGTGTATGATGCATGGCCCATAAAAAACGGTTCATCGTTAAGAAGATTAGCTAATTGTCGTACGAGTGTCGGACAGGATTACGAAACGTCGGATCGTCGTAACATCATCGTACATGACAACTATCGCACACGCTATTCTATGGTGCAACGTTTATGATGCATACTTCATCAGAAACAGTTCATGGTTGCGAATCATGTACGATAAGGCAATTAACACAAACGTTTAGTTTGACCGCACCATTTGTGATATTGTCTGACATCGCACACGCTTTGCAAACGGCAACTGTGTGCATGCTTGCACACGTTTCCTCTCTATGAACCAACTCGGGTTATGGTGCATATCGCAAACATGTGTGTTTTACCAACCGTGTGTGCCGTAGCAACCTGGAGAGCGTAAATTCACCATAATTTAGTTGCTGCTTTTCCAAATTGTACCGGATTTGAATTTGAATTTGAATTTGAATGTATGCTACAGCTTTATTCATATCCATCAAGTTCAAACAAACAATGCATTATTCGATTCAGAGGTACATATGTTCAAGAATTACATAAGAACCAAATAAAGAATGATGAACCACAATTGTATATTTGTACTATTAAAGATGGTAAATAAAGAGGCCAAATATATTCTGGTTGCTGAACAAGGTGAATCGGAATGCCCATATTGTGCCCTCCTCCATGCAGAAGGCACACACGACTCTAGTCCAACCCATTGTGATGGCCGACCGCCCATCCTTCACGGTCTTCATGAAAACATATAGGTAATCATCGTGTTCTGGTAGAAATACTTTAACCTTTGCATGCCCACCAATCATGTAGTTTGAGAGTTAATCTTGAGTAAACTGCTTTGGCAACCATTGCAAAGGATTCAGACATTGTCATCTAACACAACTCATTATGGGCAGTAAAAAGAAGGTTGCAGAGTTCTTACTTACCATCCTGCAGTTCGCTGTTGTCTTGGATAAAGTGTAAACAAATAGTTTAGTTGCCATCTTTGGACCCATTTTACTAACAATCTTTATCAGCTTCCTGACTTGATGCTGGTTCATTGATATCTCATTGCCCCAAACGCAGAACGGGTCGAAACGCTGATCTATACCAATGACATATGTACCTAAAAGCACCAAGTTAATATTAGAAGCTAAACAGCAATTGCACAATGATGTAATACAACACTCTTTTATAATGTGTCTATATACATCTGTATGTGGTAGTCCATTTGAAATCTCTAAAAAGACAAATATATAGGAATGGAGGGAGTATCTTATAACATCCAATATACTCACATATTAGCTGAATTAACATCTTATATTATGGGCCGGAAGGAGTCTAGTTCATTCTTACAAATTATTGGCTGATTAACTGCTGCTGTATCCATGCGTTACAGTTAGTTTGAGCTAGTTCGGGCTCAAATAGCCCTAAAGTATATCTAAACATGTGGGTTGTGTTGTTGTTGTTGTTGTTGTTGTTGTTGTTGCTGCTCTTCTACGTATATCTAGACATCATTAGAACATTAATTTAACACTCTTCCTTGTTGCTATGTAGCCTAGGATTGCATATTTAGACATTAAGTACAGTGCATGTTGCTATGTAGCCTCATATATATTACATATGGCCCTAGTTAACCTAATGAAAAATAGGTTGCAGATATATTCAGTTAAAAGTCCGATTCACCGATTAGTCCCTTATGAGCCGCTGACCTATATGGTACCAACTACCAATATCCTGAACAGTGAGCAGATATAAGCCATGGGATGAAACTAACCTCGATGGAAAACAACAGTCGTTCCCAGAATTGTGTGTAGGTACATCGAGAAGCATGTTAAGCACAACAGGCTAAACATCAACCAAAATTATACATGGTAGACAAAATAATCTCCAAAATATATCTTCAGTGTGCAGGTTTAAGCACGCTAGTAAACCAAAACAAGTGGAAAGGTGTGCTAACTGCAAGAGGCCTAACATTTAACAACAAGCAAACATAGTCATTCAAACTGGTATTGTGCCGGTATAAGTACACTGGTTATGGTTGAATAAAAATGGAAAGGCGTGTTAACTACAAGATGCAGCAACCAAATGTAGTCATTCATAGTGGTATTGTTGAAACTGGTACTGATGAAATTGAACTGCATAGTTCAGACTTGCACATATAGAACATCACGTTGCGAATAACTGGAACATCACGTTGCGAATAACTGGAACAACCAAAGATAGCATTTGAAACTGAACATATGCTAACTACAAACAACCGAACAATCAAAAAACTTTAAAAGAGGCATATGCTAGCTATAACAGGCTTAACGGCAAGCAAATATATGCATTCTTATCAGTATGTTTAAAACTGGGTTGATGAAATGTACTGCATAGTAAATAATTGCACATATAGAGCATCACATTGTGAGCAACTGAAATAAACAAGGCATACTAAAAACAACCAGATATAGCAATTAAAAATTGGACATATTCTCACTACACTACAAAAGGGACTCGACAAAACAATCATGGGTTTCCCCCTGTGAAGAGGCACGACAAAACAAATCATGGGTTTCCTCACTTGTCACAGATGGGCTCGTTCCCGTGGGAAGAGCACGTACCCTCGATGCTCTCCATGTTGTCACAGATGGGCTCCTTCCCCTTGGAAGAGCACGATTGTAGGGTGCCTCCCTGATATCGCAGACGGGTGCTTTCCCCTTGGAAGAGCAGATGGGCTCTTTCGCCTTGGAAGAGCCGGAGAGGGTGCCCTCCTTGTGGTCGCTGTCGATGAGGTCTGACTTGGAAGTTGTGCATCCCAAGCCAGCGTCGTAGAACGTGTCCTTCAGAAATGACAAAAGTGGCTCGATGGCGATGTAGAATGGAAAATTGTTGACAGTGAGCCAGAGGAGATCAGCGGCGGGGCCATGGATGAGATCGACGGCGGTTGAACCCGAGGGGTTGGGGGTGGGCCACTTAACCTGTGACACAGCCCGCCTCAGGCCATCGCTGTCGATGACCTCGATGTCGTAGACGGAGGCCGAGACATGCCCGCATAATCTAGCCCGCTGCTTGAGTGCCTGCCGCCAGTTATGGTCGTCAGCTTCCTCGGCGACGTTAGGTGAAGAGACCGCTATATACCTCTTTTGGGCCAGTCGCTCCTCGAGCTCCACGGGAAGCGTAACCGGGCTTAGGTTGCGATGCTCTGGAGTGGGGGATGGGGATGGGGATCTGTGGGAAATGGGGCGTTTGGCAGGCGTCATCTAAGAAACTCAGGATATCCTGGGTATGGAGATCGGTGGGTAAGCTGCACGGGGAAACCAGCAGATGTTCACAATGGAGGCCTTGCTGCGGCGATGGCAGCGGCGGCGGGGACCTGGCTAGGGTTTCGAGTGAGGGAGGGTGTGTGTGTGTGCGCGCGCGCACGCCCGAAGAGGTTTTGGTGTGTGTGTGTGTGTGTGTGTGTGGAGGGGGGCACGGGGTGTTTGAGGAAATGACGCGGGTACTGAAAATTTTACTACGTGGGAGTCAAACATGGGAGTGAAATGTCGGGCTATCGAAATTTTTGATGATAGTGCATCGCATGCGGTCCGGAGATAAGAATTGTGTGTTATGAAACAGAAAAAACCTCGAGGCGGGCAGATATTTTCTAGGGATCCAGGCGAGATTGGGAACAAGAAACATCGCACACGCTCCGGAGATAACAACCGTGTGTTATAAAACAGAAAAACCCTCGAGGCGGGTAGATATTTCCTAGGGATGCAGGCGGGATTGGGAACAAGAAACATCGCACAAGGTCCGGAGATAACAACCGTGTGTTATCAAATAGAAAAACCCTCAAGGCGGGCAGATATTTTTGAGAGGGGGAGCCTCGTGGAGCCCAATGTACTGGGCGGATGTGTGCGTGACAGGTGCACCGACGTGGCATACGGTTAGTTTGAGTGAACCATGGCTGTTGCATCATCCCACTTGTCTAATGTTCATAAATTTGGCGAAAAATGATGCGGGAGAGGGTGAGAACACGAACACACTTCAATGTGGACCAAATTTATGGGTGGTTTGATTTTCAAATACCAAGTGCAACTTCGATGTGGCACCTCTCTCGCAAAGGGCATGGTATTGCTTGCCCCCACCCCCCTCGTGTCGGCACAAAGGGAATCCTAAGCTATGAATGCATGCCCCTCCCCCCAACCGAGTTTCACCTAGCAAAGTGCGAAGTAGCTAGCAACCCCCCTCGTCCCTCGTGTCGGCGCGAAGGGAATCCTAAGCTATCAATGCATGCCCCCAACCGAGGTTCATTCACTTAGCAAAGTGCGAATTAGCTAGCAGCCCCCCTCCCTTGTGTCGGCACGAAGGGAATCCAAAGCTATGAATGCATGCCCCCCGCAACTGAGGTTCACCCTAGCAAAGTGCGAAGTAGCTAGCAGCCCCT
>LR738714.1:139081304-139098358 GCA_902687465.1 Secale cereale
CGAGGTTCACCTAGCAAAGTGCGAAGTAGCAATCCCCCCCCCCACACACACACTTTTGGTCGGCGGGCCAGAGAGGCCTATATCTCACCAAAATGGATCGTAAAACTGACCAAGAATAATTCACCTTGGTCGTACAACCTCTCTCTTGTTATTGGTCAAAGTGATGGCCGTCCATGCGACCCGGAGATGGGCTAGCTCGCCAATAATCTTGCAAGTAGCCAGTCCCCAAAGACAACCACTGCATGCGTGTGGCCCAAACATATGTATGGAGAGGTGTGTTTTTGAGTAACAATGGAACAACTTTGATGTGGCATCGTGATTTCGAACTATAAATCCCCACACTGAGTGAAGGTTAGGTTGATGATGGATATGTATGTTAAACCACACTTCAAGCCAATGACGGGGATTCATGCATGCATGCGTGCATAGTATATGCGCTCAAACTTAATTAGGTCTGAATCTGACCATGACTTATACTACGATAACACGAACCAAATGAAGAATCTGCCATGGTAACCTATCTTGTTGTTGGTCAAGGTGATCATGGATGTCCTTGCGGGCCCATAAATATATAGGCTTGTCACCGATAACCACGCGAGGGAGTGTATCGTTCGAAGGCAACCACAAATGCATATGTATGGAAGTGATGCGTGCATGCATGTTTGCATACAAAACATTGATGTGGCGCGTATGTCAAAAAACATACACTAGCTCCCCACACAGAGCGATATCGGTTCATGATGTGTCGTTCTACTAGCCACTTCGACTCGATGGGAGGGATTCATGCATACACATGCATGTGTGTGTGCTCAAACTGTATCATGCATGCCATCCCAGAGCAAAAATAATAATCCCCTCCTAAGTTAATTTAACCTCTCTTGTTGTGAGGCAAAAAGTAGTGATGGACCAAGCGGACCCACAGATGGAAAGCACCGATATCGCTGATAACCGCTTAAGTGGATGCGAGAGGGAAACCACCACCGCTTTGCATGTGGGCCAAACATATATACGTTGAATACCCAAAATGCACAACTTTGATGTGCCACATGCCTCAAAAACCGTAAACCATGCACCCACACAAAGTGAGGTTCATATCAAGCGTACTACATATGATGGTCCCATTCCCCATCTTCACCTCATACTATATGCTCCTACCGTAATATATGTACAACCCAAAAGAATCCTCATCGATGGTGAAATTAATTAACCTCTCCCGATGTAGGTCAAAGTGATGCATGCATGCATAGACGATGGCCTCGTGGGCCCACAGATGGAAGCTTCACACGTGAGTGTCCTAGCTAGGATATGCATGTGGCCCAAAAAGGTGTTGTGTGATGTTTGAATAACCAATTTCACAATTTTGATGAAAAGTCCCGACACTGTGTGAGGTGCACTTGTTCACGGACGGGTACATATAGTATATATGCTAGTCCCCTCCCACCTCTTCGACGCGTATTATATACCACCATAACACAAACAAAAAAGATTCTACCTTGCTAGTCGAATTAACCTCACTGTCGGCTGTTCGTCAAAGTAATGGACGACGACCTCACGGGCCCACAGAAAGCGTCACACGCGAGTATCGAGTGTCGTGTAGGACAACCATCGACTGCATGTGGCCAAAACATTTATGTATGAAAGGGTTGTGTAATGTTTTAAATAGCGATTTCACAACTCTGACGTGGCACCGGCCTGCCTAACAAAATGGCCAACCCACACGGTGGCTCACAACTCATAGTGTACGGTGAGCCACCCGCCACCCCCAGGCGCACACACCCACACACACACACACCGTGAATCCACCACAACTATACATGTTACCAAAGGAGGGACGTTTTAATTTCAAAAAAATCATAGAGATCATTAAGACGTTTTGGTACATTTATTGATTGATTTTCTACTGGTATAATGTGCAAAAATCAAATTTGAGCTACATGCACACGTGACAGTGCACCTAAATGGATAGCAAAAACACATGTGTCTCACTGCGTGCATGTTTACTCCCCGTGCAACAAATTTCAAACAGTGAGAATCTTGATTTTTAAATTCTAGTACATCCAAAACTTATTTGAAGTTCATTAAACTTATCATGTTGTCATATTGACACCAATACAAGGTGGCATTGTACTTTATTTTGTCAAATTTGAGACCAGTTTTGATGTAATCTTTATCTAATTACAGACCGGAGATTATTAATAATTGGGAACCAATATCCCAAACTAATTATTTATTCGAACCGTGAGCGTTAGACCAATAATGGATATGTGCCATGCTTCGGTTAAGCAATAAAGCGGCAGCATTAATCATCCAAATAGAAAAACAATATACATGCCGCCGCGTGACCCGTGTGGCATCCGGGCAGGCGTGAGTTGACGGGACACATGCGAGCAGTCCGCCCCACAGGCAGACGGGGAGGCGTGCGTGCAGGTGTGTGAATTGACGGAGGCGTGGTCGCCGCACAGTGTCATTGGGAGACGTGCGAGTAGCTATGTGAAACTTTGGTAGGCATGCTAGCAGTCCGATGCGCAGGATCACCGGGAGGCGAGCCATCGGTTTGACCGTCGCCCGCCTCTCTCCCACAACTCCCACTACTCCATATTAATGGTGCGCTCGAGCGGCCGCACCCCCATCCTCGCTACGCACACACAATCCTCTCTCTCCACTTGCATCCTCGATGTCACTCTTAGTCCTGAAAGCCGTCACAGGATGCCGTCGAAGCGCCCCATCGGAGGGAGTGGTCATGATGGGGCTGCTAAAGCACCGGAGCACAGTGTGGAGATGGAGACATAGGTTGCCTTCACCGTCGGAGATTTATCGCTGCACCCTGACGTCATCAACGGCGTAGAGCTTCCACAGCCGGAGGTGGAGTTCCACACTGACTCCGACGACCACTCCGGCGACGACTCGGACGACCACTCCAGCGACGACTCCGACGACGACGGACAGCTGTTTAGTCATTTATACCCATTTATGTGTTAAATAGATCATAGGGTTTCTCGGGTTACTCATGCCTCCCCCTTTTTGGAATAGAAATTGTGTGGTTATGTTCTCCCAATCCACGAAATCTGAGTAAGTTTTGTTAGATCCATGTAGTGTATTGATTGTTTGAATGGTACAGGTGATAAGTGATTAGTTGTTTCATTTGTGCAAATGATTGCTGCTAGTAATCCGACTAGGGTTAGTGTTCGTGCTAATAATTCCTATCTAGGACTTGATAATTGATTGTGAATGACCTACATATGTTTGTGCCATTATTTTCTTCAAGATTGGTCTATACATAGACGACTGTGCTTAAAAATCGAACCGTAATATCTGGATATGTATAAATAAATAGCCATAAATTCCTAATCCTACTTCACGGCATGTAATCAGTGATTTGATGCCAAATTTGTTTTACTATTTGTATAGGTGTTGTCTGACGATGTGGACAGCGAGGATGAAGATGCCAGAGGAGGTATAAAAGGCGAATCCTGAGGGAGCTTTATGCGGGAATACATAACAGGCGTATTAGGACCTGGAACGGCGGCTATGGATGTCCATTTTGCAACCACAAGCTTCATGACGTGTATCTAAGTGTTCTGGCGCATGCAAGAGGACGGGCCACTGGCTCCTTCAACCACAAGTATTCTCGCAGGGTGGCGCACGACGCGTACGCCGAGTATGTGGAGAAGCTTTAGGATCGTACCGGCAGCATGTGAGATGAGATGTGGGATGGATCGAATTATGTACGCTTGAGTATGCTTAATGACGGTTGAACTATGTACTTATGGTTGAACTATGCTTATGTACGTGTACGCTTATTATCTATGTCTGAGTATGTTAAATATTTCGCCAAATTTTGTTAAAAATTACAACAGGGACCAATAAACCAGGACGGAGGTAGTACGTCAATCACACACGGTTCTCAAAATTGGAACCGTGTGCAATGACTTTTTTTGCCTGCTGCGTCAATCACACACGGTTCACTCTAGCAAACCGTCGCCCCCAAAATTCTTTGTGGGACAGAAAACCCTCACCACCCAATTCAAAAAAGAAAAAAGAAAACTCTCACCATCCCCACGTCACAAAAACCCTCACCCCGCCCGTCACCCCCTCAGCCCCTCCGGTATGTTCCCCATTCACACTTGCACAAGTTCCTCCGCGTCTATGCCATGGCACCACCTATCATGGCGATAAATACTTAGCACGACGCCTGGCGCCGCCACCAGGCTCCGGCAAAGCCCACCGCATTTCGCCACTTCCGCCTGCTGCCGCCTATTGCCATCTACTTTCTCGACGCTGCTCGCGGTCGACCCAGCTCCGCTCGGTTGGGGAATCTGCCGTACTGAGGGTTCTTTCTCATGGACGACAAGGTAACTAATTTAACGAGATATTATCTCATCTCTTATCCCAGTTCATCTGCCTCCTTTAATCAACCGACGGAAATCGCCGTGAATATATTTTTATTCGAGCTGATTTGAGGGTTTTATTTCACTCATAGAATGTACAGTGCGCCGACACTTTAGGACTTTGCGATCGCCGCCAGAGATTGCATCTCATCGTACCAGATAACTTGAGGATGCGCGCGGTATGTTCAATCTCACCCTAAATCGGTTGGCATGGCCTACTTTCCTGAACATATTCTAAATATTTCTTCATTTGGATAAAAGGTGCCACATGCACCATATATGTCAAAGGGAATTTTTTCCTGCTTCTTTCTATATTAGGCAAATTAATGATGTATTGTTCTTTTGATTATTCTCATTTTTCCATGACATCATGTTTATCCTATCTATTTAATTATAGATTTTTGTCCTTCGATTTCAACAGATGTACAGTTCTTTCAATTTGGGCCCATATTTGCATGTTACCATATTTTCTTTAACAATCCTACCATTTTCTGCAGAACATCCCTTGCTATGCAACATATTACATAGTGCACAATTTTTCCCTTTACATAGATCAAGGCTCCACGGATGTCATACTACACACAAACCATGGATTTACAATTGTTGCTACTGTAAGACTTGATGAACATGGTGACTCCTATTTTGGCACTGACTTTTGGAATGAAATTGCAAAGTTTTATGTACTGAAAGCTGGCACTAAAATTGCACTGCACATAAAAGGGCCTAGTCATGAGATATATGCTAACTTCCCCGACAAAATCATCCTTCCAGACTTTGTTCAAAGTAAGTTTTCTTTTCAACTATCTGCATATGTTGACTTACCAAGCAATGTCAAATGAATTGTGTAGTATTTGAGCAACCAATTGTTATTCTCTTTTCTTACTATATTCCTACCTAATAACTTCTAGTGACCAATACAATTTTCTATTGCCTTGTTTTAACTAAATATTCCCTGTACTCCCATTTCTATCAGAAAGCGCCGCTGACAAGGAGACTCCGGAGGTGGAGAACGGGGCTGCCAACAAGCGAAGGCGGGGCGAGCTAGAAGCGCAAGCGACTCCAGCAGGCCTAGACTTAATCTGCAGCCTCCCCGATGATATGTTGAGAGTCATCATCTCCCTCCTCCCAATCAAATATGGGGCGCGGTCAACCCTCCTTTCTCGGCGGTGGCACCCCCTATGGAACTCCAGCCCTCTCGGCCTCATCGACACCGACGAGCTCTGCCATGGCTATCGCAAAAGCTTGGATGCGTTCTACAAGATCCTCGGCAGTCACCTTGGCCCAACCAAAGGCCTTAGAATGGGCAAGTTCCGTTCCAACGGCAAGGACCAAGCCAAGCTTGACGACTGGTTTCGATCCCCCGCCCTAGATCAGCTCAAGGAGCTCACTTTAGATGATGGGCATATGCGGCCGCTGCCAACGTCTGCAGTCCGCCTCACGCCCACACTGCGCGTCGCCAAGTTCAGGAACTGCCATTTCCCGCCCCTTAATGACGCACCCGCTCTTATTCTACCACGACTGAAGCACCTCGAGCTCGTCACCGTCTGCCTCTCAAAGGGTGACATGGAGCGCCTGCTCCATGGCTGTACTGCACTTGAGTACCTTCGTCTTCAGGCGTTCAATAGGTTGAGTACCTACCACATCACCTCCATGAATCTCCGAACTATTTATGTGTGTTGCTGGTGCGGCAGGAAGACATCACAAGATGTGTACCACGGTACAGTCATCCAGGACACACCTGCACTTGAGAGATTACTTGTAGTCCATCAAGAAGGTCCAACGAGAATCAATGTCATTTCCGCGCCGAAATTGACAGTGGTGGGCTACTCGTCTGACAAATACTCTAAACTTGTTATTGGATCCACACCCGTTCAGGTACAACAACCGCCTTCTACAAATTAACATTATTTCTAATTTTGAAGTTATTTGTTCGTCTGTCATTCAGAAAATGATTCCGGCAAGCTTGACCCCGAAACTGCGCACAGTGAAGGTCTTGGCACTAGAAACTATCGGGCCCGACCTGGAGAATGTTGTCAGTTTCCTGAGATGCTTTCCCTGCCTGGAGAAGCTATTGATGTCTACTACGCAACCTTCTTCTCATAGACGTTGTTGGGCCTCCAAGTGCAGAGGTTTGTAGGACGGTAGCAAATTTCCCTCAAGTGGATGACCTAAGGTTGGTCTCTCTCAAACAACCCAACAACCAAATAACAAAGAGTCTCTTGTGTCCCCAACACACCCAATACAATGGTAAATTGTATAGATGCACTAGTTCTGGGAAGAGATGGTGATACAAGTGCAATATGGATGGTAGATATAGGTTTTTGTAATCTGAAAATATAAAAACAGAAATGTAACTAATGATAAAAGTGAGCATAAACGGTATTGCAATGCTAGGAAACAAGGCCTAGGGTTCATACTTTCACTAGTGCAAGTTCTCTCAACAATAATAACATAACTGGATCATATAACTATCCCTCAACATGCAACAAAGAGTCACTCAAAAGTCACTAATAGCGGAGAACAAACGAAGAGATTATTGTAGGGTACGAAACCACCTCAAAGTTATTCTTTCTGATCGATCTATTCAAGAGTCCATAGTAAAATAACACGAAGTTATTCTTTCCGTTCGATCTATCCTAGAGTTCGTACTAGAATAACACCTTAAGCCACAAATCAACCAAAACCCTAATGTCACCTAGATACTCCATTGTCACCTTAGTATCCGTGGGTATGATTATATGATATGCATCACACAATCTTAGATTCATCTATTCAACTAATACAAAGAACTTCAAAGAGTGCCCCAAAGTTTCTATCAGAGAGTCAAGGCGAAAACGTGTGCCAACCCCTATGCATAGATTCCCAAGGTCACGGAACCCGCAAGTTGATCACCAAAACATACATCAAGTGAATCAATAGAATACCCCATTGTCACCACGGGCATCCCACGCAAGACATACATCAAGTGTTATCAAATCCTTAAAGATCCAAGATCAGCCCATTACAAGAAAGTAGAGGGGGAGAAACATCATAAGATCCAACTATAGTAGTAAAGCTCACGATACATCAAGATCGTGCCATCTCAAGAACGAGAGAGAGAGAGAGATCAAACACATAGCTACTGGTACATACCCTCAGCCCCGAGGGTGAACTACTCCCCCTCGTCATGGAGAGTGCCGGGATGATGAAGATGGCCACCGAAGAGGGATTCCCCCTCTGACAGGGTGCTAGAACGGGTCTAGATTGGTTTTCGTTGGCTCCAGAGGCTTTCGGCGGCGGAACTCCCGATCTAGGTTATTTTCTAGAGGTTTGGGTATTTATATGATTTTTTGGCATAGGGCACAAGTCAGGGGGGTCTCCGGGCTGTCCACGAGATAGGAGGGCGCGCCCAGGGGGGGTGGGCGCACCCCCACCCTCGTGGGCAGCCCGGGACTCTTCTGGCCTAACTCTTTTACTCCGGGGGCTTCTTTTGGTCCATAAAATATCATCAAAAATTGGCACGTCAATTGGACTCCGTTTGGTATTCCTTTTCTGCGATACTCAAAAACAAGGAAAAACATAAACTGCACTGGGCTCTGGGTTAATAGGTTAGTTCCAAAATTCATATAAAATAGCATATACATGCATACAAAACATCCTAGATGGATAGTATAATAGCATGGAAGAATCAAAAATTATAGATACGTTGGAGACGTATCAAGCATCCCCAAGCTTAATTCATGCTCGTCCTCGAGTAGGTAAATGATAAAACAATTTTTTTGAAGTGGAATGCTACCTAACATAATTCTCAACGTAATTCTCTTTATTGTGGCATGAATGTTCTGATCCGAAAGATGCAAGATAAAAGTTTAATATTGACATAAGAATAATAATACTTCAAGCATACTAACAAAGCAATTATGTCTTCTCAAAATAACATGGCCAAAGAAAGTTCATCCCTACAAAATCATATAGTTTGGTTATGCTCCATCTTCACACAAAATACTCAAATCATGCACAACCCCAGTTTTAGCCAAGCAATTGTTTCATACTTAATTTTTTTTCAAAAAAAATCATCTTTCACGCAATACATGAGCGTGAGCCATGGATATAGCACTATAGGTGGAATAGAGTGGTGGTTGTGGAGAAGACAAAAGGAGGAAGATGGTCTCACATCAACTAGGCATATCAATGGGCTATGGAGATGCCCATCAATAGATATCGATGTGAGTGAGTAGGGATTGCCATGTGCACTAGAGCTATAAATGTATGAAAGCTCAATAAAAGAAACTAAGTGGGTGTGCATCCAACTTTCTTGCTCACGAAGACCTATGTTATTTTGAGGAAGCCCATTGTTGGAATATACAAGCCAAGTTCTATGACGAAAATTCCCACTAGTATATGAAAGTGACAAAACGAGAGACTCTCTATCAAGAAGATCATGGTGCTACATTGAAGCACAAGTGTGGGAAAAGGATAGTAGCATTGTCCCTTCTCTCTTTTTCTCTCATTTTTTTGGAGACTCCTCTTTAATTTTGGAGATTCTTTCTCTTTTTTCTTTCTTTATTTGTCCTTTCTCTTTTTTTATTTGGCCTTTCTCCTTTTTTTTTCTCACACGGGACAATGCCCTAATAATGATGACCATCACACTTCTATTTATTTACAACTCAAGGATTACAACTCGATACTAGAACAAAATGTGACTCTATATGAGTGCCTACGGCGGTGTACTGGGATGGCAATGAATCAAGAGTGACATGTATGAAAAATTATGAGTGGTGGCTTTGCCACAAATATAATATCAACTACATGATCATGCAAGGCAATATGACAATGATGGAGTGTGTCATAATAAACGGAACGGTGGAAAGTTGCATGTCAATATATATCGGAATGGCTATGGAAATGCCATAATAGGTAGGTATGGTGGCCGTTTTGAGGAAGGTATATGGTGGGTGTATGGTACCGGCGAAAGTTGAGCGACACTAGATAGGCTAGCAATGGTGGAAGGGTGAGAGTGCGTATAATCCATGGACTCAACATTAGTCATAAAGAACTCACATACTTATTGAAAAAATCTACATGTCATCAAAACCAAGCACTACACGCATGCTCCTAGGGCAAGGGTTGGTAGGAGTTAACCATCGCACGATCCCGACCTCCACACAAAGGAAGACAATCAAAGAAATATTTAATGCTTCAAATTTGTTACACAACGGTTACCATACATGCATCCTACGAGACTTACAAACCTCAACACAAGTATTCTTCAAATTCACAACTACTCCACTAGCATGACTCTAATATGACCATCCTCATATCTCAAAACAATCATCAAGCATCAAACTTCTCATTGTATTCAACGCACTTTATATGAAAGTTTTTATTATATCCCTCTTGGCTGCCCATCATATTAGGACTAAATTCATAACCTAAGCAAATTACCATGCTGTTCTAAAAGACTCTTAAAATAATATAAGTGAAGCATGAGAGTTCATCTATTTCTTCAAAATAAAACCACCGCCGTGCCCTAAAAAGATATAAGTGAAGCACTAGAGCAAACGACAAACTACTCCGAAAGATATAAGTGAAGATCAATGAGTAGTTGAATAATTATGTAACTATGTGAAGACTCTCTAACATTTATAAATTTAAGATCTTGGGATAATATTCAAACAGGAAGCAAAACGAAATAAAATAAATTGACCCTCCAAGCAAAACACATATCATGTGGTGAATAAAAATATAGCCTCAAGTAAAGTTACTGATAGACGAAGACGAAAGAGGGGATGCCTTCCGGGCATCCCCTAGCTTAGGCTTTTGGTTGTCCTTGAATATTACCTTGGGGTGCCTTGGGCATCCCCAAGCTTAGGCTATTGCCACTCCTTATTCCATAGTCCATCGAATCTTTACCCAGAACATGAAAACTTCACAACACAAAACTTAACAGAAAATCTCGTGAGCTCCGTTAGTATAACAAAACAAACCACCACTTTAAGGTACTGTATTCAACTCATTACAAATTCATATTGGTGTTATATCTACTGTATTCCAACTTCTCTATGGTTCATACCCTCTGTCGGAGATATTGACCATGGGTACCCTCGGCGACCACCCTTGGTATTTCAATAAAAATTATAGCTGCCTGCTCCACCCCGGCCGTCTGGTCATCGGGCCGCCTCCTAGGGTAGCCTGCCCTAGGAGCCAGCTGCCAACAGTCGGCAGGGACCCAACAGGCGGCGGCGCCAACACCAACAGCTAGTAGACGGTCCCTCATCCCTTCCTCGGGATGCGTGTTGGGGGACCCCCCCACGCAGCAAAGACATGGCTACAGGTGAACATGTCCTTAGAGAATCTATAAGGGCGTGGCTACAGTGAACGTGTACCTTATAAATATCTCCTAAGCGGCGGGTCACTGTAGCAGTGCTGCTCGTGACCAAGCATCGGTCAGAGGAGGCCACGATCCCACTATTCAAAAACGGCATGGCCAACAGGCGGCTGGCCCCATTGGCCAGCGAGTAGCTCATAAACAAGCCTCCCCTGGCAGACGGCCAGGGGATACGGCCGCCTAGTAACAGGCGGCAAACCTCACGCTGGAAGTTTGAACCTCATCAAGATGACAAGACAGGGCGTGGTGGCAGTGTACGGCAGGAGACGGCGGCACTGTAGCCACTTCCCTCCTGACGAGACTGTCGTCAGCAGAGGTGCGTCTATAGTGAAAGACAATCTTGTGGGCCCGCAGGCAGCGGGCCCCAGCAGGCAGGCGGCAAGGCCGGCGTCGGAAGACACTGACGGCTGGGAGCCACACCATCGAGATTACCATTGTACCCCTGGGGGGTAGTGATGGCTTCTCGCCCCTCGTTGGTTACCCCAAGTGGAAGGTTTGAGATGTAGTGTAGCGGAAGTTTTCCCTTGGCAAAGATACCAAGGATTGATTTCCCCTGAGACTCCCAGTTTCAACAAGAAGGTGTCAACTGCTAACGGCGCCAGATATTAGCAATCAACGTGGACCTGCACACAGATACAAATAACTTTGCTCCCAACGAGTACAGAGAGGTTGTCAATCCCTCCGGCCTTGTCGTTTACAAAGGATCAAACGCAAGTAATAATAGTGATAGGTTTTGCTGCAAATAGTAAGTAAAAGCGGAAAGTAAATAGCGGATGTGATCAGTGATGGTAATATGGACCGGGGTCCCATGATGTTCACTAGTGATGTCTCTCTCCCAAAAGACGATAAAACAGCTATGTGAGGTAAACGAATTACAGCTGGGCAATTGACAGAATTATGTGCGCAAACCAATGCTAACTATGTTGCAAGAAAGGTAGAGGTTCAAAGCATGGGCGGTACGCCAAGGCAAGTAGACCGAAATCCATCTGCATCTACTACAAATCATCCACCTTGAGATATCTATCCAGAACATCTCGCTGGTATTAAGTTGCGAGTCCCACCCATAGTGTAAACTCAAAGCAACAGACAACTGCATTAAAAGAACTTTGCGTAAAGTAAACAATCCTTGCACCCGCGGGCACAAGCACCGTTGTTTTCCCCCTTGTGGCAACAACACATCCCCTAGACTCATGTTTCTGTCACTCAAGCTAGTCATCGAGGGGCATGAACCCACAATCAAGCATTACGTTCCCTCTTGGAGTCACTACCTACTACTCGGCCAAAGCAATAAATAGCAACGGAGAACATGCAAGAATTACTTACGAACATAAATATAAAAGAGGTAAATCAAATATATTACTCAAACACAATCTGAACATAATCTCACAATCCATCGGATCCCAGCAAACTCATCATAGCAACAGCATAAGGATTACATATGTGCCTCGATCATGTAGGGCAGCTCACGAGGACTAATTAGTGAAGCACAAGAAGGGGAGGAGAACATCACATAGCTACTGGTCATGGACCCATGGTCCAAGGGAGACTACTCACAACTCATCCGGGAGGCGTCCATGGTGGTGGAGAGGCTCCCGGTGGTGATCCTCCCCTCCGGCAGGGTGCCGGGAAGAGTTCTCCTGGTGCTCCCGATCTTGGAAGCGCGGCGGCGGCGGAACAGAGATGAGATCGCGAAAAAGGGTTCCCGTCTCGAGGGTTTCGGGATACGATATAAATATATGCCAAAGGGGGGCATCAGCGGAGGCCTGGGGGGCCCAGGCGCCCCCCCCCCGGCACGGCCAGGAGGGGGGCCGCGCCACCAGGGCGCCTGGAGCCCTGGTGGCCCCCCTCCGGCTCTACTTCGGGTGCCGGGAAGCTTCCGGAATGCTGATTTTTTATATAATTTTTGCGGGATTTTTTTGGCAGTTTTCGTGATGGGAAAACCTGAAATACAAAAACAGCAGAAAACAGAAACTGGCACTGGGGTGCACTGAGTTAATAGGTTAGTCCAAATATGATCAAAAGTGTATGGAAGTGTATAAATATCATAGCAATATCACCCAAAAGAGGCATGGAGCAAGCAGAAATTATAGATACGTTTTGGACATATCAACATCCCCAAGCTTAATTCCCGCTCGTCCTCGAGTAGGTAAATGATAGCAAGAATAATTTCTGTGGTGACATGCTATTAACCATATAGGACTTTTCATAGTCATATGACAAAAGCTTACTGAGACAATGAATCTGTAGTAATTAAGTTGCCTCATGAGAAAATCACAAAGAACTGAAAGTTTTACAATATGATACTGAAACATCAAATAGATTTGTAATGAGCATGGTGTGCAAATATGATAAAGTGATATCTTGCTTGCCCCCTTTAGTGAAGCAAAACATAAATGCAGGGCCACCTCCAAGGTTTAAGTGATGACTAGATACAATGATTTCAGAATAAACGATATCATAATCATGCAAAAGACAATGCTACTTTGGGACAATGCACATTACACTCAGAATGACAATCATGCTCTCAGTAGTTGGTGCTTTAAAAGAAGGTGGAGACTCTCGAACCGTGGCTTTTGTTGGCAAGGTTGAAAACCCGTAGTCGGAAACAAAGACAAAACATGTACCAGAGCTCTTGGTTTTAAAAATAGAGGTAATAATTATTATTTTAGATTATGCATGTTTCGTCAACGAATGCTAGCAGATAACTCAATTACTCCTTGAGATGGACAAGTTTCGAGGAACGGCTCCCGAATGAGGACGATCACATCCTTTTAATCTCCTTTGTTTATCACTGCCAAAGTTTTCTGATTTCTCATGAACAAAGCGTGAAGGAGGGTTTGTTTGTTATATTAATTTTGAGCTGGGCGCACTCTTTGCCAGTTCCTTCTCGTGTTATGGGTTTGCACATTAGACATGCAATCCCGGGGTGAAGCTTGTCCAACTTAAAAAGATCATGAATTAACTACTACTTCCTCATAAACTAAAAACAGAGGCACAAAATAGGAATGCATTTTTTTTGAATAATTTCGAGATGGTACATGCAAGTCTTCGTTAGGAATGGCAGGTAAATACCATGTAGGAAGGTATGGTGGACTCATATGGCATAACTGGTTTAAAAGAATTTGGGTGCACAAGCAGTCAGTCCGCTTAGTACAGGTGGAGGTTAGCAAAAGACTGGGAGTGACCAACTAAGAGAGCAATGCCGGTCATAATCATGCAGAGCGACAAAGCAACATTGAATCAGGCATGGTAGTTATATCGCTACTCAGAAACAAAAGATCATCAAGGCTTGACAGACTTTCTTTACAGTCTTAAATATGCGTGAGCATACGCCAAGTCAATCAAAATAAATTCTTGAAGGAAGCGCGGCGGCGGCGGAACATAGATGAGATCGCGAACAAGGGTTCCGTCCTCGAGGGTTTCGGGACGCGTGTTAAATATATGCCAAAGGGGGGCATTAGCGGAGGCCTGGGGGCCCAGGCGCCCCCCCAGCGCGGCCAGGAGGGGGGCCGCGCCACCAGGGCGCCTGGAGCCCTGGTGGCCCCCCTCCGGCCCTACTTCGGCCGTGTGGAAGCTTCCGGAACGCTGACTTTTTATATAATTTTTCCGGGATTTTTCTGGCAGTTTTCGTGACGGGAAAACCTGAAATACAAAAACAGCAGAAAACAGAAACTGGCACTGGGGTGCACTGAGTTAATAGGTTAGTTCAAATATGATCAAAAGTGTATGGAAGTGTATAAATATCATAGCAATATCACCCAAAAGAAGCATGGAGCAAGCAGAAATTATAGATACGTTTTAGACGTATCATCATCTTGCCAGAAGCATCCACTTGTAGCTCGGTCTTCATGGAGGAGTCAGCGGTAGCGTACTTGTCTGCTATGCTTAGCAGTTCATCCAACGTGGCCGGCTCGTCACAAAGGAGCCTATGCTTGAGTAAGGTGCCTTCTCTACACCCAGCTGTGAAATACTCGATGGCTTGTACCTCATGCACTCCTTCGCAAGAGTTTCGCAGCTCTGCCCAGCGCGTCAGATAATCGCGGGCCGACTTGTCTGGGCCTTGGACACACAGGGAGAGCTGACGCGGCTTGGGAGGACGCTTGTAGGTGCTGGTGAAGTTGCGAGTGAAGGCGTCGGTGAAGTCCAGCCAGTCGTTGATGCTATTGGGTTGGAGGCTGTTCAGCCAAGTCCGAGCCGTGCCCTGGAGCATAAGGGACACGTACTTCACCGCAACGCGTCTGTTGCCGGTAGCTATGCTGACGGCTGTGGAGTAGTCCACCAGCCAGTCCTCTAGTTTCACTGATCCGTTTTACTTGGGGGTATCTCTGGGGAGTGAGAAGCCCTTGGGGAAAGGCTCATTGCGGATGCGAGGGCCGAAGCAAGCCGGACCGAGGTCATCCTCTTCCTCGACCACCTGGGACTGAGCCAAACGGTCCAGGCGGTGGCGGGCGTCCTTCTCCCCAACCCCCTCGCGGCGGCCCAAATGGCCCGCCAGAGAGGGGTGGTCAACAGGCGGAGGAGACACGCGCCTCTCCCGCTTGGGAGGAGGCGGATGTTCCCCTCGCCGCTCTACGGCCCTTGGACGGCCGTCTTCATCGCGCTCGATGGTGACGCAAGTCTGCCGTCTGCGGCTGGCAGCCAGCTCTTAGTCTCGCCGGTTGGTGGCGCCGACTGTTGGAGAGCGAGACGTGGCTCCTTGCTCCCGCCGAAAAGGGCGGTTGTCTGCGTGCGCGCCGGCCTCTGATACCCGGTGACGGGTCTCCTGCTGCGCGGCAGCAGCGTCGAGGAGCTGGCAGGCGCGCTGAGTCATGCAACGAAGCTCGTCTCCCTCCAAGTGGCCCATATCATCGACTACCGCCTGGGCAGCCCTTAGGTTCTCCGACGGAGTGAGGTACACAGGCCGCGGGGCCCCCAGCATGTCTGCTAGCAGCCCACCGCGATCGTGGACGGCGCCGGCTCTGCTAGGCTCGCCAGCAGCCGGCGTGCCGCAAATGGCGCGGTCCTTCTGGCGGCGGTAAGCTTCGGTGAGGCATCGGGAGGCGGCCAGTTTGTTGGCTCTATCGAGGAGCAAAACGCGGAGCGCCTCTAACGCCTCGTCGTCTGCCCCCGCCGCGACAGGAGCGGCGAGGTGCTGCAGAGCGGCCTCGAGCGGGTCTTGGCCTACCCTGCCGGCTGATGGTTCGCCGTGGTCGGTGACGAGCACCTCCGTGACGGTGCTGATGGTGACCACGTGCTCGGAAGAGCGGGGAGGGGGTCGTTGATGATCACCACGTGCTCGGGGAAGGAGTCGACGGGCTCCATGCCGAGGTCGACAATCATGTCCACTGGTGGGTCAGAAGAGCCTACGGACTCCACGTCAGAGGCGCGCTCGTCGACGATGTGGAGCTTGTCGAGGAGCTCGACGAGGCAGCTCTCCGGCGCCACTGGCTCGGCCGCCGCAGAGGGCTCATCATGGATGCGGACGCCACCAAGAAGGTCGGCGAGCCTGCTCATGGCGCATGCGGCCTCAGCGCCGCGAAGCATCCCGGTCTCCACGCCAGTAGGCGTGCCGGGCTGGCTACTCTCGCCAGGAAGGAAGAAAGTTCCCGTCCAGAACATGTCTCCGGACAACGGTGCACCTAGCCCCACGGTGGGCGCCAAATGTCGGGGTTTTGGAGCGACATATGCCAACGGATGGCTTATCATGCATGGGGTCAAAAGAACGTCGCCGGGCTCGGGAAGCAGGATGAGGCGAAACTTAGGACGCCTATGGATCTTACCCAGGTTCAGGGCTCTCCGAGGAGATAACACCCCTAGTCCTGCTCTGCGGGGGCTCCGCGTCATTACTGATGGTAGCTACAAGGTTGCTCCTTGAGCTGTGTAGTCTAGAGGAAGAAGATGAACAAGGCTAGCTCACCTCCTGTCTCTTTTCTAGGGTTCAATCTCGTAACCTTCTAACCCCTCCTTATGGAGGACCCTGGGGGTTTATATAGGCCTACCTGATACATCCAAAACGTATCTATAATTTCTGCTTGCTACATGCCTCTTTTGGGTGATATTGCTATGATATTTATACACTTCCATACACTTTTGATCATATTTGGACTAACCTATTAACTCAGTGCACCCCAGTGCCAGTTTCTGTTTTCTGCTATTTTTGTATTTCAGGTTTTCCCATCACGAAAACTGCCAGAAAAATCCCGGAAAAATTATATAAAAAATCAGCGTTCCGGAAGCTTCCCAGCACCAGAAGTAGAGCCGGAGGGGGGCCACCAGGGCTCCAGGCGTCCTGGTGGTGCGGGCCCCCTCCTGGCCGCGCC
>LR738714.1:139098368-139147370 GCA_902687465.1 Secale cereale
ACCTCTTTTATATTTATGTTCGTAAGTAATTCTTGCATGTTCTCTGTTGCTATTTATTGCTTTGGCCGAG
This sequence comes from Secale cereale, assembly GCA_902687465.1. Lineage (NCBI taxonomy): Eukaryota > Viridiplantae > Streptophyta > Magnoliopsida > Poales > Poaceae > Secale > Secale cereale. The sequence continues at coordinate 139,098,439 of LR738714.1, forward strand.
TAGTAGGTAGTGACTCCAAGAGGGAACGTTATGCTTGATTGTGGGTTCATGCCCCTCGATGACTAGCTTGAGTGACAGAAACATGAGTCTAGGGGATGTGCTGTTGCCACAAGGGGGAAAACAACGGTGCTTGTGCCCGCGGGTGCAAGGATTGTTTACTTTACGCAAAGTTCTTTTAATGCAGTTGTCTGTTGCTTTGAGTTTACACTATGGGTGGGACTCGCAACTTAATACCAGCGAGATGTTTTGGATAGATATCTCAAGGTGGATGATTAGTAGTAGATGCAGATGGATTTCGGTCTACTTGCCTTGGCGTACCGCCCATGCTTTGAACCTCTACCTTTCTTGCAACATAGTTAGCATTGGTTTGCGCACATAATTCTGTCAATTGCCCAGCTGTAATTCGTTTACCTCACATAGTTGTTTTATCGTCTTTTGGGAGAGAGATATCACTAGTGAACATCATGGGACCCCGGTCCATATTACCATCACTGATCACATCCGCTATTTTACTTTCCGCTTTTACTTACTAGTTGCAGCAATACCTATCACTATTATCTCTTGCGTTTGATCCTTTGTAAACGACAAGGCCGGAGGGATTGACAACCTCTCTGTACTCGTTGGGAGCAAAGTTATTTGTATCTGTGTGCAGGTCCAAGTTGATTGCTAAGTATCTGGCGCCGTTAGCAGTTGACACCTTCTTGTTGAACCATGGAGTCTCAGGGGAAATCGATCCTTGGTATCTTTGCCAAGGGAAAACTTCCGCTACACTGCATCTCAAACCTTCCACTTGGGGTAACCAACGAGGGGCGAGAAGCCATCAGATGACACCTCCAACTTCCAAGACGCCGGCGGAAGACTCCGGCCGGCGCCAGCAAACAAGCGACCAGAAACGCAAGGCCCACGCGCCGGCTGCCAATAGCCGGCTGGTGGCAGCAGTCGATGGCCAGCAGTCAGAAGCTCAAGCAGGACCCAAGCGCCAGAAGGGCGGCAAACCAGTCTGGCAGCCGGCCTTCTCCTTTGACCAAGCTCTGGATGCCCCCTGCAAGTTCCACAGTGGCGCAAAGCCTTCCAACCACACAACGCGATAGTGTCATTGGCTCACAAGAATTGCGAGGGGAGAAGCTCTGCCACCGCCGCCTCCTGGGCAGCCGGCCCTGCCTCCTAATCCACCGGCTGCCCGCCCTGGCGGACAGGTCCAGGACAAGTTCCCAGAAGAGAATGGAGCCTATGTTGTCTTCACCAGCCAGACGGACGATAGGCACAGTCGGTGCCAACAACGCAGAGAAGTCAACATTGTTGCCGTCAAGGACCCAGAATTCATGCATTGGTTTGAAAGGCCTGTCAGCTAGAGCCGAGAGGATCACCCGGCTGTCATGCCATCGCCAGGGGCCTATGCCTTGGTCCTAGAAGCCACTCTCTCCACTGATAGGCAGGCCTGTTGTTTCTCCCGGGTGCTGGTAGACGGCGGCAGCAGCATGTACCGTGACACCATGGAGAAGTTGGGCATCAAAGAAAAGCAACTTCAGCCTACCAGGACCGTGTTCCATGGCATTGTGCCAGGCCTCTCTTGCTCACCAATCGGCAAGGCCAGGATCGATGTCCTGTTTGGTGACAAGATGCATTTCCGGAGGGAGCCGGTCTGGTTTGAAGTTATGAACCTGGAAAGTCCCTATCACGTGATCTTGGGCCGACCACCTCTTGCAAAATTCATGGCAGTACCCCACTACGCCTACCTCAAGATGAAGATGCCGGGCCCCAAAGGAATAATCACCATAGCCGGGGACTACGAGAAGTCCATTCCATGCGCAACGGCCAGCAGCCGCCTGGCAAAGTCCCTTGTCGTAGTTGAGGAAAAGCACCGTCTGGAGCAGCTGGTGGCAATGGCTGGCGAGCAGCCGGCCATACCAGCCGATCCCAGGGAGGCGGAGCCGCAAGGCTCGTTCCAGCCAGCCAAGGAGACGAAGAAGATTGCCTTGGACCCATCTCACCCGGAGAGATTTGCTGTCATAGGGTCAAACCTAGACAGCAAATAGGAAAGCGAGCTCGTCGATTTCCTCCGTGAGAATCGGGACATCTTTGCATGGTCCCCCAAAGACATGCCGGGTGTCCCGACGGATTTCGCCGAGCACAAACTCCATGTGAGAGAAGATGCAAAGCCTGTCAGACAGCCGCTGAGCCGCCTGTCAGAAGAGAAGAGAAGAGTCGTCGGGGAAGAAGTTGCCCGCCTGCTAGTAGCCGGCTTCATCATGGAAGTCTTTTACCCCGAGTGGCTTGCGAATCCAGTCCTAGTGCTGAAGAAGAACAACAAATGGCGCATGTGCATTGATTACACCAGCCTCAACAAAGCTTGCCCTAAAGATCCGTTCGCTCTGTCATGAATAGATCAAGTGATCGACTCCACAGCCGGATGCGAGCTGCTGTCTTTCCTTGATGCTTATTCTGGGTACCACCAAATCAAGCTCGATCCAGCCAATCGCCTGAAGACCGCCTTCCTCACGCCATTTGGGGCCTTCTGCTACCTGACCATGACGTTCGGCTTGAGAAATGCCGGCGCCACCTTTCAGCGTTGCATGCAGAAGTGCCTCCTCAAGCAACTTGGCAGAAACGCCCACGTTTACGTGGACGATATCGTGGTGAAGACGGAGAAGAGAGGAACCCTTTTGGAGGATCTCCAAGAGACATTTGAGAACCTGCGCTGTTTTTGGATTAAGCTAAACCCGGAGAAATGCGTCTTCGGGGTACCAGCCGGCCAACTCCTCGGCTTCCTGGTATCCGAACGCAGCATCAAGTGCAACCCTACGAAGATCAAGGCCATTGAGAGAATGGAACGGCCGACCCGTGTGTGGGACATCCAGAGATTCACGGGGTGCCTAGCATCTCTCAGCCGCTTCGTCAGCCAGTTGGGAGAGAAGACACTCCCCCTGTACCAACTGATGAAGAAGACCACGTGCTTCGAGTGGAACGACCAGGCACACAAAGCTTTCCAGCAGCTCAAGAGACTGCTGTCCACCCCGCCTGTCCTGGCGGCGCCAGCAGACAAGGAACCCATGTTCCTTTACATAGCCGCCACCAGCCCGGTGGTCAGCACTGTCATTGTGGTCGAGCGCCCAGAGGACGGCAGAGCCTTGCCTGTCCAGAGGCCCATCTACTACTTGAGCGAGGTACTGTCAGCCTCCAAGTAGAACTACCCTCACTACCAGAAGATGTGCTACGGCGTGTACTTCACCGCCAAGAAACTCAAGCAGTACTTCCAAGAGCATTCTGTTATGGTCGTCTGCACGGCCCCGCTTGCTGAAATCATGGGCAACAGAGATGCCTCAGGAAGAGTGGCCAAGTGGGCCATAGAGCTGCCCCCTTCACCATCTTCTACCAGCCACACATCACCATCAAGTCACAGGTATTGGCCGACTTCCTCGTCGATTGGGCCGAAACCCAGTACCTGCCGCCTGTTCCAGACTCAACCCATTGGCGGATGCCCTTTGACGGGTCCAAGATGCGCACCAGCCTAGGAGCCGGCGTCGTCCTCACCTCCCCCAAAGGCGACAAGCTCAAGTATACCGTGCAGATCCAGTTTGCCGCCTCCAACAACGTGGCCAAGTATGAGGCACTTATCCACGGGCTCCGGATGGCCAAGGAGATCGGCATCCGCCGACTGTTTTGCTATGGTGACTCAGACTTGGTTGTCCAGCAGTCGTCTGGGGACTGGGACGCCAAGGACGCAAACATGGCAAGCTATCGCTTCCTTGTCCAGCAGATCAGTGGACACTTTGATGGCTGCGAGTTCCTCCACGTACCACGAGCCGACAACATGCAAGCCGACACCTTGGCACGAATCGGCTCCACCCGCCAAGCAATACCAGCCGGCGTATCTCTTCAATGACTGCGCAAGCCGTCTATCAAGCCTTCACAAGAGTCGGAGTCAATCTTCATACCAGCCGACCCTGGAGTAGGCGGCCTTGCAGCTTCAGCAGGCGGCCTTGACACTCCAACTCCAACAAACGGGCCACCTGTAGCCACGCCGGTTCCTGGCCCGGGGACTGCTCCAGCAGGTGGCCAGGAGGCGCCTGTTCCAGTAGACGGCTCGGGGACTTTGGATGCACAGCAGACGGCTCAGCCCAGCCCTCTGCCTCCCAGCCCAACCACCCTGGTCTCTCTGGCCGAAGCAACAGGAGTCTCAGCGCCGTCTTGGGCACAACCAATCCTCACATTCCTGCTCACAGGAGAGCTGCCAGCAGAAGAAACTTTGGCACGACAAGTTCAACGCCGAGCTTCAGCATACACCATAGTCAACAAAGAGCTTGTCAGAAGAAGCGCAATGGGTGTCTTCCAGCGCTAAGGGGATAGCTATCCTGAAGGACATTCACCAAGGGGAATGTGGCCATCACACGGCCACAAGATCCCTCGTCGCCAAAACTTTCCGCCACGGTTTCTTCTGGCCGACTGCTTTGGACGATGCCAAAGATTTGATAAGAAAGTGCAACGGCTGCCAGCGCTTCAGTTCCAAGCAACACTTGCCGGCTTCTGCACTCAAGACTATTCCGATCACTTGGCCATTTGCCGTCTGGGGCCTGGATATGGTAGGCCCTTTCAAGACAGCTAGAGGAGGCTTGACACATTTACTCGTGGCAATAGATAAATTCACCAAGTGAATCGAAGCCAAACCAATCAAGAAACTCAATGGCCCAACTGCTGTGACATTCATCGCAGACATCACAGTCCGGTATGGTATACCGCACAACATCATCACCGACAACGGCACAAATTTTGCCAAAGGCCCACTTGCTAGTTTTTGTGCAACACAGGGCATCTGACTGGACCTAGCGTCCGTTGCCCACCCACAGTCCAACGACCAAGTCGAGTGCGCCAACGGCCTTATCCTGTCTGGCATCAAGCCCCGGCAGGTCGAACCTTTGGAGCGATCAGCCGGCTGCTGGATCGAAGAATTGTCGTCTGTCCTGTGGAGCCTCAGAACCACTCCGAACAAATCCACCGGCTTCACTCCTTTCTTCCTCGTGTACAGGGCTGAGGCTGTCATCCCAACGGATGTTGAGTCTGACTCGCCTCGTGTCACCATGTATACAGAAGCCGAAGCCAAAGAAGCACGCGAAGACGGCGTGGACCTGCTGGAGGAGGCCCGACTGGTAGCAATCAGCCGCTCCACAATCTACCAGTAGGGTCTCCGTCGCTATAACAGCCGGCGAGTCAAGCCACGCTCCTTCCGCGAGGGGGACCTTGTGCTCCGGCTGATCTAGCGAACAGCCGGCCAGCACAAGCTCTCGGCTCCTTGGGAAGGACCGTTCATCATCAGCAAGGTACTAGGCAACGATGCCTACTACCTCATTGATGCCCAGAAGCCAACAGCACACAAGAGAGACGACTCAGGCAAGGAGTCGGAGCGCCCATGGAACGCAAACATACTTCGTCGCTTTTATAGCTGAAAGACAGTATGTGTCACGCTATCTAATTTATTTTGAGAACCAATGGGACCCCTGAGGATTTCTCGGGGACTGCTCAACCCTTTATCTATATGATAAGAGTTATGCCTGTGAATGATTATTGTTCACTCCTTTGTCCGGCACCGGAGCCTAACAGACGGCCCGGGGATTGGCCACCTAGCCCTATGTCTAAGAAATTCTCCTCAGATAGGTAGACAAGTAATGTGATGGCATCCAAGCCCTCTCCCGCATTAAGTCACAGACTCGCAGAACGCGGCTGTCCGACTGGCAGGAGCCAAAGGCAATAAATGGTGCCCACATGAAAAATGGCTAAGGAAAAAAGACATAGGGCAAGCCGGCCCCTCACACGAGCAGCCGGCTGTCAAACAGCCGGCCAGCCGGTTCTGGGCTTAGCCAGGCTGCCTTCCAGAGGGCGGGATACTTGCCCACCCTGAAAACAGCCAAGCCCCTGATCCAGCCAACAGAACCACAGAGTGGCTGTCTGACTGGCAGGGCGGCAGTTAAAGGAGACGGCAAGAAGAAAATCGCCACAAGGAAACTAGGGCAGGGCTAATCCTAGGAATCGGCACAATTGCATAAAAACCATGCAGCATTAAAAAGAATATTTACATCCAAAAGGCTTCAAGGGCCGCCTTGCAGTAACAACTTACTGATACACCCAGCGGGTGGAATTGTTCGGATTAACCCTACAAAGTCTTATAGAGAAACAGGAACCAAAAGGTACAAAAGAAAAACTTAAGGCGCAGCAGGCTGGGCAGGCGGCACGATGGAGCCAGCTTCCGAGGGGGCCGCCTGGTGGGTCTCGGTCTGGCCGCTTCCTGCAGCAGGCGGGGCCACCACACCTGGTCCGCTTGTCAAGGACTGGTCAGGCTGGCGGCTAGCAGACGAATCAGCCTCCTGGGAGCTGGCCTCCTCGTCGCTGCCTTCCTCCTCCTCGTCCCCTTCACTGGAGGCGATCTCCTCGTCCGGCTCCTCCGACGCCGCCAGGTCCAGCCCGAAGTTGCTAGGCGGCACCACATGGCCCCTGTCATCCAACTCTGGGATGAAGACAGAGGTGTCGGCGTACTCGGCAAGGGCGGCGGCATGTTGGATGAGCTCCTTCTGCACCACGGCCAGCTCAGGCTGAGCTTTCGCACGGAAGGTCTCCAGCTGTTCAAGGCTCAGGCCCGGATACCAGCTCTTGACGAATTCCAGGGCGGTCCGCGTGCCAGCCCTCGCTGCGGAGCCCTTCCAAGCCTGAAGCGTTGGTCGGCCGCCTCCAGCCAGTCAGCAGTTCGACTGGGAGTGCGGAGTGCTGGCACACCTGGCCAGAGGGCGGCCAGAACCTGGGCACCAGCATGCTGTAGACAGCGAAGCAGACGGCGGACCGGCAAGAGACGCACCCGAATGGCAAGAAGCTCCTCGGTCGGGGTCCTAGGCACGTTGGGTGCGATCACCCGGCCTGCCTGGCGCCTCGCATCACGCTCGGCCTCGATGGATTGGGTGGCGGCCATAGAGTAGCCCGGGAAGAACTCTGCCAAAACTAGAAGAAGGATCAGAAGAAAAGAAAGACAGCTGTTACAGACGGCGAGCACAAGAGGAAAGGGTAGACATCTCACCATCAACCATGTCTCCAATGGCTACGTAGCCGTCTTGGAGAGCCGCCTCCTTCTCGGCCCAATTCGAGTGCTCGGTCTCGAATTCGGCCCGCAGAAGCGTCTCGGCGTCCGACATCTTCCCGAGCTCGACCTTGTGGGCCGCCGCCTAGTCTGCCAGCTCTTTGGCCAGGCGGTCGCGGTCTTGAGCGGCAAGACCACGCTCTCGCTCCTTAGCAGCCAGCTCCGACTAGGCCTCGCCCAGCTGGTTGCGGAGGTCGGCTGCGACCGCTTGCAAGAGAGAAAGGAAAACAACAAATGTCAGCAGCAAAAAGATAACCTTGGAGTTCCAAGACGCCTGCTCAGCAGCCGGCTCGGAACTCGGGGACTACACCTAGCGGGTGCGCCGACGCGCCTCGCAGGGAGAAGAGGAGAAGCACTCACCTTGGCTGTCTGCCAAGGCAGCCTGCAGGTGTGCCAGCTCCTGGCGCTGAGCATTGTAGGAGGCCACACGGAGGTTGTGGTACTCCTGCAACGAGACGCAAGGTTAGCCCACGATGCACACTTTGGAGTTCCAAGCCGCCTGCTCAGCAGCCGGCTCGGAACTCGGGGACTACACCCAGTGGGTGCGCTGACGCGCCCCCATAGAAGAAATTGAAGGAATAAAAACAGAAGAACACGAAGCACACGTACCCGAACGGAGGACCATGTGGCCACAAACTCCTGCATCGCCGTCTGCACAACGTTGCCCAAGGAGTTGAAGCGGTCGAGGACGTCCCGCGACGCGACGATCAGTGCGCCGCCACCTCCGGGCCTCCAACCTGACGGCGCCGCGCTGGTCGCCTCATTCTCCGGCGCGGACGAACTAGCCCCGCCGGCCTCCGCCTGCTGCGGCACGGAGACCGCCCTCGCAGGGCGCGGACGGGCTGGGGCTTGGAGGGCCGGCTGCAGGCCAGTCACCAGCACACCCCCAGCTGGCGGCACCTCCGTCCCCGCTGGCCGGCTGCCCTGCTCCCAAGTAGGCGGCACAGGGGGCGGCGCCTGCATCTCCAGGATGACGCAGTCATCCCCCCCGTTGTCTGGAGCCGGCTGCTCGTCAGCAGCCGGTGCTTGGGTCGACGGCTCCAAAGAGCCTGCCTCCGGGAGGACGGCGCGGCCCGCTGGCTGCTGGGAGCCCGCTTCCTGCTCCCGGGTTCGGGCCGCGTCTGCCTGGGCCTTATTGGCGGCTTCAGCCTCCGCCCTGGCGGCGGCATCGGCCACCGCTCGCTCACGATCCGTGGCCTCGCGCTCCGCGCGTGCCTCGCGGGCATTCGTCTCCGTCGCCTCCCGGAGCGTGGCGGCTGGATCCACGCGAGGGGGCACAGGAGGGGCATCCGTGCCTCCCACAACAGAGCCCACTGGCACCCGCGAGAGGGAAAGCGGCGCGCTGCAAGGATATCCAAAAGAAACGAGGAGTCAACGAAGAGGGGATCGGCTGAGAAAGATGAGCATCACACAAAGGAGGGATGCAAAACACTTACCCGGACACAATCGGCCTGGCCTTGGGCATCTTTGGCGCATTCGCCCTGGCGGCCGCCTCCCGACGCCTCGTGGCGGCGGTCGACAGCCGGAGCTTCTTGGGCGGGGCACCAGACGGCCCTGACGAGGACCGCCGTTTCCCACCGCCGGCTATACCAGACGGCCCGGCCTGCTGGCTGGCGTGGACGGGTGCCTCCTCCACCTCCTCGTCATCATCCGACCAGCTCTCAACGCTGCCTTCCGATAGGCCGCCCGATGGCTGGCCCCTGCCGCATGTCACCTCCTCCTCCTCCATGGCGGCGGCCCCAAGATCGGGGTCGCTTGTGTCGCTCTGGGAGCGATCCGGCTCCAGGGGGCGGCCCGACTGGCCAGAGCCCGGCGCCGGCTGGCCGGGGAAGATCTAAACAAGACATCAGGATCAGACGGCTACAGTAGCCGGACGAAAAAGAAAGAAAAGAGAGGGTTGAAGAGCTTACTGCGGGCGGCTGGTTGCTGTGGCTGTACGGCGGCTTGCCGAAGGCCCAGCCGGAGTCGGAGACCCTGCAGTTGGAGATGTGGTTCACCAAGCGAGCTACCTCCCTGTATGGCAGGGGCTTGGTGCACGTCCGACTGGGGTCCCGGCGCCCGCTCATGTCGCAGATCAGATGAGGGCGGCGCTGCAGCGACAACACTCGACACTCAGCGAATGTGAGCAACAAATCCGCGAAGACCAGGCCCTCGCCGACCCTCATCTCCCGGAGACGGCGCAACGCGATGGAGGCGCCTTCTGTGAGGGAGGCAGGCCGGGTCCTCCAGGAGTCGCAAGGCTCAGCAGGCGGACCCGGTACCCAGTCCGGCAAACAAATGAAGTCCTGCTCGGGGTCGACGTTGGAGACGTAGAAATACGTCTTTTGCCATTGCTTTACCGACCCTACGAGCTGCGGCGCCGGGAAGAAATTCCTCGTCCCACTGCGCTTCACCACGATGCACCCCCCGCACTGGGCGGGTACGCTCTGGACGGCGGTGCCGAGCTTCACGTAAAAGAGCTCGGTCCAAAGCTCTATGGTGTGGAGGATGCCGATGTATGCTTCGCAGAGGACGACGAAGGACGAGAGCGTCACCACCGTGTTCGGCGTAAGGTGGTGAGGTTGGATGTGGAAGAATTCTAGGAAGGATCGGAAGAAACCGCTCGCCGGAAGGCCGAAGCCGCACGGGAAGTGCTAGCGGAAGACGAACCGCTCGCCCTTCCGTAGGGCCGGCCTGATCTCCGCCACCGGCGCCAGGTGCACGGCGACCCTGTTGGCCGGGGGCAGCTTCCGCGACCGCCGGAGGACATCGATGTGCTCCTCCAGGACCTCGTTACCGTCCCACTGGCCATGGTGTCGGGGATGTGCTGGGGCGGACATGGTTCGGGCAGCTGCTCGCTGCGACGTCGGCGAGAGGAACGGGGGAAACAAGGAAGAAGAAGGAGGATGGGGAGGAGTGAGCGCGAGAGCGGTGCCAGCTCCTCTCCCTCGGCCTATTTATAGGCCCGGGTCGGCGAAGCCGAGGGGACGGGCGTGGGATCAACTGCTCCACGCCCCGCACGACCCCCGCCTTTTGCGCACCTAATCTACGCGCATTAAATGCGCGTGGGAGGGTAATTGATTACCCCTGCCACTCTAGATCCGCACGAGGACCAAGGCCCTGTAGTGGCGGGCCCTGGTCCACTGTCACGTCCCGTCACGCGCGTGGGCTGGCAGGCCGACGCAACGAGGCGGTGACACGTGGGGAGCTGCCAACGATCGGCAGGCCTGCTCGACTGCCTGCCGACCAGGCGGTGCCTTCCCCCCGAAGATTCAAAGACAACGGTTCGGCTGCCGGAGGCCTGCTCCATCAACGCAGGGCCGGCTGCCGGCAGACGGATCTCTACGGAAGACAGGCGAAGGACGCTGAGCCTGCCTAGGGAGGGAAGCTGTTGGAACCCCTCGGCCCTCCAACGCCCGCCGCGGAGTTCCACCAGCTTCGGGGACTACTGTCGGAGATATTGACCATGGGTACCCTCGGCGACCACCCTTGGTATTTCAAGACAAATTATAGCTGCCTGCTCCACCCCAGCCGTCTGCTCATCGGGCCGCCTCCTAGGGTAGCCTGCCCTAGGAGCCGGCTGCCAGCAGGCGGCACGGACCCAATAGGCGGCGGCGCCAACGGCAACAGCTAGCAGACGGTCTCCCGTCCCTCCCTCGGGACGCGTGTTGGGGGACCCCCACGCAGCAAAGACATGGCTACATGTGAACATGTCCTTAGAGAATCTATAAGGGCGTGGCTACAGTGAACGTGTACCTTATGAATATCTCCTAAGCGGCGGGTCACTTTAGCCGTGCTGCTCGTGAACAAGCATCGGTCAGAGGAGGCCACGATCCCACTATTCACAGACGGCAGGGCCAGCAGGTGGCTGACCCCATTGGCCAGCGAGTAGCTCATAAACAAGCCGCCCCTGGCAGACGACCAGGGGAGACGGCCGCCTGGTAACACGCGGCAAACCTCACGCTGGAAGTTTGAACCTCATCAAGATGACAAGACAGGGCGTGGCGGCAGGAGACGGCGGCTCTGGAGCCACTTCCCTCCTGACGAGGCTGTCGTCAGCAGAGGTGCATCTACAGGGAAAGACAATCACGTGGGCCCGCAGGCAGCGGGCCCCATCAGGCAGGCGGCAAGGCCGGAGCGGAAGACACTGACGGCTGGGAGCCACACCGTCGAGATTACCATTGTACCCTTGGGGGTAGGCCTATATAAACCCCCCAGGGTCCTCCATGAGGAGGGGTTAGAAGGTTACGAGATTCAACCCTAGAAAAGAGACAGGAGGTGAGCTAGCCTTGTTCATCTTCTTCCTCTAGACCACACAGCTCGAGGAGCAACCTTGTAACTACCATAGTGACATTAGTCATGACGCGGAGCCCCCGCAGAGCAGGACTAGGGGTGTTATCTCCTCGGAGAGCCCCGAACCTGGGTAAGATCCGTAGGCGTCCTAAGTTTCGCCTCATCCCACTTCCCGAGCCCGGCGACGTTCTTTTGACCCCATGCATGATAAGCCATCCGTTGGCATATGTCGCTCCAAAACCCCGACACCCTCCATTACTACTCATAGATTCATCAAAATAAGCAAACAACGCAGTGAAAACAGAACCTGTCAAAAACGGAATAGTCTGTAGCAATATGTAACTTTCAAATGCTTCTGTAACTCAAAACATTCTGAAATAAATTGTTGGACGTGAGGAATTTTTCTATTAATCTTCTGCAAAAAGAATCAACTTAAAGGCACTCTCCAGTAAAAAAAATGGCTGCTAATCTCGTGAGCGCAAAGTTTCTGTTTTTTACAGCAAGATCACATTAACATTCACCCAAGTCTTCCCAAAGGTTCTTCTTGGCACTTTATTGAAACAAAGGCTATAAAAGATGATTAATACAGTAGCTTAATCATGTGAACACACAAAAATAGTAGGGCTAAATATTGGATTGTCTGCGTAATGCCTTTTAGCTAGGCATGATAATTTCAATGATGCTCGCATAAAAGATAAGAATTGAAACATAAAGAGAGCATCATGAAGAATATAACAAGCACATTTAAGTCTTACTCGCTTTCTATGCATAGGGATTTTGTGAGCAAACAACTTATGGGAACGATAATCAACTAGCATAGAAAGGCAAAGCAAGCATAGCTTCAAAACTTTCAACATATAGAGAGGAAACTTGATATTATTGCAATAGGTAGAAGCATATGTTCCTCTCTCATAATAATTTTCAGTAGCATAATGAATGAATTCAACAATATAAACATCACATAAAGCATTCTTTTCATGATCCATAAGCATAGAAATTTTACTAGTCCCATCATAAGCAAAATTCTTCTCATTCATAGTAGTGGGAGGAGCAAATTCAGCAAAATAACTATCATGTGAAGCATCTTCCAATTGAAAATTAAAATCATGATGACAAGTTTCATGGTTATCTTTATTCTTTATGGCATACGTGTCATCACGATAATCATCATAAATAGGAGGCATGTTTTCATCATAATAAATTTGCTCATCAAAACTTGGGGCACTAAACATATCATCTTCAACAAACATAGAATCCCCGAGCTTGTGGCTTTGCATATCATTAGCATCATGGATATTCAAGGGATTCACACTAACAACATTGCAATCATGCTCATCATTCAAGTATTTAGTGCCAAACACTTTAATGCATTCTGCTTCTAGTACATGAGCACAATTTTCCTTCCCATCATTTTCACGAAAGATATTTAAAAGATGAAGCATATGAGGCAACCTTAATTCCGTTTTTTTGTAGTTTTCTTTTATAAACTGAACTAGTGATAAAACAAGAAACTAAAAGATTTGATTGCAAGATCTAAAGTTATACCTTCAAGCACTCGCCTCCCCGGCAACGGCGCCAGAAAAGAGCTTCGTTGACGGGATGTGAGTGCCGCTTACCTAGCCTCCTTGGCAACAGCGCCAGAAAAGAGCTTGATGTCTACTATGCAACCTTCTTCTTGTAGACGTTGTTGGGCCTCCAAGTGCAGAGGTCTGTAGGACAGTAGAAAATTAAGTGGATGACCTAAGGTTTATCAATCCGTGGGAGGCATAGGATGAAGATGGTCTCTCTCAAACAACCCTGCAACCAAATAACAAAGAGTCTCTTGTGTCCCCAACACACCCAATACAATGGTAAATTGTAAAGATGCACTAGTTCGGCAAAGAGATGGTGATGCAAGTGCAATACAGATGGTAGATATAGGTTTTTGTAATATAAAAATATAAAAACAACAAGGTAACTAATGATAAAAGTGAGCATAAACGGTAATGCAATGCTAGGAAACAAGGCCTAGAGTTCATACTTTCACTAGTGCAAGTTCTCTCAACAATAATAACATAACTGGATCATATAACTATCCCTCAACGTGCAACAAAGAGTCACTCCAAAGTCACTAATAGCGGAGAACAAACAAAGAGATTATTGTAGGGTACAAAACCACCTCAAAGTTATTCTTTCTGATCGATCTATTCAAGAGTTCATAGTAAAATAACACGAAGCTAATCTTTCCATTCGATCTATCCTAGAGTTCGTACTAGAATAACACCTTAAGACACAAATTAACCAAAACCCTAATGTCACCTAGATACTCCATTGTCACCTCAAGTATCCGTGGGTATGATTATACGATATGCATCACACAATCTCAGATTCATCTATTCAACCAACATAAAGAACTTCAAAGAGTGCCCCAAAGTTTCTATCGGAGAGTCAAGACAAAAACGTGTGCCAACCCCTATGCATAGATTCCCAAGGTCAGGGAACCCGCAAGTTGATCACCAAAACATACATCAAGTGAACCAATAGAATACCCCATTGTCACCACGGGCATCCCACAAAAGACATACATCAAGTGTTCTCAAATCCTTAAAGACTCAATCCTATAAGATAACTTCAAAGGGAAAACTCAATCCATTACAAGAAACTAGAGGGTATAAACATCATAAGATCCAACTATAGTAGCAAAGCTCGCGATACATCAAGATCGTGCCATCTCAAGAACACGAGAGAAAGAGAGAGAGAGAGAGAGAGAGAGAGAGAGATCAAACACATAGCTATTGGTACATACCCTCGGCCCCGAGGGTGAACTACTCCCCCCCCCTCGTCATGGAGGGCGTCGGGATGATGAAGATGGCTGATACGTCTCCAATGTATCTACTTTTCCAAACCCTTTTGCCCTTGTTTTGGACTCTAACTTGCATGATTTCAATGGAACTAACCCGGACTAACGTTGTTTTCAGCAGAATTGTCATGGTGTTGTTTTTGTGCAGAAATAAAAAGTTCTCGGAATGACATGAAAATCCACGGAGAATTATTTTGGAAAATATAAAAAATACATGCGGAAAGATCCAGACCAGGGGGCCCACACCCTGTCCACGAGGGCGGGGGGCGTGCCCCCTCCCCCTGGGCGCGCCCCCTGCCTCGTGGGCCCCCTGACGCTCCACCGACGTATCCCAAGATCCCCTATATTCACTTTCGGGGAGAAAAAAAGAGAAAGAATTATCCTGTTTTACGAGACGGAGCCGCCGCCAAGCCCTAATCTATCTCGGGAGGGCTGATCTGGAGTCCGTTCGGGGCTCCGAAGAGTGGAGATCATCGCCATCATCATCATGAACCTTCCTTCATCACCAATTCCATGATGCTCACCGCCTTGCGTGAGCAATTCCATCGTAGGCTTGCTATACGGTGATGGGTTGGATGGGACCTATCATGTAATTGATTTTGTTTTGTTCGGGTTTGGTCCCTAGTATCCACTATGTTCTGAGATTGATGTTTCTATGACTTTGCTATGCTTAATGCTTGTCACTACGGCCCGAGTGCCATGATTCCAGATCTGAACCTATTATGTTTTCATGAATATATGTGTGTTGTTGATCCTATCTTGCAAGTCTATAGTCACCTACTATGTGTTATGATCCGGCAACCCCGAAGTGACAATAATCGGGACCACTCCCGGTGATGACCGTAGTTTGAGGAGTTCATGTATTCACTATGTGTTAATGCTTTGGTCAAGTACTCTATTAAAAGGAGGCCTTAATATCCCTTAGTTTCCAATAGGACCCCGCTACCACGGGAGGGTAGGACAAAAGATGCCATGCAAGATCTTTTCCATAAGCACGTATGACAAAAGATACATGCCTACATTACATTGATGAACTGGAGCTAGTTCTGTGTCACCCTAGGTTATAACTTCTACATGACGGATTTCATTCGACATAATTTCCCATCGCCGATCCAATGCCTACGAGCTTTTCACATATTGCTTGTTGCTTATTTACTTTTCCGCTGCTACTATTACAAAAACTACAAAAACACTACTGTTACTTTTATTGCCGCTATTGCTATCTCCATATTACTTTGCTACTAAACTACCTTGTTGTAGATACTAAGTTTCCAGGTGTAGTTGAATTGACAACTCAGCTGCTAATACTTAAGAGTATTCTTTGGCTCCCCTTGTGTCGAATCAACAAATTTGGGTTGAATACTTTACCCTCGAAAACCGTTGCAATCCCCTACACTTGTGGGTTATCAAGACTATTTTCTGGCGCCGTTGCCGGGGAGCATAGCACTATTCTTTAAGTCACTTGGGATTTATATCTGTTGATCACTACGAAGAATTTGAAGGACTCAAAAACCAAGATCTTACCCTCAACTACGAGGGGAGGTAAGGAACTGCCATCTAGCTCTGCACTTGATTCACCATCTGTTATGGGTAAATTTGCGACACCTACTCATGCTATTGAATCTGATATGTCGTATGTTCTTGATGATGCCACTTATGCTATGTATGATGAAACTACTTCTATGCTTGATAATATTGTGCCACTAGGTGAATTTCTAGATGAACAAATTGCTAAGGTTAGGGAGAATGCAAATATTGAAACTGATAATATTTATGAAAGTTATGATGAAGCTTCTCCCAATAGATATGAATTACCTGTTGTTCCTGAAGGTTATGTTATGGATGAAGAAACTGCTAGAGACTTTCTTGCTTGCAACGATAGATGTGATCTTAAGAAACTATTAGCTAAGCTGAAAGAAAAGTCCTTGAATGCTAGAATGAAACATGACCCTGCTTTCGCTACTTCACCTATATGTGTTACTGATAAGGATTATGAATTCTTTGTTGATCCTGAGTTAATTACTTTGGTTGAATCTGATCCTTTCCATGGCTATGAGTCTAAAACTGTTGTGGCACATCTTACTAAGTTGAATGATATAGCCACCCTGTTTACCAACGATGAAAAGATTCGTTACTACTATATCCTTAAGCTATTTCCGTTCTCGTTAAAGGGTGATGCTAAGACTCGGTTTAATTCTCTTGATCCTGGTTGTGTGCGTAGTCCCCAGGATATGATGTATTACTTCTCTGCTAAATATTTTCCCGCTCATAAGAAACAAGCTGCCTTACGGGAAATATATAAATTTGTGCAAATCGAAGAAGAGAGTCTCCCACAAGCTTGGGGGAGGCTTCTCCAACTACTTAATGCTTTGCCTGATCATCCTATTGAGAGGAATGATATACTTGATGTCTTTTATAATGGACTAACCGATGCTTCCAGAGACCACCTGGATAGTTGTGCTGGTTGTGTTTTCGGGGAAAGAACAGTTGATCAAGCTAAATTACTATTGAATAATATGCTGGCCAATGAAAACAATTGGACACTTCCTGAACCAGCCCCTAAGCCAACTCCGAAGAAAAGAGGTGTTCTATTTCTCAGTCCTGAAGATATGCAAGAGGCAAAGAAATCTATGAAAGAAAAAGGTATTAAAGCTGAAGATGTTAAGAATTTACCACCTATTGAAGAAATACACAGTCTTGATAACCCGACACAGGTAGTAAAGGTAAATTCTCTTTATAGATTTGATGAAGGTGATATTCCTCATTATAAGTCTGCTAGCTAATGCTTAGATGAGTTTGACAATTTTATTGTGAAACAAGAAAACTTCAATCCTTATGTTGGTAGAAAATTACAACCCAATGCTTATATGATTGAACGCTTGAGTGACTATCTTTCTAGAGTTAAAGGTGAATTGAAACTCATTAGTAAACATGCTTCCATGGTTACCACTCAAGTAGAACAAGTACTTAAGGCTCATAATGATTTGCTCAATGAATTAAATAGTAAGAATAATGATAATGCCATTAGAGTTGTGACTAGAGGTGGTAAAATGACTCAGGAACCTCTGTACCCTGAGGGCCACCCTAAGAGAATTGAGCAAGATTCTCAGAGAGATAATTTAGATGCACCTAGTTCTTCTAAGAAGAAGAAAAAGAAAAATGATAGGACTTTGCATGCTTCTAGGGAACCTGTAGCTGACACACCTGAGAATCCCAATGATATCTCTATTTCTGATGCTGAGACACAATCTGGTAATGAACATGAACCTAGTGATAATATTAATGATGATGTTCATGATGATGCTCAACCTAGCAATGATAATGATGTAGAGATTGAACCTGTTGTTGATCTTTAACCCACAATCAAAGAATCAACGTTATGATAAGAGAGACTTTGTTGCTAGGAAGCATGGTAGGGAAAGAGAACCATGGGTTAAAAAACCCATGCTTTTTCCTCCGAAACCATCCAAGAAAAAGGATGATGAGGATTTTGAGCGCTTTGCTGAAATGATTAGACCTATCTTTTTGCGTATGCATATGACTGATGTGCTTAAACCAAATCCTTATGCTAAATATATGAAGGATATTATTACCAACAAAAGAAAGATACATGAAGTAGAAATTTCCACCATGCTTGCCAATTACACTTTTAAGGGTGGAATACCTAAGAAACTAGGAGATCCAGGAGTACCCACTATACCTTGCTCCATTAAAGGAAACTATGTTAAAACTGCTTTATGTGATCTTGGAGCCGGTGTTAGTGTTATGCCTCTCTCTTTATATCGTAGACTTGACTTGAGTAAGTTGACACCTACTGAAATATCTTTGCAAATGGCCGATAAATCAACAGCTATACCTGTCGGTATTTGCGAGGATGTGCCTGTTGTGGTTGCAAATGTTACTATTCTAACGGACATTGTTATCCTTGATATTTCCGAGGACGATAGTATGTCTATTATCCTTGGTAGACCATTTTTGAATACTGCAGGGGCTGTTATTCATTGCCACAAAGGCAATGTCACTTTTCATGTCAATGGTAATGAGCATACGGTACACTTTCCGAGGAAATAACTTGAGGTCCACAGTATCAGTTATATTGGAAAAAATTCAACTATTACTATTGGAGGTTTTGAATTTCCTCTTCCTACTGTCAAGAAGACATATGATATTCTTATTGTTGTGGACATACATATCCCCATTGAGGTAACCTATTGTTATTCGAAAATTCTTTGGTTTCATGCTATTCAGAAGGAGTTTATTAACAAGACCTGATCAACCTTGTTAATGGATTCCTTTTGATGAGCATGAGATAGGTGAATCTAGATAGCACAACCTTCTGTACCCTCCTTGTACTTTCTGTTAATTAGGATAAATAAAGCAAAAATAGTATTTTCAGTCTGTTTCCAGACTTATCCGTGCAATAAAAATACCAGGAATATAAAAGTTCTCCAAATGCCCTGAAAATGAAATATGATTTTTTCTGGAATCTTTGAGAATATTTGGCACAGAACACACAGCGAGGGGAGCCAGCACCTGGCCACGAGGGTCCAGGGCATGCCCACCCTCACAGGGCACGCCCCCTGCCTCGTTGGCCCCACGTGGCCCCCTCCACTTATTCCTGCACCCATTCCCTTCTTCTTCCTCCCAAAAAAATCACCAACGAGCTCAAGCACGAGTTCTGGCTCATCTTGCTGCCATTTCGATCTCCTTGCTCAAAGCACCATTCACCAAACTGTTTGGGGAGATTGTTCCTTGGTATGTGACTCCTCCATTGGTCCAATTCGTTTTTGTTCTAGTGCATTATTTGTTGCAAAAAAAATCTGCTGTGGTGACCTTGTTCTTGAGCTTGCATGTCAAATTTCCTTGGTTCCAAGTAGTTCTAATGCATGATATAGTCTCTAGGCACTTGTAGGAGTTGTTGCTATCAATCTTGTTAAGTTTGGTTAACTTTTATTTTGAGTTACTAAAAAATTTCAGAAAATTTCAGAAAAATGCATAGGAAAATCTTCCAAGGTGGTTCTTCAAGGAAGCAAGAACCGAGGCTCGCATTTCGTGAGTCGGTTGATGAACTACCGAGGGAAGGGGAAGTGCGGTCTTGTGAATGGCCGCCAGATGACTTTATGGATCAGGTTGGCATCAAGGAGGAATTTTACGCTTATGTGCGCAACGCTGACCTCGAGGGCTTCATACAAGATAAGTGCCCCCATTACCGTGGCTTAACTGATACCTTTGTGAGAAGGTTTAAATTTTCATCTTCACGTAATTCTCACACTGTCATGTTTGACCTTTATGATAAATCTTACACCATGGACTTAGAGGATTTTTAATGATGCTTGTAAGCTCCCTCAGTGGGGCAGTATGGGTGATCCTCGCAAATCTGAATATAGAGATTTCCTTGCTAGTATCACAGTGGGGGAATCTAGAGAAATCACACAAGCTACCATGGAGCATTCATTTTCCTGCTATTCATTACTTTGCTCTCTTTATTGGTAGATGCATAAACGGTAAAGATGAGGCTTGCCACATGTGTGTCCCTGATCTTAGTGTTCTCAAGAGTGCAGTATTAGGTGATAAACAATATAACTTGGGAGCCATTGTTGCACGTAGGCTACATCATAATGGTTTGCATGGAGATTTATTTGGTGGGATTTATGCCGCTCGCATAGCTCGACGTCTTGGTGTGCCTGTACATGAGAATGATGAACCTTTGCCGCCTGCTCATTTGGATTACCATGCCATGACTAGTCACCGGTTTATAGAGAGGCATGAACAATCCCTCAAATATCGACTAATCTTTAACAGGCGTCATGCCATCCCTATTACTCTTCCTGCCCCTACTTTGTTCGATTTTCAGGCAAAAGGGAGATATACTATAACCTGGGAGGAGGCAAATGAGTATCATAACATGATGGAAGCAGCCAGCCTTCAAGCTGCAGCTCAGCAGGCAGTAGCTGCTGCATCCCAGTACAACCCCAACTACGACTTTGGATATCCGTTAGGCCAATACTGGCCATAGACCAAGTTTGGCCAAAAGCCTAAGCTTCGGGGAGTACGTGTTTCTCACCGACTTTACATTCATGCTCACACACTTATTTTAGTTGTCAGTGCTCACACTCTTTCATTGTACCATCCATGTTTAGTTCCAATTCTTTTTCTTAGTCTTTTTCTCGTGTGCTAGAAAAAACCTTCAGAAAAACAAAAAATATTAGTTGTAGCTTCTAGCTAGTTTACTTTCCTTGTAGTAGTACTTAAAAGAAAACCCAAAAAGATTTCTCATTCTTCTTTTGCTTGTTGGGAGCTTTCCCGTGTAAATAGTGTCTTTTCTTTGGGGGTTAAGAGTAGAAGACCATGATTGAAAATGCTTAGTGGCTCTCATATGCTTTATCGTTGATTTAACCTCGAGCCATATTACCTTGTCTTCTCTCTTGTATTAATTGCTCGCAGATTCCAGCTTAGTCCAATTCACGTGCACTATTATTATTATCCACACCGTTCGGTCGTGCGAGTGAAAGGCAATAAGGATGATATATGATGAACTAATTGAGATGAGAAAAGCTGGTATGAACTCGACCTCTCTTGTTTTTGTAAATATGATAGTTCGTCATTCCTGATTCAGCTTGTTATGAATGAAACATGTTTGCAATGACAATTAGAGATCATAGCTGCTTATGCCATGCTTAATTAGTTGAGAGTTTATAATGGTCTATCTTGCGTACCAACATGATATTAAAATGGTTGTGATGTGGTATGATGGGGTGGTATCCTCCTTTGAACGATTCAAGTGGCCTGACTTGGCACATGTTCACGCATGTAGTTGAAACAAATCAACATAGCCTCCACTATATTTATGTTCATGGTGATTTATATCCTACTCATGCTTGCATTCATTGTTGATTAATTTTAATGCATGTTCATGACTGTTGTCGCTCTCTAGCTGGTCGCTTCCCAGTCTCTTTCAAGCCTTCACCTGTACTAAGCGGGAATACTACTTGTGCATCCACATCCATAAACCCCAAAGTTATTCCACATGAGTCCACCATACCTTCCTATATGCGGTATTTACCTGCCATTCCAAGTAAATATGTATGTGCCAAACTCTAAACCTTCAAATGAAATTCTGTTTTGTATGCTCGAACAGCTCATGTATCAACTAGGGTTGTCTATATCTTCCATGCTAGGTGGGTTATTTCATGATGAGTGGACTCTACTCATCAGTCATGAGAAAATGGCTGGTAACCGGGATGCCCAGTCCCATGCTCAAAATCATAATAATTAAACAAAACTCCCCCAGGGCTATTGTTGGTTTGGACGGTACCCTTTGTTTCGGACCAGCCGTGGAGTGTGCTTGTTGGTGGTTGGGGAGTATAGACTTTACCATTATGTTTGGGAACTGCATATAATGTGCATAGCATGGGAGATATCGAGATTCTTGGTTGTTATGTTGACAATGAGAGTATACCGCTCAAAATGTTATTCATCTCTATTTAAAAACCGAGCTCTGGCACCTCTACAAATCCCTGCTTCCCTCTGCGAAGGGCCTATCTATTTACTTTTATGCAGAGTCATCATCCTCTTATTAAAGAGCACCAGTAGGAGAGCACCTCTGTCATTTGCATGTATTACCATTAATTTGCATTGAGTATGATCATGACTGGATCTCTTTTACCATGAATTACAATGTCTAGTCAGTCCTTGATCTTTAAAGGTGCTCTGCATTTATGTTTTGCGGTCTCAAAAAGGGCTAGCGAGATACCATCTTGTTATATCATGTCATGATTGTTTTGAGAAAGTGTTGTCATCCGAGGTTTATTATTATTGCTCGCTAGTTAATTATGCCATTGAAATGAGTAGACTTGAGACCTGAAAGTTATTGTGAATGTGGTTAGTTCATGATTATTGCTGAAAACCTGAATGCTGGCTTACATATTTGCAACAACAAGAGAAAACAGAGTTTGTCAAAGTTTTTCTTTATCACTTTCAGTTTATCAACTGAATTGCTTGATGACAAGCAAAGGTTTAAGCTTGGGGGGTTGATACGTCTCCAACGTATCTACTTTTCCAAACCCTTTTGCCCTTGTTTTGGACTTAACTTGCATGATTTGAATGGAACTAACCCGGACTGACGCTGTTTTCAGCATAATTGCCTTGGTGTTGTTTTTGCGTGGGAATACAAAGTTCTTAGAATGCCCTGAAAATCCACGAAAAATTATTTTGGAAAATATAAAAAATACCTGCGGAAAGATCCAGACCAGGGGGCCCACACCATGTCCACGAGGGTGGGGGCGCGCCCCCTCCCCCTGGATGCGCCACCCTGCCTCATGGGCCCCCTGACGCTCCACCGACGTATCCTAAGATCCCCTATATTCACTTTCGGGAAGAAAAAAAGACAAAGAATTATCACGTTTTACGAGACGGAGCTGCCGCCAAGCCCTAATCTCTCTCGGGAGGGCTAATCTGGAGTCCGTTCGGGGCTCCGGAGAGTGGAGATCGTCGCCATCATCATCATCAACCTTCCTTCATCACCAATTCCATGATGCTCACCGCCTTGCATGAGTAATTCCATCGTAGGCTTGCTGGACGATGATGGGTTGGATGGGATCTATCATGTAATCGAGTTAGTTTTGTTAGGGTTTGATCCCTAGTATCCACTATGTTCTGAGATTGATGTTGCTATGTCACACCCTGCATTTTGTAACATGTCATTTGCATTAATAAAGCATGAAAATTTGGACCAACAATTTTTTTGGCATCATTTGGCTTTTATTTGGAATTAAGTATTTCTCTCTGTGATTTTTAAGTGCTCTTTAAAGTCAACTACTCCCTCTTATATATTTTATCTCCTTACCCTAAACTTCTGCCCAATGATCATACCAAGTGTATATAACAACATAGTATTTTCTTACAAAAATAATTTGGACAAAAAGTATTTTCAAAAATTAATTTTCCAAAAACCCCTGAATTGTGGTTTGCACTGCAAGTGCTTGATTTAGGGTGAGAAAAATATTTCAAAGGGTATATTTGAAACCTAGTTGATATAGGACTCCCATAAACCACAAAGATATAATTTAAAAAGTTATTTTCCTATTTTATTTAAAAATCTTTTCTTAAGGCCAAAAATGGTCTTTAATAGGGAAAAATTATTTAACTATTTCAAAATTATTTGCCAAAATTCAGGGAGACTCTTAGGACATATATTGTCCATATATTAGAGTTACAACACTTGGTGATGTTCAAAATATTGGACAAATCCCTCAGAAACCCTTTCTGGATATTTCAAGCTTTTGAAATATTTACAAAGGAAATATTCTCTAAAAATTCCAGGGAAATTCTATCATGTCATATATGACATATTTGATGATCTTGCCAAGCCCCATGCCTTGGGAAGCAAAGAAAATCTCATGAAAACCCCTCAAAACCATTATGTCCATTCTTGAAGTTTGAGCAATTTTACATTGCCAAACTTGTCCAAATGCTCTCAAACTTGGGACACATGCTAGAATGGTCTAATAATGCATCTAGACCAAATGGCACAAGTTTTGGAGAAGGGTAACTTGATCAGAATACCCCAAAACCATTTCTTTTCAGATTCATATTTGAACAACTTTACAATACCAATGTTTTACTTGGGACTTCAAACTTTGTGGGCATGATCACAACCCCAAATGATGACACTACACCAAGTGGTGCATCAAGGAGGGGTGATTTTCTTAACTTAAACTTCGTAAATCCATTTCTGTTGCTTTCTAAGGTTCACCAAAGTTATATTGGCAAGTTTCTTCAAATGAGCCCAAACTTGGTGGAACACCCTATTTCCATATACCATTTGATCCTGTTAAGTCTCATGTCAAATGGAAATCATTTGATTGCTCAAAACCACATCAAACACCTTCTGGTGATTTTCCAAAGTTACTACTTTCACCTCTTTCCTTATTCTCCTTGAGCCCAACTTTTTACCACAGCTTCCTCAGGCTCCCTTGCACCTCCAGTAACTCTCCCATGGCATCAGCTCAATGATTGAGTAGGAGTAAAAACCCCAATTTGCATTCTGGACAACAGTTTTCACCATTCTATCTCAGCCCTCTCTTCTTCTAGAAGCTTTCCCTGGCATCCAACGACTCTCCTGCATTGTTTACTTACCCCTAGGGCCAATGGACACGGTGGCCACGCCCAGAGCGAGTGGGACACGGCCATGCCGGCCATATGGGCGCTCTGGAGCGCGCTATAATGCGCACCTGAACTGTAGCCACCTCCAATCCACAGCGCCCGACCACCTCGAGCCTCCCCTTGCGCCAGTCGAGGTGCCTCGACGTCCGCAACACGCCACGGCCCTGTCCTCCTCCTCCTTCTCCCTCCTGTGGTCTCCCTCGCACGCGCGCCGGCCGCCCGCAAGCTCCAATCTCCGGGCTCACACGTGCGAGCCTCTGGAGCCGATCCCCTGCTCTCTCTCTTCTTCTCCCCGGCTCTGGACCACATCCAGCAACGCCACAGACACGGCTCCAGCCCCTCCCGAGCCCTGTGGCAACGAGCAGAAGCTCGCCGGCACACGGGTCCACAGCACCTCGCCGTTCACCTATAAAAGGACACCCCGCGCCCTCCCTCTCCTCACCAGCCGCTCTCTCACCCACCTAATCATCTCCCTATGCCACTCACTCCCCTCCAGACGGGCCCGAGCTCGAGATCGAGCTTGAGCTCCGCCGCCTCGGGTCATCGTTGATCCGGAGGTATAAACCCTCCCCGCCGCTCCTCTCGCTCGATCTAGCACCACCTAGCCTCGCTGATCATTCCCCCCTCGTTTCCCCTCTCTGCAGCTGCCGGAATGGCCGGAACCACCACCACCCGAAGCTCCTCCGCCGCGTGACCTCGACGCCGGCGAACCAGCCCACCCCGGCGACCAACTCCACCTCCACCAGAACGGCGACTCGACGTTGAGTCTAGCCGTGCCCTCGCCTGCCCTCGCCGTGCCCTGCATCGCCGCCGGTGAGCTCGCCGGCCCTCTGCCGGAGGGTTAGGGATGACAGGCGGGCCCCGCCTGTCAGTCTCTCCTCTCCCTCGGCTCTCTCCCCTTTCACTGACGCCTGGGCCCCGCCTGTCAGGTTTGAAACCTGGCGCGCGCGCAGGCACCAGCGCGCTAGGCTGTTTCCCTCTGGGCCTGCTGCACTATGGCCTTTCTGGCCCAGTTGCACAGTAGCCCTTTTCCTTTTCATTTCTGTAGGTTTTTTCAAATAATTCCACAGGATTAAATATTAATCCAAATGAAATAATTCCAGTTCCTAAAAACTTGTAAAATTCCAACATATTTAATGATACAACTTTCACACAATTTCATGAACCTTTTCTGTTATGTTCAAATTTCAATCTAAATTTGAACACTAAAACCTGTATTAAAAAATCTATGTGCCCCATTCTGTCACTCCAAATCCCAAACTAAGAATTTTTTCCATCTTAGTTTTCCCTCTAGTATTTTATAAAAATAAGTTTACATTTTTCTGAGCACTTTGATTTTTCTGTTTTTATTATTGTCTTATTTTTCCGTTGTTCTATTGCGACGATTAGATACCGTGTTTGACGAGATTGCTGGAGAAGAAGAAGGAGAAGGACTTGAAGGTTTTGAAGACCAAGCCAACCAAGGAAAGCAACCCTTTGACCATGTCTATGGAACCCCTTTTTATGCAGGTCATATAGCACCATATCGTTGTTGCAACGGAATCATGATGAGGTGGAAACCACTTGTTGGTTTGCCACTGTACTTCCTCGTTGATACTTGCATTTGGGCATGACCCTACCTTCTTATGAGGGTTATGCCGGTGGTAGTAGATAGGTTGCTATAGTAGTGGCTATGCTAGTAGAACGGGATATGCATAATGATGAAAGCATAGTTCATTCGAGGAACTCTTTCAAAAAACCCATCGGGTGTCACTTATGCCCGAGGGAGATGATGAGATGGGTAACCACTTGATGACGAAGTGGTATACCGAGACAAGTGTGTGTGTGATGTTTTTCAAACGGATTGGTTTAAGTTGCGACCGTTATTCCAACTTTACATGCGCAACCACTCTACCATTATATGGGAAAGGGCATTATTGATTACCTAGGCCGATACTAGCATGGTGCCTGCATTACTAGTGACGGGAGTGACATAAGGTCACTCTCGGGACGGGGTCGTGCTTGGATAGGCGGCCATGACTGTTTTCACAGGGCACCGAACACACCGTTGGTACCCCATGCTCGTGGTTTGTGAAATGGGAGCGAGGCTCCAAAAATCTTAAGATGTGAAATGTGGGGCACGGGGGTTGCTACCAATTGAGTGGACTCCATATTAGTGTCGCCTAGGGAAAGATAGTGATCGGGTGCTTACCCCGGGTACTTGAGGTACCGCGGGTCGTGGATGACACGGATGTTCCCCGGATCTAGTGGGTAAAGTGTGCATCCTTTGCAAAGTGTAAAACTATTCGAATAGCCGTGTCCACGGTCAAGGACAGTGTGGTAACCGCTCTTGGGCTACGTCCAATGTTTGTGAAACCCTGTGTGTGTGTGTGTGTGTGTGTGTGTGTGTGTGTGTGTGTGTGTGTGTGTGTGTGAAAGCTCCGTTTGATTTAAGTCAAAAGGACTTGGCAAGATGAAGAGGTCATAGCTTGGCTATGTTGATATCTGTAACCTATATTTCTTATGATGCATGCCTCAGATAGCTCATGTCATTACACTCACAAACTTCTGCTTTCTGCAAGCACATCCTATCTACTGCTATTTCATACCTTGTTATACTTGTTCCAAAAACATGGGTTGCTTGCGAGTACATTCAAAGTACTCATTGGCTTGCCACTGGTTATTTAATTGGCCAGGCATGGAAGAGTAGGAATTTGAAGAAGAATTATATGGAGATGAACATGCGAACTAGGACGCCTTCCTAGTCAGAATGCCTATAGGGTTAAGGCAGATGGCATGGGTTCTACTTATCTACGAAGACTTCCGCTATTCGAGTTTATTTGCTATTCAACCATGAGGCTTTATCTATGTAAGACTTGGCCATAATGGTCATAATTTGTGTAAGACGGTATGTATGGATGTAAGACTCATGTTATTCAGCTTCTGTGTGTTCAGTGAGCATTGATCTCTGGGATCACTGTACACGTGCATTCGGTGATCTCGACTCTTAAGTCGGGGTCCCCACAGAGCTGGTATCAGAGCCATCCTGACTGTAGGAAGCCTTAGTTAGCATGGGCGTTAGTTAGGATGAGACCCTTTTCATAAACCTTCTGAACCTCTCTTCTTTTCTAAACCTTACCTGAGATATCATCAGCTTATTAACCTCTCCCATTCAAACTTTGTAGATGGCTGCTGTACCTGAAGAGCACCTGACCACGGAGTTCCCCTTGCTTCTCGAGGATAGCCTCCAGGAGTGCCAGTTCCACCAAGCACCCATCCTCACCTACCATGAGCATTGGGTTAGCGACACTGAGGTGGAGTAACATGTGGAAGTAATCGTGAAGGCAAATGATCCTCCCACAAGTTGGTTCTTCGAGGGACCCCAGATGGCAACACTACCCCTCGCTGTCGAGGCTGCTGCACTCAAGGCACTAACCCGTCTCCGTGAACTTCTTCCGGAGATGGCAGCCAAGATGACAACCCGCTTCTTGCCTTACCGGAAGGAAGGTGAAGATGAAAGCAGCGCGCAAGCCCCTCCACTGAAGGAAGGACTTCCACTTCGATTCCAGACCTATTTCAGCCTTTGTGCCGACAGCTTGGCACAAGATTTGGCCTCGGAATCAATGAAGCTCCGAGAAGAACTCCACAAGACCAAGGCACTTCTTCGTCGAGCACAAGAGAAGACGGATAGGATCAAGAAGGAAGGTGCGCCTCCTGGGCGACCCGCTATCGCGTATCAAGGCGGAAGGCCCTCAGGAGATGTATCTTCCAAGGATGAAGAGCCACCCCAGCGACGCCGTATGATGGCAAGGGAATATCGCAAGCTTTTCCCTGCACCACCGACAAAACACCGCCGTATCCAACTCCTCCACTCCCCCACACCCTCAAGTGATAGGGGGGCCCAGACAGATGAAGACAAGGAGGAAGACCCAGAAGAGCCAGAATACACGACCGAGCATTCCGCCGCTTAGGCATTATTCGCAACTCGGATATGCCAGCTCATGACCTCTACGGTAGGATAGGTCGTGTAACCCCTATGCAAAGCCGAGTCCTTGTATGGTTCATATGAAGCCATCTAGTATTTGCTTTTGTTGTGTTTGGATGTATGTCGTATCTTCCCTTCGGGAATATGTAAACGACTACATCACCCATTTGGATTTTAATGAATGTGTTTGGCCCTTTTGGCCCATGCATGAAAATGATTAGTGTCACACCCACCCCCTTACTAGGCACCCATCTTTATTGCTTTCCCTCTTCATTCCAAATCATGAGACCTTTACCGCTCCAACAGGATGCCTGTTGTAACTCGTACTGGTACCTCTACCAGCAGCCCGAAGCCGGAGCATCCGCCCAATCAGAGGCCGGCCAAGACCAGACCCACGACCAAGCTCCACCACCACCTCCCCCGAACATGGACATGGCTCAGCTTCTCCAAGCTTCCCGAGAGGAACGCCAAGCCAACACCGCAACCCTTTAGATGATTGCTCAAGCTATCACCAACAACCGCCAGCCGGCGGGAAATGGCAATGGACGTTCCACGTTGGCAGAGTTCAAGAAGCATGCACCGCCAACCTTTATTGAGACTGCTGAACCCCTGGATGCAGACGACTGGGTCCGCACCATTGAGGACTTGCTGGAACTAGTTGGTTGCACTGAAGACCGCGAGAAGGTGGCTTATGCTGCCCACTGCCTCGGGGGGACTGTTAGAGCTTGGTGGGATGGATTCAAGGTCATGCATGCTGGGCAAGACTGTTGGGGAATGTAGTATTTTAAAATTTTCCTACGATCACGCAAGATCTATCTACCAGATGCATAGCAACGAGAGGGAAGAGTGTGTCTACGTACCCTCGTAGACCGGAAGCGGAAGCGTCAAGTGACGCGGTTGATGTAGTCGAACTTCTTCGCGATTCAACCGATCAAGCACCGAACATACGGCACCTCCGCGTTCAGCACACGTTCAGCTTGATGACGTCCCACGAGCTCTTGATCCAGTTGAGCTTCACGGGAGAGTTTCGTCAGCACGACGGCGTGGTGACGGATATGATGTATCTACCGGCGTAGGGCTTCGCCTAAGCACTGCGACGGTATGACCGAGGTGTGTTTCTGTGGAGGGGGGCACCGCACACGGCTGGAACAATTCAACTTGTGTGTCCTAGGGTGCCCCCTGCCCCCGTATATAAAGGAGCAAGGGAGAGGCCGGCCCTAGAGGGGGCGCGCCAAGTGTGGGGAGTCCTACTAGGACTCCCAAGTCCTAGTAGGATTCCCCTTTCCTTTCCGGAGTAGGAGAGAAGGAAAGAGGTGGAGAGGGGGAAGGAAAAAGGGGGCTGCACCCCTTGTCCAATTCGGACCAGAGGGGGGGCACGCGCCTCCTTCCTTTTGGCCTTTCTCCTCTATTCCCGTATGGCCCAATAAGGCCCATATACTCCGAAAAATACCCGAATCACTCGGAACCTTTCCGATGTCCGAATATAGTCGTCCAATATATCGATCTTTACGTCTCGACCATTTCGAGACTCCTCATCATGTCCCCGGTCTCATCCGGGACTCCGAACTCCTTCGGTACATCAAAACTCAGAAACTCATAATACCGATCGTCATCAAACGTTAAGCGTGCGGACCCTACGGGTTCGAGAACTATGTAGACATGACCGAGACTCATCTCCGGTCAATAACCAATAGCGGAACCTGGATGCTCATATTGGTTCCTACATATTCTACGAAGATCTTTATCGGTCAAACCGCATAACAACATACGTGGTTCCTTTTGTCATCGGTATGTTACTTGCCCGAGATTCGATCGTCGGTATCTCTATACCTAGTTCAATCTCGTTACCAGCAAGTCTCTTTACTCGTTCCGTAACACATTATCTCGTGACTAACTCATTAGTCTTTTGCTTGCAAGGCTTATTATGATGTGTGTTACCGAGAGGGCCCAGAGATACCTCTCCGACACTCGGAGTGACAAATCCTAATCTTGATCTATGCAAACACCACGAATACTTTCGGAGACACCTGTAGAGCATCTTTATGATCACCCAGTTACGTTGTGACGTTTGATAGCACACTAGGTGTTCCTACGGTATTCGGGAGTTGCATAATCTCATAGTCATAGGAACATGTATAAGTCATGAAGAAAGCAATAGCAGTAAAACTAAACGATCATAGTGCTATGCTAACGGATGGGTCTTGTACATCACATCATTCTCCTAATGATGTGATCCCGTTGATCAAATGAAAACTCATGTCTATGGCTAGGAAACATAACCATCTTTGATCAATGAGCTAGTCTAGTAGAGGCATACTAGGGACATATTGTTTTGTCTATGTATTCACACATGTACTAAGTTTCCGGTTAATACAATTCTAGCATGAATAAAAGACATTTATCATGATATAAGGAAATACAAATAATCATCTTTATTATTGCCTCTAGGGCATATTTCCTTCAGTCTCCCACTTGCACTAGAGTCAATAATCTAGCTCACATCGCCATGTGATTTAATACCGATAGTTCACATCGTTATGTGAATCACACCCATAGTTCACATCACCATGTGACCAACATCCAAAGGGTTTACTAGAGTAAATAATCTAGTTCACATCGCTATGTGATTAATACCCAAGAGTAATAAGGTGTGATCATGTTTTGCTTGTGAGAGAAGTTTAGTCAATGGGTCTGTCACATTCAGATCCGTATGTATTTCGCAAATTTCTATGTCTACAATGCTCTGCATGGAGCTACTCTAGCTAATTGCTCCCACTTTCAATACGCATCCAGATTGATACTTAGAGTCATCTGGATTTAGTGTCAAAGCTTGCATCGGCGTAACCCTTTACGACGAACTCTTTATCACCTCCATAATCGAGAAATATTTCCTTTAGTCATCCAATTACTAAGGATAATTTTGACCGCTGTACAGTGATCTACTCCTGGATCACTATTGTACCTCCCTGTCAAACTCATGGCAAGGTACACAATATGTTTTGTACACAGCATGGCATACTTTATAGAACCTATGGCTGAGGCATAGGGAATGACTTTCATTCTCTCTATATTTTTCTGCCGTGGTCTGGCTTTGAGTCTTACTCAACTTCACACCTTACAAGTCAGGCAAGAACTCCTTCTTTGACTGATCCATTTTGAACTACTTCAAAATCTTATCAAGGTATGTACTCATCGAAAGTCTTATCAAGCGTCTTGATCTATCTCTATAGATCTTGATGCCTAATATGTAAGCAGCTTCACCAAGGTCTTTCTTTGAAAAACTCCTTTCAAACACTCCTTTATGCTTTCTAGAAAATTCTACATCATTTCCGATCGACAATATGTCATTCACATATACTTATTAGAAAGGTTGTAGTGCTCCCTCTCACTTCTTGTAAATACAGGCTTCACCGCAAGTCTATATAAATCTATATGCTTTGATCAACTTATCAAAGCGTATATTCCAACTCCGAGATGCTTGCACCAGTCCATAGATGGATCGCTGGAGCTTGCACATTTTGTTAGTACCTTTAAGATTGACAAAACCTTCTGGTTGCGTCATATACAAGTCTTCTTTAATAAATCCATTAAAGAATGCAGTTTTGTTATCCATTTGCCAGATTTCACAAAATAAGGCAATTACTAACATGATTCGGACAGACTTAAGCATCGCTACGGGTGAGAAAGTCTCATCGTAGTCAACTCCTTGAACTTGTCGAAACCCTTTCGCAACAAGTCGAGCTTTGTAAACAGTAACATTACCATTTGCGTCGGTCTTCCTCTTGAAGATCCATTTATTTTCGATGGCTTGTCGATCATCGGGCAAGTCAACCAAAGTCCATACTTTGTTCTAATACATGGATCCCATCTCAGATTTCATGGTCTCAAGCCATTTTGCGGAATCTGGGCTCATCATCGCTTCCTCATAGTTCGTAGGTTCATCAAGGTCTAGTAACATGACTTCCAGAACTGGGTTGCCGTACCACTCTGGTGCGGAATGAACTCTGGTTGATCTACGAAGTTCAGCAGAAACTTGATCTAAAGTTTCATGATCATCATCATTAGCTTCCTCACTAATTGGTGTAGGAATCACTGGAACGAGTTTCTGTGATGTACTACCTTCCAATTCGGGAGAAGGTACAATTACCTCATCAAGTTCTACTTTCCTCCCACTCACTTCTTTCGAGAGAAACTCCTTCTCTAGAAAGGATCCACTCTTAGCAACAAAGACCTTGCCTTAGGATCTATGATAGAAGGTGTACCCAACAGTTTCTTTTTGGGTATCCTATGAAGATTTACTTCTCCGATTTGGGTTCGAGCTTATCATGTTGAAACTTTTTCACATAAGCATCGCAGTCCCAAACTTAAAGAAATGACAGCTTAGGTTTCTCGTCAAACCACAGTTCATACGGTGTCATCTCCACGGATTTAGATGGTGCCCTATTTAACGTGAATGTAGTTGTCTCTAATGCGTAACCCCAAAAGCGATAGTGGTAGATCGGTAAGAGACATCATCGATCGCACCATATCTAATAAAGTACGGTTATGACGTTCGGACACACCATTACACTATGGTGTTCCAGGTCACGTGAGTAGTGAAACTATTTCACATTGTTTTTATTGAAGGCCAAACTCGCTAACTCAAATATTTTACCTCTACGATCATATCGTAGAAACTCTTATTTTCTTGTTACGATGATTCTCCACTTCACTCTGAAATTCTTTGAACTTTTCAAATGTTTCAGACTTGTGCTTCATTAAGTAGATATACCCATATCTGCTCAAATCATCAGTGAAGATCAGAAAATAACGATACCTGCCGCGAGCTTCAACACTCATTGGTCCGCATACATCAGTATGTATGATTTCCAACAACTCTGTTGCTCGCTCCACGGTTCCGGAGAACGGAGTTTTAGTCATCTTGCCCATGAGGCATGGTTCGCAAGCACCAAGTGATTCATAATCAAGTGATTCGAAAAGTCCATCACTATGGAGTTTCTTCATGCGCTTTACACCAATATGACCTAAACGGCAGCGCCACAAATAAGTTGCACTATCATTATTAACCTTGCATCTTTTGCCTTCAATATTATGAATATGTGTATCACACGATCGAGATCCAACAAACCATTTTCATTGGGTGTATGACCATAGAAGGTTTTATTCATGTAAACAGAACAACAATTATTCTCTAACTTACATGAATAACCGTATTGCAATAAACATGATCAAATCATATTCATGCTCAACACAAACACCAAATAACACTTATTTAGGTTCAACACTAATCCCGAAAGTATAGGGAGTGTGCGATGATGATCATATCAATCTTGGAACTACTTCCAATACACATCGTCACTTCATCCTTTAACTAGTTTCTGTTCATTATGCAACTCCCATTTCGAGTTACTACTCTTTAGCAACTGAACCAATATCAAATACCGAGGGGTTGCTATGAACACTAGTAAAATACACATCAATAATCTGTATATCAAATATACCTTTGTTCACTTTGCCATCCTTCTTATCCGCCAAATATCTAGGGCAGTTCCACTTCTAGTGACCATTTCCTTTGCAGTAGAAGCACTTAGTTTCAGGCTTGAGTTTAGCTTTGGGTTTCTTCACGGGAGTGACAACTTGCTTGTCATTCTTCTTGAAGTTCCCCTTCTATCCCTTTGCCCTTTACTTGAAACAAGTGGTCTGGTTAACCATCAACACTTGATGCTCTTTCTTGATTTCTACCTTCGCCGATTTCAGCATCGTGAAGAGCTCGGGAATTACTTTCGTCATCCCTTGCATATTATAGTTCATCATGAAGTTCTACTAACTTGGTGATAGTGTCTAGAGAACTTTGTCAGTTACTATCTTATCTGGAAGATTAACTCCCACTTGATTCAAGCAATTTTACTACCCAGACAATCTGAGCACATGCTCACTGGTTGAGCTATTCTCCTCCATCTTGTAGGCAAAGTACTGTCAGAGGTCTTATACCTCTCGACACGGGCATGAGTATGAAATACTAATTTCAACTCTTGGAACATATCATATGCTCCGTGGCGTTTCAAAACATTTTTGAAGTCCCGGTTATAAGTCGTAAAGCATGGTGCACTAAACTATCAAGTAGTCATCATATCGAGCTTTTGTCAAAACGTTCATAACGTCTACATCTGCTCCTGTAATAGGTCTGTCACCTAGCGGTGCATCAAGGACATAATTCTTCTGTGCAGCAATGAGGATAATTCTCAGATCATGGAACAATTCTGCATCATTGCTACTAACATCTTTCAACTTGGTTTTCTCTAGGAATATATAAAAAATAAACGTGGAGCAACATCGCGAGCTATTGATCTACAACATAGATATGCTAATACTAGCAGGACTAAGTTCATGATAAATTAAAGTTCAATTAATCATATTACTTAAGAACTCCCACTTAGATAGACATCCCTCCGGTCATCTAAATGATCACGTGATCCAAATCAACTAAACCATGTCCGATCATCACGTGAGATGGAGAAGTTTCAATGGTGAACATCTTATGTTGATCATATCTACTATATGATTCACGCTCGACCTTTCGGTCTCCAGTGTTCCGAGGCCATATCTGCATATGCTAGGCTCGTCAAGTTTAACCCGAGTATTCTGCGTGTGCAAAACTGTCTTACACCCGTTGTATTTGAACGTAGAGCTTATCACACCCGATCATCATGTGGTGTCTCGGCACGACGAACTTTCGCAACGGTGCATACTCAGGGAGAACACATATACCTTGAAATTTAGTAAGGGATCATCTTATAATGCTACCGTCGTTCTAAGCAAAATAAGAAGCATAATAAGATAAACATCACATGCAATCAAAATATGTGACATGATATGGCCATCATCATCTTGTGCTTTTGATCTCCATCTCCAAAGCACCGTCATGATCACCTTCGTCACCGGCGCGACACCTTGATCTCCATCGTAGCATCGTTGTCATTTCGCCAACTATTGCTTCTACGACTATCGCTACCACTTAGTGATAAAGTAAAGCAATTACATGGCGATGGCATTTCATACAATAAAGTGACAACCATATGGCTCCTGCCAGTTGCCGATAACATTACAAAACATGATCATCTCATACAAAACCGTATAACTCATCATGTCTTGACCATATCACATCACAACATGCCCTGCAAAAACAAGTTAGACGTCCTCTACTTTGTTGTTGCAAGTTTTACGTGGCTGCTACGGGCTTAGCAAGAACCGTTCTTACCTACGCATACAAAACCACAACGATGTTTCATCAAGTATGTGTTGTTTTAACCTTCACAAGGACCGGGCGTAGCCACACTTGATTCAGCTAAAGTGAGAGAGACAGACACCCGCCAGTCACCTTTAAGCAACGAGTGCTCGTAACGGTGAAACCAGTCTCCCGTAAGCGTACGCGTAATGTCGGTCCGGACCGCTTCATCTCACAATACCGCCGAAGCAAAGTATGACATGCTGGTAAGCAGTATGACTAGTATCGCCCACAACTCATTGTGTTCTACTCGTGCATATCATCTACGCATAGACCTGGCTCATGATGCCACTTTTGGGGAACGTAGTATTTTAAAATTTTCCTACGATCACGCAAGATCTATCTACCAGATGCATAGCAACGAGAGGGAAGAGTGTGTCTACGTACCCTCGTAGACCGGAAGCGGAAGCGTCAAGTGACGCGGTTGATGTAGTCGAACTTCTTCGCGATTCAACCGATCAAGCACCGAACGTACGGCACCTCCGCGTTCAGCACACGTTCAGCTTGATGTCGTCCCACGAGCTCTTGATCCAGTTGAGCTTCACGGGAGAGTTTCGTCAGCACGACGGCGTGGTGACGGATATGATGTATCTACCGGCGCAGGGCTTCGCCTAAGCACTGCGACGGTATGACCGAGGTGTGTTTCTGTGGAGGGGGGCACCGCACACGGCTGGAACAATTCAACTTGTGTGTCCTAGGGTGCCCCTTGCCCCCGTATATAAAGGAGCAAGGGAGAGGCCGGCCCTAGAGGGGGCGCGCCAAGTGTGGGGAGTCCTACTAGGACTCCCAAGTCCTAGTAGGATTCCCCTTTCCTTTCCGGAGTAGGAGAGAAGGAAAGAGGTGGAGAGGGGGAAGGAAAAAGGGGGCTGCACCCCTTGTCCAATTCGGATCAGAGGGGGGGCACGCGCCTCCTTCCTTTTGGCCTTTCTCCTCTATTCCCGTATGGCCCAATAAGGCCCATATACTCCGAAAAATACCCGAATCACTCGGAACCTTTCCGATGTCCGAATATAGTCGTCCAATATATCGACCTTTACGTCTCGACCATTTCTAGACTCCTCGTCATGTCCCCAGTCTCATCCGGGACTCCGAACTCCTTCGGTACATCAAAACTCAGAAACTCATAATACTGATCGTCATCAAACGTTAAGCGTGCGGACCCTACGGGTTCGAGAACTATGTAGACATGACCGAGACTCATCTCCGGTCAATAACCAATAGCGGAACCTGGATGCTCATATTGGTTCCTACATATTCTACGAAGATCTTTATCGGTCAAACCGCATAACAACATACGTTGTTCCTTTTGTCATCGGTATGTTACTTGCCCGAGATTCGATCGTCGGTATCTCTATACCTAGTTCAATCTCGTTACCGGCAAGTCTCTTTACTCGTTCCGTAACACATTATCTCGTGACTAACTCATTAGTCTTTTGCTTGCAAGGCTTATTATGATGTGTGTTACCGAGAGGGCCCAGAGATACCTCTCCGACACTCGGAATGACAAATCCTAATCTTGATCTATGCAAACACCACGAATACTTTCGGAGACACCTGTAGAGCATCTTTATGATCACCCAGTTACGTTGTGACGTTTGATAGCACACAAGGTGTTCCTACCGTATTCGGGAGTTGCATAATCTCATAGTCATAGGAACATGTATAAGTCATGAAGAAAGCAATAGCAGTAAAACTAAACGATCATAGTGCTATGCTAACGGATGGGTCTTGTCCATCACATCATTCTCCTAATGATGTGATCCCGTTGATCAAATGAAAACTCATGTCTATGGCTAGGAAACATAACCATCTTTGATCAATGAGCTAGTCTAGTAGAGGCATACTAGGGACATACTGTTTTGTCTATGTATTCACACATGTACTAAGTTTCCGGTTAATACAATTCTAGCATGAATAAAGACATTTATCATGATATAAGGAAATACAAATAATCATCTTTATTATTGCCTCTAGGGCAAATTTCCTTCAAAGACATCACTTGGGACAACTTCAAGGCAGAATTCCGCAAGGCCCATATTCCTTCCGGAATCATGGCTGTCAAAAAGCGTAAGTTTAGAGCCCTGAAGCAAGGAAGTGGCACTGTCAAGGAGTACATGCAGAAGTTCAGTGTTCTGTCAAGGTATGCCCCTGAAGATGTCAGCACTGATGCTGCAAAAAGGGAGCGCTTCATGGAAGGCCTCAATCAGACTCTGCAGTACTCGCTTGTCGTGTGTGACTGCCCAACCTTTCCTGATCTGGTGAACAAAGCACTCATGCTTGAAGACAAGCGGCGTGCTCTGGAAGACACTCGCAAGCGCAAGATGATCAGCAAGGGAAGTTCCAGCAACCAGAATCCTCGCCCGTGGCAGCCAGCCACAGTCAAGCCAACCTATCAGCAGCCAAGAGCTCCTGCACCTCGCACCAACTATCAGCCTCAGCAGTATGCCAACCCAAGGCCACCTTTCAACCCCAATAACAGTGGTGGCAACAAGATCAACAACCCAAACCAAGTCACTTGCTTTGGTTGTGGCCAGTCAGGACATATTTCTAAGGTGTGCCCCAACAAGAAGCCCGATGCCCCGCGCCCCAATGCGTAGAACCCAGGACAAGGCCGCGGGATGCCACCAAGGAACCAAGCTCCTCACAACCCGCCCTACCATGGGAAGGGGCACGTGAATCACGTCACTGCTGAAGAAGCCCAAGAAGACCCGGACGTCGTGCTGGGTACGTTCCTTGTCAACTCAGCACCTGCAACTGTCTTGTTTGATTCTGGAGCCACGCATTCATTTGTCACTCAAATATTTGCATTAAAAAGTGGCATGACCCCTACACCCCTGAATAACCCCATGGTGGTACAAACCCCCAGAGCAGAGATGAGAGCCAAGATAGGCTGTAAGGGAGTCAGTATTACCATTAACGGTGTAGACTTCCTAGCAGACCTTATCATCCTGAGATCGCAAGGCTTGGATGTGATCTTAGGAATGGATTGGCTCAGCAAGCACCAAGGCTTGTTAGACTGCGCCAACCGGACTGTCACTGTGACCAATGACCAAGGAGTCGAAGTTAAGTTTGCTTCCAACTCCTCTTCTGCTCAAACCGCTCAAGTCAACTATATGTCTGAGGTTGGACTGGAGCAAGTGCCGGTAGTATGCGAGTATCCCGATGTCTTTCTGGATGAGCTACCGAGAATGCCCGCTGACCGTGACATTGAGTTCATCATCGAGCTCATGCCCGGGGCAGGACCCATCTATAAGAAGCCTTATAGAATGGGGACGGAAGAATTAGCCGAGTTGAACACGCAACTGGAAGAGCAGCTGAGGAAGGGATTTATCCGCCCAAGTGCCTCCCCTTGGGGATCACCTATTCTATTTGTGGCAAAAAAGGGACGGTACCATCCGCTTATGAATTGACTACCGTTCCCTCAATGAGGTTACAATCAAGAACAAGTATCCACTTCCCAAGATTGAAGATCTGTTTGATCAACTCAGTGGAGCCGAGGTGTTCTCCAGGATCGACCTCAGATCTGGGGACTACCAGCTGAAGATCAGACCCCAAGATATTCCGAAGACGGCATTTGTAACAAGACATGGCCTGCACGAGTGCATGGTCATGTCTTTTGGATTAACCAATGCCCCATCTTACTTCATGTATCTCATGAATAAAGTCTTCATGGGATATTTGGACAAGTTTGTTGTTGTCTTCATTGATGACATTCTTGTCTCCTCGAAGACGGAGGAAGAGCATGAGCAACATTTGAGGATGGTCCTAGACAAGCTTCGAGAGCACCAGCTATATGCCAAATTCAGCAAATGTGAGTTTTGGCTGCATAAAGTTGGATTCTTAGGTCATGTCTTGACCGAAGAAGGATTGTCAGTTGATCCCGCGAAGATCGAAGCTGTGACCCAATGGCAATCTCCAACGACCGTCAAGGAAGTCAGAAGCTTCCTCGGACTTGCGGGCTATTACCGCAAATTCGTGGAAGGATTCTCTAGCATTGCCCGGCCAATGACTCAGCTCCTGAAGAAGGACAAGAAGTTCGAATGGACGCCAAAATGCGAAGAAAGCTTCCAAGAGCTCAAGAAGAGATTGACCACCGCCCCAGGTCTGGCTATACCTGATATTCACAAGGAGTTCGTGATATATTGTGATGCCTCTCGAACCGGATTGGGAAGCGTTCTGATGCAAGAAGGTCGAGTCATAGCCTACCTCTCAAGGTAGCTACGACCTCATGAAGAGAACTACGCTACTCACGATCTTGAGTTAGCAGCACTGGTTCATGCCTTGAAGACATGGCGACATTACCTCCTAGGGAAACGGTGTGAGATATACACAGACCACAAAAGTCTGAAGTATATTTTCACCCAGAAGGAATTGAACATGAGGCAACGAAGATGGTTCGAACTAATCAAGGATTATGACCTCAGTGTTCAATATCACCCCGGGAAGGCTAACGTGGTAGCCGATGCCTTAAGCAGAAAGGCTTGCTCCTTGAATGCCATAATTCAAAGCAGGCAGCCAGCCCTATTTGAAGAGCTGGAATGATTCAGTTTGGAATTGGTCACCCATGGATTTCTAGACCACCTGGAAGTCAAACCAACCCTGATGGACGAAGTCAAGAAAGCACAAGGTGGGAACGCAAGCATTGAAGACATCAAGAAGAAGATGAAGCTAGGCAAGGCCCCAGGATTCTCCGAGGACGAGCACGGGATTGTTTGGTACAAAGGCCGCATCTGCGTACCAAACAAGATGGAGCTGAAGAACCTGATCCTGCAAGAAGCCCACGACACTCCGTATTCCATCCACCCCGGAGGAACCAAGATGTATCAAGACTTGAAGGAAAGATTTTGGTGGCACGGGATGAAAAGAGAGATTGCCACCTATGTTGCAAAGTGTGATGTGCGCCAAAGGGTCAAGGCTGAATATCAGCAACCCACTGGATTGCTCCAACCACTCAACGTTCCTCGGTGGAAGTGGGATAAAGTCGGAATGGATTTCATCACTGGATTACCAAGGTCGAATAAAGGACATGACTCCATCTGGGTCATAGTCGACCATTTGACCAAGGTAGCCCATTTCATTCCCGTCAAAACAACCTACAGTGGATACCAGCTGGCCAGCCTCTATATCGATCGAATCGTGAGCCTCCATGGTGTTCCAAAGGAAATTGTGTCAGATAGAGGCACCCAGTTTACTTCAAGGTTCTGGAAAAGATTCCAAGAAGCCTTGGGAACCAAGTTGTCTTTCAGCACCGCTTTTCACCCACAGACAGGAGGTCAGACGGAGCGAGTAAATCAAATTCTCGAAGACATGCTCCGAGCCTGTGTCTTGGCATATGGAGCCAAGTGGGAAGATTGCCTCCCTTTTGCCGAATTCTCCTATAACAACAGTTATCAGTCGAGCCTTCAGATGGCACCATTTGAGGTGTTGTACGGACGCAAGTGTCACACACCCCTCAACTGGTTAGAGGCTGGAGAAGGGCTAGTCTTTGGACCAGATATTCTCTGCGAAGCAGAAGAGCAAGTGCAACTAGTCAGAGAACGGTTGAAGGCCGCCAAATCAAGGCAGAAGAGTTATGCTGACACTCGTCGTCGAGACATGAGTTTTCGTGTTGGAGATCATGTGTACCTGCGAGTAACTCCTCTGAAGGGAACCAAACGTTTCCACGTTAAGGGGAAACTTGCACCAAGATTTATTGGCCCCTTCAAGATCACCGACCGACAAGGAGAAGTGGCTTACCAGTTGGAAGTACCACCTAAGCTATCCGATGTGCACAACATATTCCACGTGTCACAACTCCGGAAGTGTCTCCAAGTTCCGGACAAGCCTGATCTCTACAAGGATGTCGATCACCAAGCCATTGATCTCCAGCCTGATTTGACCTACCGTGAGAAGCCCATTCGCATTCTGTATGAAGCAGAGCGACGGACGCGAAGCCGCACCATCAAATACTTCAAGGTCCAATGGAGCAACCACACTGAAGCAGAAGCAACCTGGGAACGAGAAGACTATCTTAGATCCGAGTATCCCGATCTCTTTTAAGACCTAGTTTAGGAATCTCGGGGACGAGATTATTGTAAGGGGGGTAGGTCTGTCACACCCTGCAATTTGTAACATGTCATTTGCATTAATAAAGCATGAAAATTTGGACCAACAAATTATTTTGGCATCATTTGGGTTTTATTTGGAATTAATTTTTTCTCTCTGTGATTTTCAAGTGCTCTTTAAAGTCAACTACTCCCTCTTATATATTTCATCTCCTTACCCTAAACTTCTGCCCAATGATCATACCAAGTGTATATAACAGTATAGTATTTTCTTACAAAAATAATTTGGCCAAAAAGTATTTTCAAAAATTAGTTTTCCAAAAACCCCTGAATTGAGGTTTGCACTGCAAGTGCTTGATTTAGGGTGAGAAAAATATTTCAAAGGATATATTTGAAACCTAGTAGATATAGGACTCCCATAAACCACAAAGATATAATTTTAAAAGTTATTTTCCTAATTTATTTAAAAAGCTTTTCTTAAGGCCAGAAATGGTCTTTAATAGGGGAAAATTATTTAACTATTTCAAAATTATTTGCCAAAATTCAAGGAGACTCTTAGGACATATATTGTCCATATATAAGATTTTCAACACTTGGCCATGTTGAAAATATTGGACAAATCCCACAGAAACCCTTTCTGGATATTTCAAGCTTTTGAAATATTTACAAAGGAAATATTCTCTAAAAATTCCAGGGAAATTCTATCATGTCACATATGACATATTTGATGATCTTGCCAAACCTCATGCCATGGGAAGCAAAAAAAACCTCATCAAAACCCCTCAAAACCATTCTGTCCATTCTTGAAGTTTGAGCAACTTTACATTGCCAAACTTGTCCAAATGCTCTCAAACATGGTACACATGCTAGAATGGTCTAATAATGCATCTAGACCAAATGGTTCACGTTTTCAAGAAGGGTAACTTGATCAGAATACCCCAAAACCATTTCTATTCAGATTCAAATTTGAACAACTTTACATTACCAACTTTTTACTTGGGACTTCAAACTTTGTGGGCATGATCAGAACCCCAAATGATGACACTACACCAAGTGGTGCATCAAGGAGGGATGATTTGCTTAACTTAAACTTGGTAAATCCATTTCTGTTGATTTCTAAGGTTCACCAAAGTTACATTGGCAAGTTTCTTCAAA
Source organism: Secale cereale (assembly GCA_902687465.1). NCBI lineage: Eukaryota > Viridiplantae > Streptophyta > Magnoliopsida > Poales > Poaceae > Secale > Secale cereale. Next base: position 139,141,279 of record LR738714.1, read on the forward strand.
TGAGCCCAAACTTGGTGGAACACCCTATTTCCATATACCATTTGATCCTGTTAAGTCTCATGTCAAATGGAAATCATTTAATTGCTCAAAACCACATCAAACACCTTCTGGTGATTTTCCAAAGTTACTACTTTCACCTCTTTCCTTATTCTCCTTGATCCCAACTTTTTACCACAACTTCATCAGGCTCCCTTCCACCTCCAGTAACTCTCCCCTGGCATCAGCTCAATGATTGAGTAGGAGTAAAACCTCAATTTGCATTCTGGACAACAGTTTTCACCATTCTATCTCAGCCCTATCTTCTTCTAGAAGCTTTCCCTGGCATCCAACGACTCTCCTGCATTGTTTACTTACCCCTAGGGCCAATGGACACGGTGGCCGCGCCCAGAGCACGTGGGACACGGCCATGCCGGCCATATGGGCGCTCTGGAGCGCGCTACAGTGTGCACCCGCACTGTAGCCACCTCAAATCCGCAGCGCCCGACCACCTCGAGCCTCCCCCTTGCGCCAGTCGAGGTGCCTCAACGTCCGCAACACGCCACGGCCCTGTCCCCCTCCTCCTTCTCCCTCCTGTGGTCTCCCTCGCACACGCGCCGGCCGCCCGCACGCTCCAATCTCCGGCCTCACACGCGCGAGCCTCTAGAGCCTTCCCCTGCTCTTTCTCTTCTTCTCCCTGGCTCTGGACCGCATCCAGCAACGCCACAGACACGGCTCCAGCCCCTCCCGAGCCCTGTGGCAACGAGCAGAAGCTCGTCGGCGCACGGGTCCACGGCACCTCGCCGTTTGCCTATAAAAGGACACCCCGCACCTTCCCTCTCCTCACCAGCCGTTCTCTCACCCACCTAATCATCTCCCTACGCCACTCACTCCCCTCCAGACGGGCCTGAGCTCGAGATCGAGCTCAAGCTCCGCCTCCCTGGGTCACCGTTGATCCGAAGGTACAAGCCCTCCCCGCCGCTCCTCTCGCTCGATCTAGCACCGCCGAGCCTCAATGATCATTCCCCCCTCGTTCCCCTCTCTGCAGCTGCCGAAAATGGCCGGAACCACCACCACCCGAAACTCCTCCGCCGCGTGACCTCGCCGCCGGCGAACCAGGCCACCCCGGCGACCAACTCCACCTCCACCAGAACGGCGACTCGACGCTGAGTCTAGCCGTGCCCTCGCCTGCCCTCGTTGTGCCCTGCATCGCCGTCGGTGAGCTCACCGGCCCTCTGCCAGAGGGTTAGGGATGACAGGCAGGCTCCGCCTGTCGGTCTCTCCTCTCCCTCGTCTCTCTCCCCTCTCGCTGACGCCTAGGCCCTGCCCTTCAGGTTTGAAACCTGGCGCGCGCGCTGGGCGGTTTCCCTCTAGGCCTGCTGCACTGTGGCCTTTCTGGCCCAGTTGCACAGTAGCCCTTTTCCTTTTCTTTTCTGTAGGTTTTTTCAAATAATTCCACAGGATTAAATATTAATCCAAATAAAATAATTCCAGTTCCTAAAAACTTGTAAAATTCCAACCTATTTAATGATATAACTTTCACACAATTTCATGAACCTTTTATGTTCTGTTCAAATTTAAATCTAAATTTTAACACTAAAACCTATATTCAAAAATCCATGTGCCCCATTCTGTCACTCCAAATCCCAAACTAAGAATTTTTGCCATCTTAGTTTTCCCTCTAGTATTTTATAAAAATAAGTTGACATTTTTCTGAGCACTTTGATTTTTCTGTTTTTATTATTGTCTTCTTTTTCCGTTGTTCTATTGCGACGATTAGATACCGTGTTTGATGAGGTTGCTGGAGAAGAAGAAGGAGAAGGACTTGAAGGTTTTGAAGACCAAGCCAATCAAGGCAAGCAACACTTTGACCATGTCTATGGAACCCCTTTTTATGCATGTCATATAGCACCATATCGTTGTTGCAATGAAATCATGATGAGGTGGAAACCACTTGTTGGTTTGCCACTGTACTTCCTCGTTGATACTTGCATTTGGGCATGACCCTACCTTCTTATGAGGGTTATGCCAGTGGGAGTGGATAGGTTGCTATAGTAGTGGCTATGCTAGTGGAACGGGATATGCATAATGATGAAAGCATAGTTCATTCGAGGAACTCTTTCAAAAACCCCCATCGGGTGTCACTTATGCCCGAGGGAGATGATGAGATGGGTAACCACTTGATGAAGAAGTGGTATACCGAGACAAGTGTGTGTGTGATGTTTTTCAAACGGATTGGTTTAAGTTGCGACCGTTATTCCAACTTTACAGGCGCAACCACTCTACCCTTATATGGGAAAGGGCATTATTGATTACCTAGGCCGATACTAGCATGGTGCCCGCATTACTAGTGACGGGAGTGACATGAGGTCACTCTCGGGACGGAGTCGTGCTTGGATAGGCGGCCATGACTATTTTCAAAGGGCACCGAACACACCATTGGTACCCCGTGCCCGTGGTATGTGAAATGGGAGCGAGGCTCCAAAAATCTTAAGATGTGAAATGTGGGGCACGGGGGTTGCTACCAATCGAGTTGACTCCATATTAGTGTCGAGTAGGGAAAGATAGTGATCGGGTGCTTACCCCGGGTACTTGAGGTACCACGGGTCTTGGATGACACGGAAGTTCCCCGGATCTAGTGGGTAAAGTGTGCAACCTCTGCAGAGTGTAAAACTATTCGAATAGCCGTATCCATGGTCAAGGAAAGTTTGGTAACCGCTCTTGGGCTACGTACAATGTTTGCGAAACCCTGTGTGTGTGTGTGTGTGTGTGTGTGTGTGTGTGTGTGTGTGTGTGTGTGTGTGTGTGTGTGAAAGCTCCGTTTGATTTAAGTCAAAAGGACTTGACAAGATGAAGAGGTCATAGCTTGGCTTTGTTGATATCTATAACCTATACAAAGGAAATATTGTCTAAAAATTCCAGGGAAATTCTATCATGTCATATATGACATATTTGATGATCTTGCCAAGCCCCATGACTTGGGAAGCAAAGAAAATCTCATCAAAACCCCTCAAAACCATTATGTCCATTCTTGAAGTTTGAGCAACTTTACATTGCCAAACTTGTCCAAATGCTCTCAAACTTGGTACACATGCTAGAACGGTCTAATAATGCATCTTACCAAATGGCACAAGTTTTGGAGAAGGGTAACTTGATCAGAATACCCCAAAAACATTTCTATTCAGATTCAAATTTGAACAACTTTACATTACCTACGTTTTACTTGGGACTTCAAACTTTGTGGGCATGATCACAACCCCAAATGATGACACTACACCAAGTGGTGCATCAAGGAGGGATGGTTTGCTTAACTTAAACTTCGTAAATCCATTTCTGTTGATTTCTAAGGTTCACCAAAGTTATATTGGCAAGTTTCTTCAAATGAGCCCAAACTTGGTGGAACACCCTATTTCCATATACCATTTGATCCTGTTAAGTCTCATGTCAAATGGAAATCATTTGATTGCTCAAAACCACATCAAACACATTCTGGTGATTTTCCAAAGTTACTACTTTCACCTCTTCCCTTATTCTCCTTGAGCCCAACTTTTTGCCACAGCTTCCTCAGGCTCCCTTGCACCTCCAGTAACTCTCCCCTGGCATCAGCTCAATGATTGAGTAGGAGTAAAACCGCAATTTGCATTCTGGACAACAGTTTTCACCATTCTATCTCAGCCCTCTCTTCTTCTAAAAGCTTTCCCTAGCATCCAACGACTCTCCTGCATTGTTTACTTACCCCTAGGGCCAATGGACACGGTGGCCGCGCCCAGAGCGCGTGGGACACGGCCATGCCGGCCATATGGGCGCTCTGGAGCGCGCTATAATGCGCACCCGAACTGTAGCCACCTCCAATCCGCAGCGCCCGACCACCTCGAGCCTCCCCCTTGCGCTAGTCGAGGTGCCTCGACGTCCGCAACACGCCACGTCCCTATCCCCCTCCTCCTTCTCCCTCCTGTGGTCTCCCTCGCACGCGCGCCGGCCGCCCGCAAGCTCCAATCTCCGGGCTCACACGTGCGAGCCTCTAGAGCCGATCCCCTGCTCTCTCTCTTCTTCTCCCCAGCTCTGGACCACATCCAGCAACGCCACAGACATGGCTCCAGCCCCTCCCGAGCCCTGTGGCAACGAGCAGAAGCTCGCCGGCGCACGGGTCCACGGCACCTCGCAGTTCACCTATAAAAGGACACCCCGCGCCCTCCCTCTCCTCACCAGCCGCTCTCTCACCCACCTAATCATCTCCCTATGCCACTCACTCCCCTCCAGACGGGCCCGAGCTCGAGATCGAGCTCGAGCTCCGCCGCCTCGGGTCATCGTTGATCCGGAGGTATAAGCCCTCCCCGCCGCTCCTCTCGCTCGATCTAGCACCGCCGAGCCTCACTGATCATTCCCCCCTCGTTTCCCCTCTCTGCAGCTGCCGGAAACGGCCGGAACCACCACCACCCGAAGCTCCTCCGCCGTGTGACCTCGATGCCGGTGAACCAGGCCACCCCGGCGACCAACTCCACCTCCACCAGAACGGCGACTCGACGCTGAGTCTAGCCGTGCCCTCGCCTGCCCTCGCCGTGCCCTGCATCACCGTCGGTGAGCTCGCCGGCCCTCTGCCAGAGGGTTAGGGATAACAGGCGGGCCGCGCCTGTCAGTCTCTCCTCTCCCTCGTCTCTCTCCCCTTTTGCTGACGCCTGGGCCCCGCCCGTCAGGTTTGAAACCTGGCGCGCGCGCAGGCACCAGCGCGCTAGGTTGTTTCCCTCTGGGCCTGCTGCACTATGGCCTTTCTGGCCCAGTTGCACAGTAGCCCTTTTCCTTTTCTTTTCTGTAGGTTTTTTCAAATAATTCCACGGGATTAAATATTAATCCAAATGAAATAATTCCAGTTCCTAAAAACTTGTAAAATTCCAACATATTTAATGATACAACTTTCACACAATTTCATGAACCCCTTTTCTGTTATGTTCAAATTTCAATCTAAATTTGAACACTAAAACCTGTATTAAAAAATCCATGTGCCCCATTCAGTCACTCCAAATCCCAAACTAAGAATTTTTGCCATCTTAGTTTTCCCTCTAGTATTTTATAAAAATAAGTTGACACTTTTCTGAGCACTTTGATTTTTCTATTTTTATTATTGTCTTATTTTTCCGTTGTTCTATTGCGACGATTAGATACCGTGTTTGACGAGGTTGCTGGAGAAGAAGAAGGAGAAGGACTTGAAGGTTTTGAAGACCAAGCCAACCAAGGCAAGCAACCCTTTGACCATGTCTATGGAACCCCTTTTTATGCATGTCATATAGCACCATATCGTTGTTGCAACGGAATCATGATGAGGTGGAAACCATTTGTTGGTTTGCCACTGTACTTCCTCGTTGATACTTGCATTTGGGCATGACCCTACCTTCTTATGAGGGTTATGCCGGTGGGAGTAGATAGGTTGCTATAGTAGTGGCTATGCTAGTGGAACGGGATATGCATAATGATGAAAGCATAGTTCATTCGAGGAACTCTTTCAAAAAAACCCATCGGGTGTCACTTATGCCCGAGGGAGATGATGAGATGGGTAACCACTTGATGACGAAGTGGTATACCGAGACAAGTGTGTGTGTGTGATGTTTTTCAAACGGATTGGTTTAAGTTGCGACCGTTATTCCAACTTTACATGCGCAACCACTCTACCCTTATATGGGAAAGGGCATTATTGATTACCCAGGCCGATACTAGCATGGTGCCTGCATTACTAGTGACGGGAGTGACATAAGGTCACTCTCGGGACGGGGTCGTGCTTGGATAGGCGGCCATGACTGTTTTCACAGGGCACTGAACACACCGTTGGTACCCCATGCCCGTGGTTTGTGAAATGGGAGCGAGGCTCCAAAAATCTTAAGATGTGAAATGTGGGGCACGGGGGTTGCTACCAATTGAGTGGACTCCATATTAGTGTCGCCTAGGGAAAGATAGTGATCGGGTGCTTACCCCAGGTACTTGAGGTACCGCGGGTCGTGGATGACACGGATGTTCCCCGGATCTAGTGGGTAAAGTGTGCATCCTTTGCAGAGTGTAAAACTATTCGAATAGCCGTGTCCACGGTCAAGGACAGTGTGGTAAGCGCTCTTGGGCTACGTCCAATG